>JAWNNT010000090.1:22955000-23358259 GCA_035044645.1 Scaptomyza parva
CAAGAATACCATGTGAGTGCAAAAAAAAAAATTGAGAAAATAACAAGTAACGAAATTTTTAAATAAACCTAAAAATAAAAATATAATTATAAGGTAAAGCCAAATTATGAAAAAATATAAATATACATATGTATATATTTAATAGTCGCGTGGTTTACGCTTAAAGCAATTGCTGTAATATATAAAAATAATTTTGAATTTTCAGCAACCTCATAAAAGAATAGTCCTGTAGTTATTTTCTTGTTACAAACAAAATTTTAAAGTCAATATGAAGTAAGTGAATTTAAAATGAATTATGCACTTCCAAACAGCGAAGCTTAATATAGGGTGTCCGATATTCAAATCATCTCAAGGTTTTTTTTTTTGTTTATGTTTATATGTCAAAAAAGGCCCACGGATTCATAAATTTAACAATAATATTATCAACGATTGTACTTGTGTGTGTGTGCACTAATAAGATTAAACGAACCCCGCGAAGACTGTTTTTGCTAGCTGTGATACCTGAATACCAATAAGTGAAGTACATACAAAAAAGGAATGAATAGATTAAAATTGCAAATATTATGAGAACAAGTAAGAAGGCTCTAGCCGAGTAAGCTCGACTAGAAGATACCCTTAACCCTTGATCATACAGACGGACAGACGGTCGGGCTGACAGACACACTGATATGTACGTGTACCGCAGTACCAATGCTTAATGGTTTCATAACTCCAGTGTTTCTTAACCAATTTTAATAAAAAGTGATCGATTTTCAAGATTTTTTTGTTATCGTTTTCATGTGTATATCGTAAACCGGAAAAGTTATCGAAAATTTGAAACAAACTTGCTATGCCTAGGGATTAGAAGAGCTCATATCAAAAATCTGACCTTAGTACCTAGCTATTGTTGTTCCTGAGATCGGCGCGCTTATACATACGGACATACGGACAGACAGACTGACAGACGGACATTGCTAAATCGTCTCGGCTGTTGATGCTGATCAAGAATATATAAATTAATAAGTTTATTACACTTATTTGTTTAGAACTTCTATGAAGCTTGGTTTGATATTGCATTAATAAATGCAGTTGGTTTGATTAAGTGTATTTAGCACTGTTTGTTCCTTGTGAGAACTAAAAGGAAGACACTTCAAATTGATGGGTAGATGGTACACCTGGTTTATTCAAAGACTATTTTAGACTGACTTAAAGACTACAATTTGACAAATAATGAAAACACTTATACTGGTAAAAATGCTGACGCTCGTGGGAATCGCTGAGCGCTTACATTCTCATTCATAGCGGCCACGCAAATATGCCGTGTTCGCCGGCTATGGTACGGCGTTCTTCCGCTGCAAGTGGTGTCACCTTCGCAGCCTCAGCCGAACGCTAAAGCTTGCCGACTTGGGTCGTTGAGCTTTGCTTCCCGCTGACTACCCGACATCCGTACAAGTAAACAATTTCGCCACTAAGGTGTCGAATTCCATTTCATATATGAAACAAAATAGACACTATTTAACTTAATTCTATTCCACATGTAAAGTAAAGTTAACATTGCTTAACTTATATACTTTATGGGGTTGGAGAAGCCTCCTTCTCCCTGTTATATACATTTGCACAAAACCATTATACCCTTTTTTACCCATTTCATAGGTTAAGGGTATAAAAATAACTATAACAGTTTGTCCAAGTAAATAAAAGAGTGTGCCAAATTTGGTGGAAAGGCCCCAGATGGCTAGGGAATATTGACCGAAAGAATAAATGGCCAAAGATATGTTAATAATCAATACAATTAGCATTACACAAAATTTGAGTTACAAAACCTAAAGCCTTAAAAATATAGAAAGGATACTATTTAATATACTAAGATTTATTGCAATAAAATTTACAAAAGAAATGTTAAAACAAAAAGTAAAATGCTAGACTTAAGCCGATTCTTAGATCAAAACGCAATTTTAAAACCCGGTGGTAGACGTCAAAATTCAAATGCGGACTTCAATTCTGTACATCCAACAACTTTAGACAAATATATCTAACATTTTATAAATTCTCTAAGAATAAGAAAAGCGCATTGGAAAACAACTTTTTGAGATATGAAAGAATATCGGCAGGAGGCCGGAGTCAAGTCAGTAAAATATTACCTAAAACGAGTAATTGGCGACAACAATGTGTCAATGTGTAACCTTAGATAGCCCAGAATCTGAGACACTAATTATAATCATCTTAAAAAGAGAGAATCGATTTAAAGAATGAAGAAACAGTTTCGGTCAAAATGGAATGAAAATTATTTGTATAACCTACAACAAAACGTAAGTGGAAAAAAGAAACACGGGTTTATACAAAAGAAAAACAAACTAATAATTAATGACGTGAGCTGTCATCTAAAGGGCCACCATCGGCAAAGTATTAAAGGGTAAAGACAATAAAGTCAGGATAGTAAAGGTAAAATTTCAGGATGGATTTTCCACAAGACCAGTTACAAAAGTGTGTCCGCTAATTGGCATAATTGAATAGCTCCTCAGGAATATATCTAGATCCAATGGAATAGGTAGATGTAGTGTTATATTTTTGGGATCTGGTCATATTCCACGACATGGACGACATGAAATGCTACATTAAGGAAGCGAACTTTCTAAAAATACTGCAAATAGCTTGTCGCAACGACGACAAATGTTCTGATACCTTTTTAAAAACTGTTTATCTGATGCAAAAGAAGAGTACAGGGTCAGATGGAGTGGGCGTGGGATCCAAACGGTTGATTAAGATCTTTAGGGGATGGGAATTTGCTTAAAAACTGTCTCAGTTATAGACATTACCGATTTTACTAGGGAGTAGACCTACATGTGTACTCTTGTTGCCTAATTAAATTATTCGAAGAAGTTTCCTTTTGCCTGTTTCATAAAATTGCACAAATCCATTATAGTTATTTATACATTTTATGGGTTGAGGATAAGACAATAAAAACAAGTAATAAGGCTCTAGAAGATGCCCAATACCCTTGAACATGCAGACGCACCGACCTGTCGGGCTGACAGACATACACATATGGCTGTGCACTTCTGTACCAATGCTTAATGGTAAAATTTTACAGAAGTTCATTATTTTGCTTATAGTTTAAATCCTCATTTTGAATTTTTTGAAATTCAAGATTTTTTGTTATCGATTCCATGTGTATATGGTAACCGAGAAATGTTACCGAAAATTTGAAATAAACTTGATATGCCTAGGGATTAGGAGAGCACATTTCCAAAATCTGGAGGTTCTAGCTTTTGTAGTTCCTGAGATCGACGCGTTCATGCATACAGACAAGCGGACGGACAGACGGAAACACAGACGGACAGACAGACAGACGGACATGGCTATATCAACTCGGCTGTTGATGCTGATCAAGAATATATATACTTTATGTCGGAGAAGCTTCCTTCTGCCAGTTACATACTTTTGCACAAAACTATTATACCTTTTTTACCCATTTCATTTGTCAAGGGTATAAAACAAAAGCCAATGTTTACACAACCTTTTTCTACTGATTACTTGCGTGCTGCTACAGTTGTAAACCAAAACACGCTCGCAATCAGCCGCAGGAAAACGCACCTAAACTGGGCCCTGGGTGACTACCAGATATGCATTAAATAAAATATTGTATACGCATGCGGCATTCCCCGGGACGAGGAGGGAGAGCGGAAACTTACCTTTCATCAAGACGCATGCTGCTGCGACTAATGTCACTCCAGACGGACATCGAACGAGGTCGCTGGAAAAATGATTTAGAGAAGCGGCGCAGCGATGGCAGCTGTTGGGGCGGGTATCCTGCTAGATCATTGAGCTCCTCATTAAAGATGACATTGCGGGTGCCACGGGTTGGAGACTCTATCGATGGCATTGAAAAGCTGTTCGTGTTTGTATTTGTTTGATTATCGTCCGACATGCCCAGTGAAGTATAGCTAACTTCTAAATTGTGTGTCATTTCTCAAATATATATATGTTGTGTACAACAACTCAATTTTTGCTTTGTTCACTTCACATCACAATTTTTTTTTATTAATTTTAATCAATGTTTACAATTTGTATTTATCCGCTGCAGTCTTTATTTGTGCAAAACTTTTTAAATAATAAATGAAAATATAAATTTCGCAGTCAGCTTCTATTGTAATTGCATTTTTTTTTTTAAATTGTTTATTTATTGTTTGCGTTTCTGTTCATTAAACACAAACAAAGGGCAACTTGGTTAATAAAAACAGTAAATTACCTTGACGGACATTTGAACCGTACCAAGTGACAATAATGGATTTAAATGATCTGACTTTTGTATTTGTCTTCTCTATACTGAGCAAAGAAATTCCAAAACGTAACTTAAACAACTTTTAGCCAGTTCCCAGTTTAGCTTTTAATTGGATATGCAGTTGAATTTGTCAAGTGTTTGTCTTTCATACATTACACATATTATGCACGATTGCACACACAAATGTACTTATATATTTAGTAAAAAATAATTTACAACAATAAACAAATTAGGTAAAAAAGAACAGTGAACATATGAAAAATAAAAACAAATTCGTAAAAAATAAAATAGTAAATAGAAATAGCTTCATTCACCTTATATATATATTCACCTACGAGGTACGAAAATCTCTGTCCTAACCGATTAAAAAACGTTTTTTTACCTTTATAATTTTAGTTTTATTGCATTAACAATTAACATTCGAGTTTTTATTAACTGTTTTTATCAGCGTTTTCTTTGTTAATTTGTCTCATTTTATACTAAAGGTGCATAAAAATAGTACTATACAATATTTTTTAAGCTACTCGGGGCATGACTGTGTAAGATATAAGGTTCAGGGTATCTCCTAGTCGAGCCTAGCTTAATGTTTTATTTAATCAGAAATATGTGCCCAACCCCTAAACGCTGACAACTTTCGGTTGTGTGTTGCTGAAATAATAAATGCTAAGCTCGCGAATTTCTTCTTTTTATATCCTTAACCCATGAAATGGGTAATGGGGGTAATGGTTTTGCGCAAAAGCATGTAACAGGCAGCTTCTCCGATCCCATAAAGTATATATATTCTGATCAGTATCAACAGCCGAGTCGATATAGCCATGTCCGTCTGTATTTATGAACTCGTTGATTTCATTTTTGCTTATCATATCTAAATTTATAAAAGCACCAAATACATATTACTTTCGAGGACAATTATTTAAGTTAAATAGTTATATTATAGTTATTGGTCATAAAATGCATAGCACAATAGTCCGGGTGTACGTACAAGCGCGTCGATCTTAGGATCTACAAAAGCTAGATACTCCAGATTGGATATAAGCTTTCCTAATCCCTAGGCAGTACAATTTTATTTGAAATTTTCGAAAACTTTTCCGGCTGACGAAACACCCATGTAATTAATAACAATATAATATTCAATTTTGTAAATTGAAAAAAAAAACATTAACAAAATCTTTTAAAATTTTTATTAAAATCGGTTAAGAAACACTGGAGATATGACAAATTGATGTTAAGTCATCAATAATTAGTGCAGGTGTGACCGTATGTGTAAAGGTTAAGGGTATCTTATAGTCGAGTGCGTTCTTACTTGCTTAGAAACGATTTATATATATATATATATTTAATTTGTTGTTTGTCACGAAATAAGCTAAAGCGAATCGGGTTCTACATTAATTGCAACTAAACGTATTTTGAAATAAATTAACAGCTTAGTAGCATTACCAAGAGGTTCGAATGTGAAAATGTCTTAAAGGTTTTTTCTAATTTCTTACATATGGAGGTGAAGCATGAAGATTATTGGCGTTTAAGAAAGTATATACCTGTGTTACGTACATCATGTATCTATTTAATAACTATCGGAAAGTAAAAAACATGTATTCTCAAATTTGGATCGCAAGTATAAAAATTCTTAATTCAAGAATCAAAATATTCAATACATTTGCTATGAAATATTTTTAGTACACAAGAGCGTTAATGCTGTTTAAAAAAAAATTCCAATCTAGAACATAAGAACTTAATTATGGTGTGTACTAATTCAAGCACAAACAAACTAAATAAATTGTATTTGAATTAAGAACGGCATTTTAAATATCAGCAACTCCGCACTTTGTGAAAAATCAAGTTCGAAACTTAGGGTTCTAAATACGATATACTAAATAATTTCCATCAGTATAGTAAATACTTCTAGATTTATGTATTTGGTAATAAATGAATTAATAAAAAACAAAATTATGATTAAAAGCGTATTTACAGTTCCGTTATGTAATTACGGATTGTGGCGACGAGTTAATACAGCGTATAAATTGTACATACTATATTAGAGACTGCAATATTATGTAAGAAATAAAGCAACAATAAACAAGAAAATGTACATTAAGCTAGAAACGTAGCTCATAAAAACACGTACTGATTCCTTTCATATATCATGTAAAAAACAACCTATACACTCATCAATTGTCAAAGTAAAGAATTAAATGTTTAGCAAGGGCTGAAAGCAGATGTTGAACATGGAACTACTACTGTCACTTTATTTGCTAAAATGCCAATTGAATAAGTCACGTTGAAAGTTGTGTAAACAATACAAAACATTTTTATGACTCATAGCTCATAGCTAAAGCAAGACTTAAGCCACAAAAAAAAACATAAATATATGAAAATTTATATACAATACATTATATTTTGTCGATGTTAATGTATTGTTGTTGTAACAATAGAATATATTTTGTCAAATAATAAAAATAAAAACAAAAAGGTAAATTTAAGCTATAAACTTGAAACCTGCTCAAAATAAGGACTGTTAAATAATCAAATACGATTAATCGACAGACAAACACACACTCACGTTCATACATACAGACAGACAGACGGACATGCCTATATCGACTCGGCTGTTGATGCTGATCAAGAATATATATTCTCTATATAAAATTATACCTCTTTTAAAAACTATTATTATATCCTTTTGCTGTAACAATTTCCCTTACCCTATTATTCTGTTTTGTTGGATTTGGTGTGCTTCCGGATGTAATTTTCCACTATTTAAGGGAATTGGCAATATTAAGGCAAATAATCAACCAAAATATGTAAGTTATAAGTTAGGAAAAAAAATGTTTAGAGTCGACTTCGCCGGACATAGGAAGACTTTTTTGTGGGGCTTTACTTTACTTTAACTTTTATTAGTTTCAATATAAATTACCTTGTTGGTGATAACAACACTATCAATATTAAATTATACATATTTAAAAATTTAAATTAAATTAAGGAGCGGTCTGCGGTCAAATGCGTTCAAAACTATATAAGCAACGACGCTTAACAAAACAGGCTAAACAGGCTAAAGCATAATGACCCAAACAGCAGCAGAGTAAATAAATATTAAAGTTAATTGCTATGTCAATTTTGTTGGGCAAATTAAAGAAATTCTTGTTGTTGGCATCAAGTAGCAAAAGTTTGTTTTTTTAAATAAATTACTAAAATCACTAAAGCATATAGCGTCTAAGCTTTGAGTTTTGCTTTGTACTTTTATGATACTTTTTGATCATTTTTTGGTTAGACATTCGCATTAACTTTTCTTATAGATTTTTCTCGTAAACAATAAAATCACAACCAAAAATAATAATTAAAAATTAACAATTAGTTTTCAAGATAATCTAATTTAATTGTTATGTTTGAAATCACGTCACATTAAAAAAATGAGAGATGTCTATTCAGCACCTTTCCAACCTATTTTAGAATATATATAAAAATGTTTTCATTGTGAGTAATGTAGTGAATATGTCTTGGAGTAAAACTCTTGCTTTAAAAAATGGCCAATTTGCTACTACAATTGAGATAGCGGTAATTCAACTGACGATTACTCATAGACAAAATATTATTTACATTTTCAAAGTATGTATGTAGTGAAGGGTGTACGGACGTGCAAAAAATAATTTCAAAAAACATTTATTTTATAATTAAGTCATCTTTGTAATATATTTTGGCTTGTGAAACACGAAAAAAAATGGTAACTATTCAAGACAAACAGCCTGTGAGCTGTTTTTTAAAGGAAATGACCAACAACAACAAACGGTTGCAAAAACCTACAATTATTTCAATGCTGTGTATGTTTGTGTGCCTGTTGAACAAAAGAGGTAACTTGCAGCGCTAGTGGACAAAACTAACGAGTGACAGTGGAAAGTAAAATAAGTAAGAAGGCTCTAGTCGAGTAAGCTCGACTAGAAGATACCCTTAACCCTTGACCATACAGACGGACAGACGGTCGGGCTAACAGACATTAACATATGGCTGTGTACTTCTGTACCAATGCTTGATGGTTTCATATCTCCGGTGTTTCTTAACCGATTTTAATAAAAATTTCACAGAGGCTCATTGTTTTGTTTATAGTTTTAATCCTTATTTTCAATTTTTCTGTACCAATGCTTGATGGTTTCATATCTCCGGTGTTTCTTAACCGATTTTAATAAAAATTTCACAGAGGCTCATTATTTTGTTTATAGTTTTAATCCTTATTTTCAATTTTTCAAATTCAAGATATTTATGTTATCGATTCCATGTGTATATCGTAAACCTGCTAAGTTATCGAAAAACAAACTTGCTATGCCTAGGGATTAGAAGAGCTTATATCCAAAATTTGGAGTCTCTAACTTTTGTAGTTTCTGAGATCGACGCGTTCATACATACAGACAGACACACACACACACACACAGCCAACTTTTTTAAACTGAAAACCAATATAATGGTCGTAAAAAAAATATTTAAGGAGCAAAAACGGATAATAAAAAGTTTAGAAGTGCTGAGAAAAGAAAAAACTTAAGCTACTCAGCAGTGACACTAAACACCACTAAGAACACTGGCGGATAATGTTGATGCAAAAGCATTTTCAAAGGTTATTTCAAAGACTGCGCAAAAAAATATGTTCTTTTAAATTATTTAACTTTAAAGAAGAGTCACACACTTAGCTGTCAACTTATTAGTGTTTACATGTATTTCAATATACATTGTGTATATACAATTAAGAGGTTGTTAATTTCACACACATTAAGGTCCTAGTTATGTGTAACGACACCTGCATTTGCAGCTTCCTTTAGCTTTTATAACTTGAACGAAAGGCACACTACACTTTGCCAAACGACTTTTATATGTTCGCAGATTTTTTGACCTAACGAATATGTTCATTGTATACCATGCGCACACAAGTAGGGAGTTTTTTTTTTTTATTTTTTTTTTTTTTTTGCTTTTCGCACACAAACGGTTAACGAATTTATGCACAACTACTGGGCCTTTGTAGGCTGCTAGTGTATTATTTTAATACGGGTATTTCAATTAACGCGACGCTCTCATAAGTAGATAATGTTGAGAAATATCGGATGTCGAGGAGCATAAGACGCTGTGTTTAGGACAACGGAACTGGGACGATGAGAACATCGCACAGTTCTGAACCAAACTGAAAACTGGCGGCACACTCCAAACACAGGCAATGGAAACCAGCGTTAATGTTAACAGCGTTGCTAGTTGTCGCAGCTGTGTTGCTGTTGAATAAATTTAATATTGCTGTCTATAGCAGTGGGAAATGCCGAGCAAAAAACTCACCTAGCACGAGACTTTAACTGTGCGTGGGTTGGAAGGAAGTTTCATTTCAGAGCGATTTCTCTTTGCATGCAAGACGCAACTCTCTTAAATCTTTACTGAAAGGCTACTAGAGTAGCCAGGTTTGTGCAATAAAAAAAGATAGCTGCAGCTGAAAACGCCAGGAGCCAACCTTGAAGTTTGGAGAAACTTTCACGTTATGAATGTTGTGTTATAAAAATGTTTTAATATTTTATCCTACACATTCAATAAAATAGAAATAAAAAAAGTTGTAACATAAATATTAAAAAATATATTAATTATTTTTCAAAAAATATATGTATTTTATTCATTTCGTGTATTTCTGATCCCTTTAAACTTACAAAAGCCAAAAAGTTATTTAATCTTGCTGTGCGCTCAAAAAAATATTTTAATTTAATTTTATTTATTTATAAGCTTCACTTCAATATACTTTGGTACAAGTGTTTTTAAACAGGTATTATATAATTATAAAACACTCTTACAGACGACACGACTACTCTTTTCTTTAGCTTTTTTTCACCAATATAAAATACCACAAAAGCACAAGTGGTGTCAGCAGCGTAACCCAGAAAATGGCAGCAAAACAAAATGTTGAAACTCGCTTAATCAACAAATTTGGCGCCATAGCAAACACGTGTTCTATGGTTCGTTTTCATTCCACTTCGTTGCGTTTCAAATGCGTAAAATAAAGCTTTTATGTGACGTCGTATGTATCCTTATGACGTTATATGCCGGACAACTCTACAAAAGCGACATCAGGCTGGCATAGAGAGAGAAAGACAAATTATAATAAAGACATCTGGCGTTAAAATAAAGTGTTATTATATTTCAAGCACAAAGTACGGAGATACCCTGAACCCAGCTGTAATAAATATATTTCCAAATCAGTCTATAATATTCAAATGGTAAGTGATGTTTCAATTATACTGTTGAATATTTGCATTGTGAATATAAATTTATATTAAATCCATACAGGCACTCCTATTTCGTAACTATAAGCTGTTTCGAAGTCCTTACGCTTATACTCTTACCCTGGAAATGTGTAGAAAAAGGAATAATTGTTTTGTGCACAACTAAGTAACAGGCAGAGGAAAGCATCTTCGACCTCATAAAGTATACACTGTTCTAGACCTTATTTTGAACGGTGTCTAGCATTAATTTCAATTGCCTGCCATAAACTAATTACACATTATTTATTAAAACAAGTAAGAAGGCTCTAGTCGAGTAAGCTCGACTAGAAAATACCCTTCACCCTTAACCATTCAGACGGACAGACGGTCGGGCTAACAGACATACACATATGTACGTGTACTACTGGACCAATGCTTGATGGCTTCCTACTCCGGTGTTTCTTAACCGATTTTAGTAAAAATTTCGCAGTTGTTCATTATTTGGTTAATACTTTCAATCCCCATTATTAAGTTTTCGAAATTTTAGATTTTTTTGTTATCGATTACATGTGTATATCGTAAACCTGAAAAGCCTCTAGCTATTGTAGTTCCTGAGATTGACGCGTTCATACATACGTACATACGTGGCTAAATCGACTCGTCTGTTGATGCTGATCAAGAATATAAATACTTTATGGGGTCGGAGAAGCTTCCTTCTGCCTGTTACATACATTTGCACAAAACCATTAGACCCTTTTTACCCATTTCATGGGTTAAGGGTATACAAATTGCAAAGACCCATGGTAGGTAGATTAACCACAAAAATCCATATTTGGAGTTTCCAGTTTAAGCTGGAGTTTCCAGTTTTCACTTGCTATGTTTAGTTGTGTAAAAAATGACCCCAATTTCAAGTCACAGCTTATTTGAAACAGTTACATTATGGATACCTAGTTATTTTCGGCTTTAAAATTGACTCAACAGGTGCAGGATGAAATAAGGAAAGAGTGCAGTGTGGTTCGCTATAAAAACACCCAAGTCTATTAAATTTACCTTACACAAATTTAAATTAATATTATACAATTAATATTCAAAAATGAATGCTGCTGAAATATATTCTCAAATTAAGTTTTAAATTATGACCCGAATAAAATATACTGATATTGATTTAAAATATCCAACAAATAAATTATCAAAATTTGTTTAAAAATTATTTCTGTTCGCGAAAGGTGCAACTGATTTTGAACTTCGTCAACATTATTGGAAGCAAGTGTAAGTCATTCCTTTGCTATACGAAGCTCCCTGACTTCAGTGTTTAGTTATACCTTCTGCTGGCACATTTGAAAAAAGCCTACAATTAATAGTAACTTGATCATTTCTATTTTTCTTGTCTCATTTGTCTATTTGTTCGCCCCTCGGTCGGACGGGCGGGAGGTGGGTTGCTTCGTGCTAGGGTCCGCGCGTTAACAAGCTTGTGCTTGGTATCGTTGGGCCACTTGAATTTACTGTCCGTTAGTACATCTACGTCCAATAATAATTAAATTGCAAATTTTTACCATTTCTTGTGCACAAGGTAAAATAAAGTTTTGTGTGATGTGCACACTTTGAGCGAGCAAGTACTACTCCATTGATGAAATTTGAAATGGAAAGTACTCACTCACTCCATTGATGCAATTTGAAATGGAAAGTACTCCCTTACTTTCCATTTCAAATTTCATTAATGGAGTAGGTGAATTGCTAAGTGTATCGAAATCTATCTACATTAAAATGCTTTTGCCCATTTAACTAACCCGTCCCTTGTGTCTACATGGACCGTACTAATATATTTTGGCAGTGGTTTTAATGTGACATACGTGACGTCCTCAGCTCCAGTATCTCGAAATAAAACAGCTACAGAACAGTTTCTAAAATGATCACCCTTTTTTCGGTATTTAAATGAGTAGCTTTAATACAATCATCATCGGTACAACAATATGGGTAAGTCAGAATACAATTATTAATTGTTATTTTAAATGAATCTCCTGTCGCATTTATGACTAAATCGACAGCTGTCATAAAACCTGATGTCATATTATTTAAGAAAAGCCCTTTTTCTGCCACATAATTGCGAAATACTTAAAAGATTTATTAGAGTTTGGGTTGGTTTTAAAAAAAGGAGAATAAAAAAAAAGAGAAACAAGTAAGCTCGACTAGAATATACGCTTAAGACGGAGAGACGGTCGGGCTGATTTTTGAGAGTACCATGGGCAACAATATGTACAATATCCTTAAAGATAATTTACTCCAGAGTGCCGAGATGGTGGGAATTCAAAGTACTTTCCGGTTCTACTAAGACAACGACCCGAAACATATGGCCGGAATAGTACAGACTTGGCTTATCTGGAAATGTCCCTACATGATAATTCTATCGGTACATTCTCTAGATTTAAATGTTATTGAACATTTGTGGGCTCTGCTGGAAAACAACACCCGGAAGCATAGTATATTCAGCTCTGCTGGAGGAGCGCAGCAAAATCATCTCAGGAACTACCCGGAAGATAGTATATTTCATGAACAATAGTTTAAGGGAAGTTTTTAAGGCTGAAGGATATCATTCTATGTACTAACATACTTATTTCAGCTTTAATACGCCAAACTATTTACTTTTTTAAGACTATCCCAAATAAGATGATATTTTTTTGGATATGTTTTTAGTTTTTGGGTTATTATTATATTAATGCAATATTTTAATGTGATATACCTTAAGACAAATTAGCGCTTAAGCATATTTCGTTTTTTGCCTGTAATACATTATATTTCATACAAAATCAATTGAATTCAAAACAGAAAAATAATTTTTTTTCAAGAATACGTGATATTTATTTTTATTAAGTTGTTTTTAGTTATTGTAATTGTTTTAGTTTGAAGAAACAAATAAGTATTTTAATTATTTTTCAAAAAATATATGTATTTTATTCATTTCGTGTATTTCTGATCCCTTTAAAATTACAAAAACTAAAAAGTTATTTAATCTTGCTATGCGCTTAAAAGAATATATTAATTTAATTTTATTTATTTATAAGCTTCACTTCAATAAACTTTGGTACAAGTGTTTTTAAACAGGTATTATATAATTATAAAACACTCTTACAGACGACACGACTACTCTTTTCTTTAGCTTTTTTTTTCACCAATATAAAATATCACAAAAGCACAAGTGGTGTCAGCAGCGTAACCCAGAAAATGGCAGCAAAACAAAATGTTGAAACTCGCTTAATCAACAAATTTGGCGCCATAGCAAACACGTGTTCTATGGTTCGTTTTCATTCCACTTCGTTGCGTTTCAAATGCGTAAAATAAAGCTTTTATGTGACGTCGTATGTATCCTTATGACGTTATATGCCGGACAACTCTACAAAAGCGACATCAGGCTGGCATAGAGAGAGAAAGACAAATTATAATAGAGACATCTGGCGTTAAAATAAAGTGTTATTATATTTCAAGCACAAAGTACGGAGATACCCTGAACCCAGCTGTAATAAATATATTTCCAAATCAGTCTATAATATTCAAATGTTAAGTGATTGTTTCAATTATACTGTTGAATATTTGCATTGTGAATATAAATTTATATTAAATCCATACAGGCACTCCTATTTCGTAACTATAAGCTGTTTTGAAGTTCTTACGCTTATACTCTTACCCTTGAAATATGTAGAAAAAGGAATAATTGTTTTGTGCACAACTAAGTAACAGGCAGAGGAAAGCATCTTCGACCTCATAAAGTATACACTGTTTTAGACCTTATTTTGAGCGGTGTCTAGCATTAATTTCAATTGCCTGCCATAAACTAATTACACATTATTTATTAAAACAAGTAAGAAGGCTCTAGTCGAGTAAGCTCGACTAGAAAATACCCTTCACCCTTAACCATTCAGACGGACAGACGGTCGGGCTAACAGACATACACATATGTACGTGTACTACTGGACCAATGCTTGATGGCTTCATACTCCGGTGTTTCTTAACCGATTTTAGTAAAAATTTCGCAGTTGTTCATTATTTGGTTAATACTTTCAATCCCCATTATTAAGTTTTCGAAATTTTAGATTTTTTTGTTATCGATTACATGTGTATATCGTAAACCTGAAAAGCCTCTAGCTATTGTAGTTCCTGAGATTGACGCGTTCATACATACGTACATACGTGGCTAAATCGACTCGTCTGTTGATGCTGATCAAGAATATAAATACTTTATGGGGTCGGAGAAGCTTCCTTCTGCCTGTTACATACATTTGCACAAAACCATTAGACCCTTTTTTACCCATTTCATGGGTTAAGGGTATACAAATTGCAAAGACCCATGGTAGGTAGATTAACCACAAAAATCCATATTTGACCGCAATAAGCTGGAGTTTCCAGTTTTCACTTGCTATGTTTAGTTGTGTAAAAAATGACCCCAATTTCAAGTCACAGCTTATTTGAAACAGTTACATTATGGATACCTAGTTATTTTCGGCTTTAAAATTAACTCAACAGGTGCAGGATGAAATAAGGAAAGAGTGCAGTGTGGAAGCGATGCGCGAATACTGAACTGCATCGCAAACACTTAATTACATGAGTCAAAGTAGGGTAGAGTAAATGTCATGGGATGGGTATGTATGTCGTCATCCGGTGCCCGGAACTTGGTAATTTATAGGAGAACAATGGACAATAATATGTACCTCAATATCCTAAAGGTAAATTCACTCTAAAGTGCCGAGAGGATGGGAATCCGACGTCTATTTTAGTATGTAAACTAATCAGAAACTATAAAAACCGAAGACTCCAGACTTTGGGTGTGAGCTCTCCTAATCTGTAGGCAGTAAAAGTTTGTTTACAATTTTCAATATCTTTTCTGGGTTTCGATATACACACAATCGATAAAAATAATATTTTAAAAATGTTTTTACCAAAATTAAGAAAATATGTGAAATTTGAATTAATACCGTTTTAAAAACGACGAAGATATGATAGATTGAACTTAAATCATCATTGGTACAGTAGTGCACGTATTACTTAACTGGAAATTTCTTACTTGTTTTTCACTTGAAATACTTTAAATCGCCTCTCAATGCTACAATTGGTAATAGACATTTTAAAATATAGAGTTCGCTATAAAAACACCCAAGTCTATTAAATTTACCTTACACAAATTTAAATTAATATTATACAATTAATATTCAAAAATGAATGCTGCTGAAATATATTCTCAAATTAAGTTTTAAATTATGACCCGAATAAGATATACTGATATTGATTTAAAATATCCAACAAATAAATGATCAAAATTTGTTTAAAAATTATTTCTGTTCGCAAAAGGTGCAACTGATTTTGAACTTCGTCAACATTATTGGAAGCAAGTGTAAGTCATTCCTTTGCTATACGAAGCTCCCTGACTTCTGTGTTTAGTTATACCTTCTGCTGGCACATTTGAAAAAAGCCTACAATTAATAGTAACTTGATCATTTCTATTTTTCTTGTCTCATTTGTCTATTTGTTCGCCCCTCGGTCGGACGGGCGGGAGGTGGGCTGCTTCGTGCTAGGGTCCGCGCGTTAACAAGCTGGTGCTTGGTATCGTTGGGCCACTTGAATTTACTGTCCGTTAGTACATCTACGTCCAATAATAATTAAATTGCAAATTTTTACCATTTCTTGTGCACAAGGTAAAATAAAGTTTTGTGTGATGTGCACACTTTGAGCGAGCAAGTACTACTCCATTGATGAAATTTGAAATGGAAAGTACTCACTCACTCCATTGATGCAATTTGAAATGGAAAGTACTCCCTTACTTTCCATTTCAAATTTCATTAATGGAGTAGGTGAATTGCTAAGTGTATCGAAATCTATCTACATTAAAATGCTTTTGCCCATTTAACTAACCCGTCCCTTGTGTCTACATGGACCGTACTAATATATTTTGGCAGTGGTTTTAATGTGACATACGTGACGTCCTCAGCTCCAGTATCTCGAAATAAAACAGCTACAGAACAGTTTCTAAAATGATCACCCTTTTTTCGGTATTTAAATGAGTAGCTTTAATACAATCATCATCGGTACAACAATATGGGTAAGTCAGAATACAATTATTAATTGTTATTTTAAATGAATCTCCTGTCGCATTTATGACTAAATCGACAGCTGTCATAAAACCTGATGTCATATTATTTAAGAAAAGCCCTTTTTCTGCCACATAATTGCGAAATACTTAAAAGACTTATTAGAGTTTGGGTTGGTTTTAAAAAAAGGAGAATACAAAAAAAAAGAAACAAGTAAGCTCGACTAGAATATACGCTTAAGACGGAGAGACGGTCGGGCTGATTTTTGAGAGTACCATGGGCAACAATATGTACAATATCCTTAAAGATAATTTACTCCAGAGTGCCGAGATGGTGGGAATTCAAAGTACTTTCCGGTTCTACTAAGACAACGACCCGAAACATATGGCCGGAATAGTACAGACTTGGCTTATCTGGAAATGTCCCTACATGATAATTCTATCGGTACATTCTCTAGATTTAAATGTTATTGAACATTTGTGGGCTCTGCTGGAAAACAACACCCGGAAGCATAGTATATTCAGCTCTGCTGGAGGAGCGCAGCAAAATCATCTCAGGAACTACCCGGAAGATAGTATATTTCATGAACAATAGTTTAAGGGAAGTTTTTAAGGCTGAAGGATATCATTCTATGTACTAACATACTTATTTCAGCTTTAATACGCCAAACTATTTACTTTTTTAAGACTATCCCAAATAAGATGATACCTAATTTTTGGATATGTTTTTAGTTTTTGGGTTATTATTATATTGATGCAATATTTTAATGTGATATACCTTAAGACAAATTAGCGCTTAAGCATATTTCGTTTTTTGCCTGGCTTCATTATAGCCCTTACAATTTTTTGGTTGACAGCAACCGAAATAAGATGTCCCATACACTACGTGTACTATTGTACCAATTCTAGATGGTTTCATATCTCTGGTGTTCCTTAACCGATTTTAATAAAAATTTCACAGATTTTCATTGTTTTAAAAATGGTTTGAATACCCATTTTAAAATTGTTTGAAATTCATGATTTTTTTTATCGATTACATGAGTATATCGTAAACCGATAAAATTATTAAAATTTGAAACAAACTTGTCCCGCCTAGGGATTAGGAGTGCTTATATCCATAATCTGGAGACACTAGCTTTTTTAGTTCCGGACATCGTCGCGTTCATACATACAGACGGACGGACGGCCGGACAGACAGACGAACTTGACCAAGAATATATATACTTTTTAGGGTCGGAGAATATTCCTTGTGACTGTTACCCACTTTTGCACAAATCCATGATAACCTTTTTCACACATTTCATGTTCATTGAAATACTTTCCGCTCAACTTCGGGTGGTAGAGCTCTTCTTCTTATTCATTTGGTACAAATAGAGCAATTTGCATGTACGAAAATGTTTCGCGTATCCTTCTGCAACACTAGGCTGCAAATCTTGGAAACTAGCTAGCTAACAAACGAAACAAAATAAAGCACAAAAGAATTTTGAAAATGCAAAGCAGATGACATAAACTACAAAAGCGAGATACTCCAGATTTTGGATATGAGCTCTCCTAATCCCTAGGCATGACAAGTTTGTTTCAAATTTTCGATAACTTTTCAGATTTACGATATACACATGTAATCGATAACAAAAAAATCTTGAATTTCAAAAAACTGAAAATAAGGATTGAAACTATAAGCAAAATAATTAACTTCTGTGAAAATTCATTAAAATCGGTTAAGAAACACCGGAGATATGAAACCATCAAGCATTGGTACAGCGGTATATAAGTGTGTCTGTCAGTCCGTCTGTATGATCAAGGGTTAAGGGTATCTTCTAGTCGAGCTTACTCGACTAGAGCCTTCTTACTTGTTTTTTATTTGGCCTGTTATGCTTACTTGAAAACCAAAAAGTCATTGCATTACCTAACAAAGAGCAAAGCAAAAACTGGAAAGATAAAAATGATATCCCAAAGAGACAAAAAATTAAATTGTCAAGCAAATAAAGTGAAACTAAAAGTTTTTTTCATATGCATCAAATTGAGTATTGTGTCGGACTATCACGTAAATGTGTAGTCAATATCCTGCATTTTGTCCTGTTGACACCATCCTCAGCAGGCAGGGATGCCCAAGATGCCGATGATATCGTTGGCGAATGAATATTTTAACGATAGGCATCGTACAACCAAAAAAATAACATATGCATACACACATACTCGTTTTCGTGCCCACATTATTAAAAAAAAAACCAATTAGAATTTAACTACATACATATATGGCAAAAATAAATCTTTGGGTGTTTTCGCAATTGGCCAGCGCTAAAAAAAAGTAGGGGGAACATATGAAAGAATGCAAGAAAAGAAAGAAGCAGACATTCAAACATGTTGGTAGAATTAAGTGTTTTGAAACTGGTACTTACCCCAAACAACTATTCCGAATGGGATTCCTGTGCCTGCTTATTCTTTGGTATTGCTCTGTTTCGATTATAATTATAATTGGAATTATAATATCATGCCAATTTAAGCTCATTGACTCGCTGAACTCTATTTCTTGCGTTTTTTTGCGCACAAACAATTGCATGGCTATTGTAATGTAAATTACAGCATAGCAAGCAATAATTTTTTAGTGCTTTACATGCCACTTACAAAACAGAAATGAAACATGTTATTTACGGACTTGTCAATTTAGCTTGCTTTCCGCAGAAACTTAACATGTAAATACAAATACAAAAATGCATATGACAGATATGAAGGCACAAATAATTGTCAAACGCAAAATACCATATACCGTTTGCCGACAGACCAGAGATATATTGAAATGCTTATTCGGACTTTGAATATCACCAAAAAAGAATTTTCAGCCAAATATTTTAGTTTTTTTTTTCTCTTTCCGTATTGTCAAAAATGTACTGAAATAGTTATCATGGTTTTGGTCGTAGACTTATATGTATATATAATTATATACATATGTATATACTTGAAAAGCGATAAACGAAAATGCTTGTTACGTATTCTTCGTACAATATTAATCTTAAAATATCTTTTTTAATGATTTACTGCTGTTAGCTTTTCTTGTTTAAATATATCGACTTATAATACTCTATTTTTTAAGTTTTAATTATCAGATACCAAGTACAAGAGCAAATAACTATAATATGGTGTACAGATACGAGAGGTACAATCAATTAATGTGGTTGTGCAAAAGTATGTAACAGGCAGAAGGAAGCTTTTCCGACCCCATAAAGTATACATATTCTTGATCAGCACCAACAGCCGAGTCGATATAGCAATGTCCGTCTGTCCGTCTGTCCGTCCGCCTGTATGTATGAACGCGTCGATCTCAGGAACTACAAAAGTCTCCAGATATTGGATATGTGTGCTCCTAATTCCTAGGCATAGCAAGTTTGTTTCAAATTTTCGATAACCTTTTAGGTTTACGACATACATATGGAATCGATAACAAAAAAATTTTGAATTTCAAATAATTGAAAATGAGGATTGAAACTTCTGTAAAATGTTTATTAAAATCGGTTAAGAAACACCGGAGATATAAAACCATCAAGCATTGGTACAGAAGTACACAGCCATATGTTTGTCTGTTAGCCCGACTGTCTATCCGTCTGTATGGTCAACGGTTAAGGGTATTTTCTAGTCGAGCTTACTCGACTAGAGCCTTCTTACTTGTTTTTTTTTTAATATTTGCTGTTACACAATACAACAGTGCTTAGTCCCCGTTTCACAGTCCCTGCCTGGGGCTTCTGCTGAATTTGACATGATATACATACTATACGTGATGAAACAATATAATGTTTTTGTGCAAATGTATGTAACAGGCAGAAGGAAGCTTCTCCGACCCCATAAATTATATATATTCTTGATCAGCATCAACAGCCGAGTCGATTTAGCCATGTCCGTCTGTCCGTCCGTCTGTATGTATGAACGCGTCGATCTCAGAAACTACAAAAGCTAGAGACTCCAAATATTGGATATGAGCTCTCCTAATCCCTAGGCATGACAAGTTTGTTTCAAATTTTCGATAACTTTTCAGGTTTACGATATACACATGGAATCGATAACAAAAAAATCCATAATCTGGAGACACTAGCTTTTTTAGTTCCGGACATCGTCGCGTTCATACATACAGACGGACGGACGGCCGGACAGACAGACGAACTTGACCAAGAATATATATACTTTTTAGGGTCGGAGAATATTCCTTGTGACTGTTACCCACTTTTGCACAAATCCATGATACCCTTTTTCACACATTTCATGTTCATTGAAATACTTTCCGCTCAACTTCGGGTGGTAGAGCTCTTCTTCTTATTCATTTGGTACAAATAGAGCAATTTGCATGTACGAAAATGTTTCGCGTATCCTTCTGCAACACTAGGCAGCAAATCTTGGAAACTAGCTAGCTAACAAACGAAACAAAATAAAGCACAAAAGAATTTTGAAAATGCAAAGCAGATGACATAAACTACAAAAGCAAGATACTCCAGATTTTGGATATGAGCTCTCCTAAATTTTCGATAACTTTTCAGATTTACGATATACACATGTAATCGATAACAAAAAAATCTTGAATTTCAAAAAACTGAAAATAAGGATTGAAACTATAAGCAAAATAATGAACTTCTGTAAAAATTTCATTAAAATCGGTTAAGAAACACCGGAGATATGAAACCATCAAGTATTGGTACAGAACTACACAGCCATAAGTGTATGTCTGTTAGCCCGACCATCTGTCCGTCTGTATGGTCAAGGGTTAAGGGTATCTTCTAGTCGAGCTTACTCGACTAGAGTCTTCTTACTTGTTTAACTTATATATATGTATATACAATAAAAGAAAATCGTAAAGAAAAATTAAGATTATATTATTATATTTTATGCCAGTATAAAATTCATCCATAATTTAAGACAAGCAGTTTTTTTTTTTAACGGGAGGTCCAGCTTTTTTTGTTAGTAGGTTTTTTTTTTGCTTTTAGAAGGATTGTAATCCTTCTTCGTTGAAGCTGTAGCTTTCAAAACAACACGTTTTCTTTGTCTTTTTGCTTTCCAAAATATGAAATAGTAGTTGGATTCCTCTTTTGATAATGTTTGATTAATTTTTGTAATCCTTAGATAATCATGATGATTATTTATTTTGGATTATTTGTAATCGTCATCTATTAGTTATCGTGAAAAATCTAAAAAAAATTTTGATTACTTAACAGCCTTGTCTTAATAAAAGGTCAGTCAATTATATAAAATATACATAGTTAGCTTCAGCTTATGTTATGATATCTGATTTGATGAGTTTTCCCCGCTTCTAAATTTTTTATTTACTATTACTATAACTTTGCAAATATCTTGGTCCATGTATTCGTCAAACAAAGTTGTAAAATTGATGAGCTCCGCCCACTGGGGCCGATACACTTTGACGTGCAAATCGATAAAAAACACCCAAATGTTTTCCACGTTCTAACAACTAAAGTCACAAATTTGGGTAAGAAGATAGACAGTCACCCTAAAGTTGTTTAAGTGAAAACTACAAAATCTGCATCTATCAAATAAGGATGCCACTGCAAAACTGGCCCCCTCCATCGTTGTAAACGGAGAAGCCCGTTTCTAACACAGTTTTTGAGTTAGAGTCACAAAAGTCAAATTCTAAACAAAAAACACCTCCATCCACGTGATTCATTTTCTACCCTGAACTTATAAAATGCGTAATACAGGATTAATTGGGTGGTGCAAAAGAATGTAATAGGCCATAAAGTATATTGATCAGCACCAACACTGCATTCGATATAAACATATCCGTCATGTAAACGATGGCAATAAACACATAAACTTGGAAAGGATTGTTTTTAAAACTATAGACAAAATAATGAAAATCGGTGACATATAAGATATTTATTTAGTTCAACCTTACTTCATTTAACCAGTCCACTTCTTTCATTCGTTTTTACAGAATTTCTATAATATTGGTCCAAGCAGCTTCATTCACCCTTTACGAAGTGCTGTTGCTTCATTATTATATTAATTATCGCTTTCTTTGCCTTTTATTACTTTTGCCATTACCGACAAGTGTTAAAGCCAAAATGTTGGCCTAACAAAAGACCAAAACAATGTTAGCTAACATGCTTAAAACATTCCGTAGTGAAATAACTTATGAATATCATGTACTGTATCTAGTATCATCAAAATGTGTGTAATGAAATATATTACATTAAATATGATTTTTATTTTCTTTAAATTAATATACAATACATGATTAATTCCACCGAAAGGTGGATAACTCAAATTCTTTTAAGTTTTTAAACATGTAGTATGTAAATATTTAAATGTTTTTACTTCAAACCAAAAAATTTCGTAATACACTCTCAATGAATAACAAATGTCGCATTTATATAACTCAATGATTGGTACCTTTTAATGCATTTCTATGCTCTCCACTTTCTTCTACTTTCTACAGTGCATGTCTGCCATCAATTTTTATAACCTAACTGTACGTACCTTTACTCAAATGGCAACTGGCAATACAATTACTTTATCGTATCGTATATCTTTGTAAGCGACAGTTACCAATATTCACGACCACTCTTTTCTACATTTACTTTTAATCTATGCTTGAATATATCGGAAACTGTATATTTTAATAGGGTTTTTTTTGTCGTGCTTTGCATCGACATATAAAAATCGACTCGGCTCGCGATGCTGATGAAGAATATATATACAAGCTTTATGGGGTCGGGTGTGCTTCATCCTATGCGTACACATTGCATAACACTTTCAAGTGTATTTATTAATAACAGAAGTAAAAAAATTGTTAAATCAACGAGAGAAAAAATCTGTTTGTGGTTTCCAGAAAACAGCATCAATATAAAACAATGTTTTTAAATTATTTAAGCACGTATTAAAAAAAACAGCAGTTTTAAAGCTAACTGATGTTACACGAAAAGATTAAACATGGATATAACGTTCTGGAATATAGTAAATTTTGTAGGCGAGTTCAAATATTTCGGCAGCGTCGGAAATTTGGTATTTATTGGAACAATAATAAAGCAATGGTCAAGAATGTGTACCTTAATATCCCAAAAGAAAATGTACTCTAAACGACGTATTTTCCGTTCTACCAGGAAAACGACCACAAGCATAAGTCGGGAACAGTGCAGTCCTGGCTTATGTGAAACTGCTCCCACATGCTAATTCCTCTGGCCCAGTTTCCATGTTGTTGAGAATTTATGGGCTCTGCTGGAAAACAACATCCGGAAGCTCAGCATATCCAACAAAAAAGATCTCAAAAATGATCTACTCGATGACTTCCAGAAACTGGAATCTTTCATAAATAATAGATAAAAGGAAATTGTTCATACTACGTATGAAGATTCATATTTAAGAAGTTTTTCTTATATATGTTACTTTTTTAAATATTTTCAAAACAAGCTGAAACTCAGTTTTTTGATATCTTTACAATATACATATATATTATAAATCAGTATGCTGTCGGTAAGAATGAGAGTTTGGATAATGAGTGAATAATTTGGTAAATGTGCATGATTGGTTACGTATTAAATTTTAGACATAGGTTTGATTGTGGATAGCTCGCAAAGTGACAAAAATTAATATTTTAGATCATATTCTGGATCTCGGTTGAAACAAGTTAGCACAAAAATTAAAAAATGATCCCAATACACTTTTTTTTCCTAATCTGCCTCGGCAAAAAAATACCTTAATTTGAGGTCATAGCTTTTATGAAGCATTTAAATTATGAAAACGTGCATCCCTTAAAACCCCGATTATAGAAATAAATTTAGAGCATTTTAAGTATAAATATAACAGTAATTTTTAGTCAGTTAAATCTTATTCTGCAATTCGACTGTAACAAGCCAAACACAGTAATGATTAAACGATCGAAAACGTAAACTTATCCTATATCACTTTAAACGTTTCGTGGTTCCAAATATGCATCATATGATTCAGCACATCGTCCGCAAAAATCGGAACGATAACAAGGGAATATGGCACCAAACAAGATTTTCACGGAAGATGAAGAGCGGAAAGGAAAATGTTAGGAAGAATTCTGAGCTCCGGGCACTGCTGAATCACGACTTCTAAGTCCGAGGGACTTGGATAACGTTCGTCAAAACCCACATCGGAAAGAGTTTGGAATATGGTAGCACCATTTTTTTGCACACAAGTCCAAATTAAACACCTTGACACAGACAAAATAATTTGTGAACAAAAATAGGGTATGATAAATATATGTATTTATGTCGACAGCACGCGTATTAAATTTGATGTTTTCTGAGAATGCAATTTGTAACAATTTGTATATCAATATACTTAAGGTAAATAAATGGGTTTTTGAAACTTCGAATCCTATTCAAAATTTATGTGAGGGCAGCAGATAAACAAATAATGCTTTAGTATTTTCAATCAAAATTAGATTTAGTCAACGCAATATTTCGGCAACAAATGAAACCCCATTGAATACATTGATACCGGTATTTAGGTTTGCCACGTCCTTTTTTATACTCTTAACCCAAGGGTTTTATGGTTTTGTGCAAAAGTATGTAACAGGCAGAAGGAAGCATCTCCGAGCGCATAAAGTATTTATATTCTTGATCAGCATCAACAGCCGGGTCGATTTAGCCATGTCCGTCCGTCTGTCCTTCGTAGGTTGAACGCGTCGACCTCAGGAACTATAAAAGGTAGAGCTTACTCGACTAAAGCCTTCTTACGTGTTTTCTTCACGCCTCTCCCCCAATCTTTGAAATATCAAAATCTCGTCTAATGAAATCCCCCCCAAGATCTGGATCGAAAATATGGATGCCACGTCCATACAGCCTCCGTACTCTCCCGTGACAAGTCCTCAAAGACGTGTTTTTTACTCGTATCAGAGTATCCGTAGTCAGTTGCGTCCGACTGCATAATTTTCACTTGATTTCTTTTAGGTTTCTATTTTTCGGGCCACGCGCTTTTTTACAAAATATTGGGTTAAGCGTAATATAATCCAGTAATTTGTCATTCCTCAGCCACAACATCGTCAAGCAAGCTTTTAAACGTATATATACAATATAATTCCAAGAGGGCCAAAAACTGCGTAATTCGCTGCCAACGTTTAAAAGCTTGCTCAGCTATTTATTTTATACATATATAAGTTGTAACAAGGAAACCCTTTTATGCTAGACTTAACAACGAATGGTGCAAGTAATCCTTTTTTATATCAATAAGCCCATATAGGATGGTTAAAAATGATATAATAAAATGTTATGGATGTTTATACCAGAAAAATAGTAGTACCTTCGACCCAATTAGGTAAAAGTATTTGTGATTTTTTGTATGTACTTTTTTTTTCTTTTTTTTTACGTATCATTTCAACAATAGATGTCCTTTCTGTCCTGTTAAAAATTGCATGTGTTTGTAGCCAAGTGTGCTGGCGCTGTGTTTTTAGTTTGTGATAGTGGTTGTATAAATGTGTTGGAGTCGAAGCGTACCATAAGAAAGGAAACTTCCACTGTTACTTAAACACGTCGCAGTCAACTGAACAGTTGAGGTCTTATAAAAAATTAAAATATTTACGCCGCATTTAATGCAAAAGGTCGAGAGCATTGGCAACAAAATATGATTTTGTGTGCCCAAGATACGCAAACATAGCATTTAATGAGTCACACATAGAAACATATACAGCTACAAAATTGAAAATAGAAAAACGAAGCTACTTTAATTTCCGGCAACAAAACAAACCTAATTTTGTATTTTAAAATTTTCGTTATAAGTTTTAAAATAGCTCTAAAGTAATTTTTCAATCATATTAACACAATAAAGTACTCCTCCATTCATTGGATGAAGACATTAGGCTAATTGTTTTGATTTTTAGTTGTGTAAATAAATATTTAGCGTATTGAAATATTAAAGTTGGCTTCTCCAAAGGTGTTCTTGAATAATGTCAGATCAACTTTTGACAAAAAGCTAGAACAAAATAGATTATTGCTGACTTTTATTCGTCATATCTGTAAAGGACTTAGTTTTTTTGATTGACGAACAATTTAAATCTAAATTTGGACTTTTAACCTCTTAATGATTGAAAGAAATTTAACTTATGCTTTTATAAAGCTAAATTTCGTAAACAAAACACAAAACTATAAAAACAATTTTGTAGGGTTAAAGAAAATATTAAGCACTATGCAAAATGTACGTAAAGTAATTTCGTGTTGCTATTTTAAATTTCGCAGTTGTATATAAACATGTACAACAAAAATCTCTTATGGCTCCAGTGGGACTACGCATCTTAAGCGCAACTTATATTGTAATATTTAAACAGTTTAACGCGCATTATCTTTATGTCTCTAGCTGAGTTCTTTTATTCTCGTTATATAATATAACTTACATATGTAAATCAACCTTAAATATATATATGTATGTATATATATAGTATTTAATGTGGGCCGAGACTGAATGTTAATTTCTTTTTGCGGACATGGTATAAAAAGAAATAAAAGCTCAGGGTATAATTTCGTTAATCTCGTCACGAAGTCATATATAAAAAAAAAAAATTCTGCATTTGGCAGAAATAGATCAATCCTTCGTAGTCCGTTTAGAAATAGTCTGTATCTCAAGTGCAAAAACGGAAGAACGGAAATTCTAAGCTATCGCGCGTAAAACCGATTCAACATTTTCAGGTTTATATAGGAAAAAATGCATTGCATTGCGCAACAATGACTTCAATGCCCGTGTCCCTGCAAGAAGCTCTTTAAAGGAGAAAAAAATAAAGGGCCTTGACTGACGTTCGCAAAAACCCACATAATCAAGGATTTGGAGTCCTGAAACACAGTAATTTTTGCAAATGAGCCCAAATTCAATATTCGGATTAGACGAACGGAATTGTGCCGACAGATTCAATACTGAATACTGATCTCAAAAGCAACAATAAAGAACGGCGCAGAAAGTGTCATGGTATAGTTATAGCAGCCGGCGCCGGAAAACTTTATTTATTAAGACTATATTGGACAAAAAAATTTACATAATTGTACTAAAGAAAATGTACACTTAAGTGCAAACAAAAATGTGAAGCATAAGTCCGGAAGAGTACAGTTTTAACCTATAAAGAATTTCCCCCATATGCTTATTCAACCGGCTCAGTGTGCAGATTTAAATATTATTAAGAATTTGTGTGGGAAAATAGTATCCGGAGGCACAGCATATTCAACAAACAGGATATCAAAATGGTCTGCTGGATGAGTAAAGCAAAATAAGCCCAAAAACTACGCAGAAGCTGGTATCTTCCATTAATAAAAGGTAAGGGGTTAACGGTAAAGGATATCATACAAAATATAAAAATGCTCCAATACGGCAACTAGTTTACTTTCTTAAGATTGCCTTAAATAAACTGTGGCATATGTATATATACGATTTTAGCTAATTAGCAACAAATAACGTCAATTGTTAAATTGTTCAAATATATATAATTATTTTGTTGCAAAGAAAGCATATCGGACCCCAAAATTTGATATAAAATAAATAAATGAGTTCTTGTAGACATTGCGAAGTACATGTTTGTTTTAAGTTATCGATAAATAACTGCGTTCTCGTTAATAAAAGTATATAATTTTTGTTGAAATTGGTTATGAAACAGCGAAGATATTTCATTCAAGTTTAGCTTAGTCAACGACAGACGTTACTAAAACCACTATATCCTTTCAACCCATTTTAGAGATTCGGGTATTGTAAGTGCGCTTCTCAATAAATAACGGGCTTAAGATATCTAATCGTCAAAAGTTCTTGTCTTGAGTATACCTAATTATTTTTTTTTTTTTTTAAATGTGAAATCTATATTTTCTTATGTTTGGCATATTACTTAACAAAATAAACTAATTTTTCTCATTTTTTAGCGTTGCTTACTCCACTGTTTTTTTCATGTTTATAACTTAATAACATTGTTAATTAACAACGATAATTCAGTATTGTACTTTGAATTTTGCGTTGCCAAGCATGGTCATTACAAGGAATATCGAGATATCTTCAGCATCATATCAGGATAGGAAGCATTTCCAATTGTTTGATCGGCTGTTGACAATATGGAGGCAAATCAACGTTAATTCATTATTGTACTTTGAAATTGGCGTAGCCAAGTATTATGGCCATCACAAGGAATATCGAACTTCAGCGTCATATCAGGATAGATTGCCTTTGTAACAGGTAAATAAATAAGCAAAAAACCCAATTAGTAAACAAGGGTGCGTGTGATTCTCAATTTCAGAATACACACCCATATGCCCCTAATAACTCACCATATATGTATGTATACTGCAATATGCCTGTGTACTTCAGTAATCATGTCAAGTTAAAATCGATACATCGATTTGCTGGCGAGTATCATTAATGATGCATGAACACTTAACTACTGCTTTTAGTTAGTGCAGTTCGCCAACGCGCTTTACATTATTTTTAGCATGTATTTAAGTTTAATTAAAATAAAAAGCACAATGCTGAGCTTTTTGCGCTCAGCCAAACATTTAATATTCTTTGAGAAACAGCAGACAGACAACAAAGCAGCAACCTTAAAAAATAGACGAAACTCATACAAAACAAGTAAGAAGGCTCTAGTCGAGAAAGCTCGACTAGAAGATACCATTGACCATACAGACGGACAGACGGTCGGGCTGATAGAAGTACACATAGTATGTATGTGTACTACTGTAGCAATGTTTAATGGCTCCATATCTCTAATGTTTCTTAACCGATTTTAATAAAAATTTCACAGATGTTCATTATTTTGTTAATAATTCCCATTTTTGAAATTCAAGATGTTATCGATTACATGTGTATATCGTAAACCTAAAAAGTTATCGTCAATTTGAAAAAGCTCATCTCCAAAATCTGGAGAATCTAGCTAAGATTGACGCGTTTATACATACAGACGGACGGACAGACAGACAGACAGACGGACAGACAGACGGAAATGGCTATGTCGACTCTGCTCTTGATGCCGATCAAGAAAATATCTACTTTACGGGGTCGGAGAATCTTCCTTCATACTTTTGCACAAAACCATTATTTTATATAAAAATATATGAGAAACAATATTCGGTTGGAAATGTGCGACAAATTTTCCAATTATTCAGGCTAAAATCGTTGGGAGACACCTAATAACTTTTGGCATTCATCCTTTTGAGGACGGTTGACATATTAATTTGGCGATGCGAAGCTGTTATGGTTTCTGCCTCCTATTATAATTATCTCATTGTTACATCGGATACTGTCCCCTTGAAGTTGATCATAAATATGGTCCCGTTATTGATGAGTATAGCCTGATAACTTCCTGACTGCTCCTTGATACCCACATAAGGCGAGTCTGCTCTTAAGCAGTTTTGGAAAGCTGCTTTCCTTGTCCAGTTTTTGTAAATGTTTTTCCAGAGCAGCCGTTGCATTGCCTATTGAAAGACAATTTTCCAGGACGCCGTACTTCTTTTTGCCAATGTCCGTTAAAGTTGTCTGTTACCTTCAGCATAAATAAGACTTGCTCTACGTAAGTTCCAATTGTCAAGATTTAAAAGTGAAAGAACTTAACCGCCTCCATGCCAGATTAAAAGGGTATAAAAATTTGTGTTAAGTATTTATATACCCTAAGCCTATAACATAGTTAAAGTGGGTGTAATGGTTTTGTGCAAATATGTGTAAATTAAGCAGCTCCGACATAAGCTACAGTCGATGTACCCATGTCCGCCCGCCTGTGTGTCCGTATGTCTGTTTGAATGAACACGCCGATAAAAAGGCGGGTAGATGTTGGATGTAATAAAACAAGTTGTGTGTGAGGTATTAACAAAACTATTTTTTTATTTGAAAGGCTCATGTATGCCATATGCCATATAATATGCCATCATGCAAATGTCCGCCTCAGTTTCTTACGGGAGCACGAATCCGAGTGGTCCAGTTTTGTCGATCTTCCGCATAGATCGAGCTGAATTTGAGCGATGATTTAGGGCATCGGTCGATTGCGGTTTATTTGCATAGACCTGCGACTTTAAGAAACCCCACAGGAAAAAGTCTAGGTCAAACGTCTTCAAACCAAACGTTGAAAAGTCGACTGTGAAGGGCCACCACGTCTACCGTAAAATGGGCAAAACGCACACTCATTTTAATAATAAAGTTATCATTTGCATGTGCTGTTTAATCATGTAACTTGCCAGGATGATTTGGCATAAGCAACTGAATAATAAACAAAAGATTTGACAGATGTCACCAAAACCAAATGGCCACCTTGTGCTGCCAAAATCTACCCGCGCCAATTATTTTATTATGGCGGTAATATTATGCAAATAAAACTATATTTTTTAAAAATTTTATATTTTCAAGAATTTAATTTTTTACTAAAAATAATATTATTGTAATTATATTTCATAAGCAATTGAATTTAATATGGTTTTGTATTTTAATAATAAATAAATATACTATTTTAATTTAAGCGGGTCGTTTTTTGTATTATTGTGAAAATACCATATACGGAAAGTCTTATCTGAACAATTTTGAGCAAATTTGAGAAAAATTTTGGTAAGTGTATTGGTTTTTATGAATGCCGAGTCACAGCTGTTCATGTGCCAAAAACTTTGCTTAATTAGTAAAAGTTTAGAACTTAACTTCACTTACCTTTCGCCATCATCGTTAAATGAGAAATCGCCCAGCAGCAGATCACGAAAGCGATAACGAGGTTGTAAAATGCGTGACATATTATTGTTGATTGTGGTGTTGTGATTGCTGATGTTGTTGCTGTTAATGTTGATGTTGTTTGTAATGTTGATGAATTTAGTTGTAAGCGAGTCCGCTTGCATTTTTTCTGTTTCTGTTTTTGTCACCACTATGGCTTGAAAATCACTAAAGTCAGTCACATTTTTAAGCACACGTTGCCAGTTGGGTTAGTTGTGGCAGCTGTGGCGACATCACCTTGCATTGAATCATTAGTAACCACTTTCAGCCGCTTTATACGTTCCGCAACGCCCTGGATACTCTCATCCTCACGGGTCGCACCTGTGCTCGCCAACAAATACCCGCTGCCACTGGCCCGATTGGGCCGTGGCGAACGTAAACGTGTCCACAGATTGACAATGGTATCACACTCTAGCACCTTGCAGTTTGGCGCCTTACTCGGTGCGTCCTCTTCTCTTTCCGCGGCTTTTCTCTTGACAACTTTGAGTGGTCGGCTTTTTCAATACGCAATTCAATTTCAATTGCAGTTTACTATTATTGCTATGTCACCTTGTTAACAGAAGTTTATACGTAACTGCACTTAAGTCCTTGGTCATTGTCATGCTGAAAAGTAAAGAAATATGATAAATAATTAAGTCGTACAAAACTAATTAAGCTTCTAAAAAAATTATAGGTTTTTTATTAATAGTACCTAATAGTTTTTAGGCTTAATAATTTGTCTGTTTTTAAATAACATTATCAAATCATTTTATCAAACCAAAGATTATCTACCTCTCTATTGCATAATATAATATATAAAACTAAGCTCAACAGTAAAACAATTACTTAAACTCGAATGGGTAATTTTTAGCCGACAGCCTAATGAAATGGTTTAGCATAGGGGACTACTAAAAAAACGTGTTTCACTTTTGGTGTACCGTTTTAAGGGACCTTTTTAAAGTGAATTTTCAGTTTAGTTATTACATTTGACATCTGACTTTAAACGCTTTTAATTAGTACAATGAATGTGCCATTTGTCACTCTACCCACCACCCAGAATTCTCTATCCAGCTTATAATTAGCTAGCGGAGCATACCGTTCAAGCTGCCACTTTTAAAATTGATTTTTATAATGTGTGTAGTTTAATTTTGTGAAAATATTTAGCAACAAAGTATTTGTTGATCTGAAAATTAATATGGAATTAACAGAGTTGATTATCTATCAGTGACCAAGGAAGAGCATGTCGGAAATTAGAGTATTTCGCAGTATTGCATCCAACTGCGGCGTTTTGATGCACATACATATATATTTATTATATATATTATCATATATTATAATGAATTATAAGAATTCGAAAAATATGTTTTTGACAAATTACTTTAAGGGAATCATGGATTCCGTTTCAGCAACCCCAAAAACATACAGTAGACATGTTAGTACAAGTTATAGATTCTGCTTTTTTATGTAGTAGAGTTAAGTGAAGTTAAATAAGGAATATTTCCAGTGCTTCTTGATCAAACTTTCACATATGGTATACAAAATCTAATTTTTTGATTAAAACTTGAAGTCTCTGGTGGCAAGGCGTTCGTGCAGAAATACTAATATGACTATGGACTATATATGGACTCGGTGGTTGATTGTGTATCAAGAATATCTTTCTATATAAAACTGTTTTATTTTATCGCCGATTGGTGATGACTGTAGACCCCAAAGCCATAAGAGTTTAAGAACATAACTTTTCGTGCTGTTTCAGCAAGTGCTGTTATCTTTTGATGAATGTGAGCACTAAAGAAGCGTAAATAGATTAAAATCTGTGGAAGAGCTTTATTGGTCTGAATGTTAAAAGCATCTAGGATTGCATATTTTTGTGATTCTTGCGAATTACTAATTGAATATGATATTTTTGGCTAGTTCTGTCGTTTTGTATACCCCTAACCCATGAAATTGGTAAGATTTCAAAATCGGGATTGAAAACAAATTAATGAAAATCTATTTTTTATTTAAATCTGTTGAGAAACACCAGAGATATATTAGAGAAGTTTCGAAGTTAAATTATCAAGCATTGGTACAGTAGTGAAGGTATGTGCTAGGTGAGGGGTTAAGGGTATCTTCTTCGAGCTTACTCTATAAAACCTTCTTACTTGTTTATTTGCCCATAACTACCTACAACTTTACTAAAGATTCAATACAAATATTTATTACAATTTCTAAGATATATACACTTCGACAAAAATTGCTCAAATCAAACTTAACGAAAAATGCCCATAAAATAATCCTAATATGCAGGTTTTACAAAACTAATGATACAAACCGGAAATTTATTTTTTAAAAATTCTCTTTATATAAAATATAGAATCTTAGTTCGGATTTTATGATCCGAAATACAGTTTGTCAGGAATCTCTTTACAAGCAGTGAACATTTTTGATATTTTCACTTTAGAGATATACGGTCACACTGGCTGTTGTTTTAATTTTTTTTTTTTATTTTTTATTTAAATTATTTAGTTAATTATCTCTTAAACCCATTAAACAGTACTTAAAAAACATAAACATTAAAAATACTAACAAAGGCACAAAAGACAAGTGTTTACAAACTTTATTTTTTTCTTTGTTTTTGGTTTTAAACTATAATTAATATTTTGTATGTCCACCGTTGGCTTTCATAACCGCCTTTTCTTCGCCTTTTCATGCATTTTATTAGATTTTGCCATTCTTCCAAGATTATCGTCTTGAGATCATTCTTATTTTTCGGATGGCGCTTGGCAGTACGTTTTTTCAGATAGAAGATGGAAGATGTTTGGGAAGATGTATCGAACACATTTTTATAGTTATAAAGCAGCCTGCACCTGACCATGTGTGCTTTGTGCTTAGGATCATTGTCCTGGTAAAACTTGTAAGTTGGCTTGCCATCATTAATAAATCCAAATTTATTGGCACTGGCTACCAAATGTGTGTTCAAAATACTTATATATTGTTAGGCATCCATTGTATTTTCAATGAAGCACAATTCTCCAACTCCTTTGCTCGAGATGCATCCCCAAACCATCACTGACAATTTTCCAAACTAATATGAATATAATATTTTTGTTTTCAAGTGCTTTCAACGGCTTGCGCCACACTTTGCTGGGTCCATCCTTATAGAAAAGCATAATCATGGATTCATCTTAAAATATCACGTCGTCCCAATATGAATCTGGCTGTCCCACGTGGATCCTAGCAAAAGTAAAACGTCTTTTAACATGCTCCGCCAACAACAACGGTTTTTTTTTAATGCAGCTCGAGATGAAAAGTCTGTTGGCTTTTCTGACAGTTTCGCGACATATGGTGATTCCACATTCCGTCTTAATCTCATTGGCAAGCGTTCTGGTCGAAATAGTTGGATTTTGGGTGATCTTTCTGACCATAATTCGATCTGCCCTGGGAGTTACTGTCCGCGGCCGACCAGTTGAAGGCTTCGCCTCCATCCTTCCCTCGGTTTTTAACGCGGTTTAGAATGTTGTATACAGGTTTCCTGCTAATTGCAAACATTTCTGCAATCTAAGAGACCGTTTTCCCTATGGTGGAGTTGTAATAAACCAACTGGTTCATGTCGAACGATAACAGCTTGCCTGGCATTTTAAAACAGTCTAAAACTGTACCGATTATATATAAATTCTATATTCCAAATATGAAATTTGTAAGAAAATTGCATCACCAAGAGCTGAGCGTTTTTATTTTTTAAAAAAGTAACTGTAAATATGCCATTCACAACGAAAACAAACCAAAAAAAAAGTTTGCAAGCACTTGTCTTACAGTTCAATTTTGTGCCATTATTCGTATTTTTAATGTTTCTTTGTTAATGTTTATGTTTTTTTAATTCTGTTTAATGGGTTTAAGAGATAATTAACTGAATAATTTATAAAAAATAATAATAAAAAAAATTAAAACAACAGCCAGTGTGACCGTATATCTCTAAAGTGAAAATATCAAAAATTTTCACTGCTTGTAAAGAAATTCCTGACAAACTGTACATTGCACAGTGTAATCAATAGTTTGTAAGAGCCGGAAGCGTGAAGAGTTATCGGTAGTTTGAAATCAACTGGATCTGTCTATGGAATACGTGACTTCCATGTCATGCTTTAATACTCTCTAAAATAGACGAATAGAAATAGAATAGTATACATAAAGACGGAACTACATATCTAAGTCGCTGATTGGATAACCTTTGTAATTAATATATAATTCTTCATAAATCAGGAACGCATATGCCGAATTTGGTAAAATTAGCTTAAAGTTTTTGGTTTTTGCAAAAAGGCGGTTTCTATATAAGTTTCTACAAATAAAAAATAATTGTCATATGTTAAGGGTGGCCAGCAGGAGCAGACTCATAAAGATTGCACCATTATTTTGATATTGAAGGTAAAGAGTATATTCGTTTTTGCAATATCCGTCAAGGTGTCTGTCCGTCCGTTTGTATTAACGCAAATTTGTTCGACATTCTCAAATATTTTGGGCTTTGAATACCAGACGGATTTTCAAACTCGAAAAATATCCATATCTTGACCCATACCGCCCTCGTACTTCCTCTTCGCAAGTTGACTCTAGCAGTCATTTATAAAATGTTGTAAGAGTATAAGAGTAAGAGTCGTTAGCGACAAACTGCAACGATTTCACTTGTTTTGTTACTTACTTACTTGTTTGAGCAAATTTTGATTGATAGTCTCCTTGGTAAAAATGACACTTAAGACAGTTTGTGTTAAGAAGACTCTACGCAGACTAGCACAATTACAAACGATCGTGTTTCATGCAGCACAAGCATTATATTTACCTTTACTATCCTATATTTAATACGTATTCTATTTATACAACCTATTTTTATACCCTTAACCCATGAAATGGGTAAAAAAAGGGTATAATGTTTTTGAGCAAATGTATGTAAACGGCAGAAGGAAGCTTCTCCGACCCCATAAAGTATATATATTCTTGATCAGCATCAACAGCCGAGTCGATTTACCCATGTCCGTCTGTCCGTCTGTCTGTCTGTCTGTATGTATGAGCGCGTCGATTTCAGAAACTACAAAAGCTAGAGACTCCAGATTTTGGAGATGAGCTCTCCCAATCCCTAGGCATGACAAGTTTGTTTCAAATTTTCGATAACTTTTCAGGTTTACGATATACAAATGTAATCGATAACAAAAAATTCTGAGGATTGAAACTATAAGCCAAATAATTAACTTCCGTACAAATTTCATTAAAATCGGTTAAGAAACACCGGAGATATGAAGCCATCAAGCATTGGTCCAGAGGTACATGTACATATGTGTATAGCTGTCAGCCCGACCGTCTGTCCGTCTGTATGATCAAGGGTTAAGGGTATCTTCTAGTCGAGCGTACTCGACTAGAGCCTTCTTACTTGTTTCTAACTCCAAATATGTAAGTAAAGAAAATGTTTGCGTGTTCAGCTGTGTCCGAACGAAAAGAATGGGTAGAAAATTTTATATTTATGTTCATATTTCAAACGCATTTATCAACATTGCCAAGCTATGACATCTGCTCTTGTCATTCTGACTATCATCTCCATTATCATTAACAACAGTCAGGTTATCATAGTGAGCATAATCAAGAAATTTTTACAGAATACTACTTTGCTGACATGATAAATAATAATAAAATATGTTAAGCACATTACTGTTGAATTAAGTGTCTAATTATATGTTTTAAGAAATTTATTGTCCGAAATCATAAAGTCAGTATATTAAATAAATATAAAAGACCATCTCCATTTCCAAATTCATCGGGTCGGAGATACTTCCTTCTGCCTGTTACATTTACACAAAATCTTTTTAGCCATTTTGTGGTCTATGAGTATAAAAAATATAGCCGCAAAACCTTAAATAAAATAACACACCAAATAACATATGTAAGAAGGTTGTAGTCAAGAAAAATAGAAGATACTCCAATCCCAAGAAATAACGTAAACAGTTTGGCCTTGCATATGTGTGTGTGTGCAATTATGCGGTAGTTCACAGGAGACTTAAATTTCATCTCCGATGTTTCTTACCCAATATCGGTAAAATTTATACAGGTTTTCCTAATTTTGTTTGTACATTTTAAAACAAGTTTCGCAATTCTTAAGCGGTCGATTTTATTCTGAATGATTGCTTATGCATATCGAAAACCAGAACTGGTATCTAAAGTTTGTTTGCCTTAGGTCTAAGCGAGCTTACGTTCAAAATCAAGTTCTCACAATCTCAAAGATCAACAAGTTCATTCATACAGAAGGACAAAAAGACAGGTAGGTGGACATTGCTATATCGACTCGGCCGCTAATGCTGACCTTTATCCTTTATTACCCATTTTATGGGTTCAGAATAATTCCAATAATACACACACGAAAAGCTGAAGCTAAATCATAATCAAAACAGAAAAGTGTAATATAAGCTGTCATTACATTAACACATACCGCACAAACTTTTTGTTTTGTTTTAGTTTTATATGACAGGCTCGCGGCAATGCTATTCACTATCTGAGAATGTCCTATATGAAGTCGTCATAGGTTGAGATTGTTTTGCGTGTGGCGTTGAGCAGCCTGTTGTTTGGTTAGATTATCTAAAGGCCTATAAGCGCCCACATGAAACAAACCCAACAGCAAAACGCCACGCACAAAACCGGTGGCAGTTATCAACAACAATGCAGCCTCGTGCTTTGTTGTTGTTATTTGAGCGGTTTTCATTATTTTTTATATGAATAACTTGACCTGCTTTATGTAACGGCAAAAACATCTACAGCAACAATGGAAATCCACCAACTCACCGTCTTCCCACTTCCGTGCAATCCACATTCAACGCCCGTTCGTTCAGCTCGTTATTTTTTTCTATTACCTGCTGTTTCTTCATCCGCATTGTTTTTGTACATCATTGTTGCTTTTTTAATACTTCTCTTCTTTTAATCCCTCTCTCTTGTTTCTCCTGTCATTTTTTCTGTCATACATTTTTGAATTTTGCCTGCTCTTAATTAATATTAAATTTTTATAAAGCTTTAAGGGAAGTTGGTGCAGCTTGCGTTTTGGGCCATTTCATATTTATCTGCAAATTTCGAACAGCTATTTATTGATTTATTGAAGTTGAGAAAACAAATCCCTATAAGGAATTTGTTAAGGTACGAATCGAAAAATAAATTGGGGAGATGGAGGTCAAAAGTAGTGTATAGCACAGTAAAATCAACTGTTTTATTCTGCATTTTTTTCTTTGTAAATCTTTGTGTACAGTTTAGTACAACAAATTTTGAATGTATATGTTCATTACCTTTGAATTTTTATTAGTTTATTTTTCTTTGAGGTTTTGAAAGCAAAAAGTTAAAATAATTAAATAATATTTATGATAATAACTTTGAGGGTCTAGCGGAAGAAATTTTTACCTTACATGTGCATTCTCTTTGGCAGAGAGTGTTTGATTTGCCGAAGTGTACCGGATTTCAGTAATGAATGCTTAAATTATTATATATTTTTATATTCTTTATTTTTATTTTTATTTAAGTATATTATTATTCAACTCAAAATGAAAGTTAATTTTTGGCACACGTCCTTAAATTCTTTTTTGATTGACAACGAATTTTATATGTTCATAAAAAAAGACATGGGACCAGGAGCTGCCGCTCTTAACTTCTTCGGTTATCAATGCACTTGAAATTGTAATTTCAGCAAAAGTCATCCCCAACAATCAAATGAAAAACTCCATTTAGTTTATGGAGACCCTTAACCAGCACTCAGTTTCAGGTAATCAATAGCCGTTCATTTCCTTAGACAGGAAACGTCGAAACTAATTAAATGTCGTTGCTATCTGCATGCCAAATAAGTGGGTCAGATTCCCAAAAGAACAATTTGGCAGCATAACTATAAAAAAAATAAGCGTATTTACTTATGTATTTGCTTTTCTTTTTATTTAAGTTTTCTAATTATTGTTTATTTATGTCAATAAATGCAGAGAATCGGAAATAGAGAGAAGCTTTTACCTTTTGCTCTGCTACTGTCCATTTTACTACAAAAATGTCAGCGTATATGTCGCCAGGCTTTTTTATATGCGCATCAAGGCACCACTTTGAACACCAATCTTTTTGGCTGATTATTGTTATTTCTATTGCAACTGCTTCCGTATTGCTGCTAAAGGTAGTTTTTAACATTTGAGTTTTGTGTCATAGATTACAGAACTAGATAAAAAATAAATTTATATATAAAACCAGGAATGCGTAAACGATCAGATCACTAAGGGTGTGGGCATTTTTTGTATACTGTCACTGCCTTAATACCACATGCACATACCCATATACGCTTATCACAATTTCTACTTTCACACATCCGATGAAATGTCAAGATATTAAGAATAAACAATTAAACAGAAAAGTCGCGGCAGGCGGTGAACACACAAAAAAAAATTACGAGAAATACAATTATACCGTAAATAACAAAGTTCATTATTTACTTGAATTCCGTTTTATTTTGCCGGCGTCGTGAACCAAACGCTCGTCGGACTCAAATTGAACTGACTCAGAAACCACAGAAAACTTTGACAGTGGTGTCACTGCTATTGTTTATTATTGCAGTTGATGTTGGTGTACTTATCACAAACAGCTGCGCTTAAAACCGTTACGAAAACAAAGCGCACAGCTTTGTTGAAAGCTTTACACTGTATGGCAAAATATTGTATATACCAACAAAAATACCAGCGAAATATATATATATATATATTTATGTACAAGCAAATGCCTAGTTTTGTATTTGTAATTATATTTGTGGTGTGGTATTACGTATACAAATGTTTGAAACGCCTACTTTTGAAGCCAACTTGACAGTAAAATAAAATGTTAGTGCTGCCGAATTATCTGCAATATTTAGCAGAGTATTGTATAGCAACGAAGAAAATAAATATTTCCTGATTTAACTAATAGAACAAAATATTAATAAAAGTTATTTTTTATTACAAATTTTAAAATTATTCTTAATAAAATTAGTTGCAATCAATAAATTTTATGATTTTTAATAGTTCTCAGTGGTGCGAACATAATTAACACCCGATGGCATTGAAACCTTGTCAAACCCCTTGGGAAAAAGCTTGTGGGCATCTTCATCAGTAACACAAGGCAAGATCATGACCTTGGTGCCGGGCTTCAGTAAAAATATTAAGAAATACATACACAAAAGAACAATATGTTAACAATTTAAGTTATACTTACAGTCCAGTTGGCGGGTGTGGCAACTACCTTTAAGCGATCGGTCAGCTGCAGGGAGTCGATGGTGCGCAGGATCTCACTATATAATAGATAGAGTAATAAAAATTAGGAGCTATTTCTATATGTATAGAAATTGTTTACTTACTCAACGTTGCGGCCAGTGGACATGGGGTAGAACATAGAAAGTCGCACTTTGTGATCGGGGCTAATGATAAAAAGTGCGCGAATTGTCGTAGCAATCTCGGGATCCTTCTTTTGGTCCTCACCCAGCATACCCAGAGATACAGCCAGATCGCGTGTGGGATCAGCAATAATAGGATAGGGGAACTCTCCGGGAATATCCAGGCAATATGACTTTATGTCATTTACCCAATCCACATGTGAGTCCAATGCATCCACAGAGTGTGCCAAACACTTTGTATTCCTCTTTGCAAACTCCGGCTGATGTACGGCAATACGACCCAACTCCGTCGTACAAACGGGCGTAAAGTCAGCAGGATGAGAGAAGAGAACAACCCAACTGTATCGGAAATAACGAATGATAATCAAATACGTCAGTATGTGTGTATACAGTACTCACGAGTTGCCCTGCCATTCGTGGAAGTTAATAGGTCCGTTTGTAGTCTCCGCTCTAAAGTTTGGAATTGTTTGTCCCAGACGCATATTGATTGCTTGGTTTATGTTTGATTTTGATATTTCACTTTGTTCTTGTTTAGATGCTCAATTGCTTGATCGCACTGAATGAAAACTGTTGGATGTCGAGGCCTTTTATACGCTCAGCTCATAGCTCACAGCTTAAGGCGATTTCGTACAAAGTAAAACCGAATGAGAGAGACGTCATTTGATAATGGGAACGAGAGAAACAAACGTAGACTAGTCTAATATACGATTTCAAGCGCGGTCATATTTGACGACATACATATATTTCTGTTAGTTATCCGATGTACTATGTACGTACATTGATCTATATAAATAATGTATATAAAAAATACCTGTACGTAAATAATAATCATTTCATGTGTTTTATATATTCTACTTACATTATTATTATTATTTTTTTTAATTTGCTCCATAGATGTATGATTGTCAATGCCAGTTTTTTTATTGCTAATGCCAATATATTTGTATAAAGATTGAAAAATAGAAAATTCGTTCTGGAAATTGAAGCTTACAATCATAAATTAAAACCAAATATAAACAGAGACGTCTAAAACTTGGGAGAGAATTCACTTCATCAAAAGTGTAAGTACTGTAATGCATATTTTGAATGCAACGAATATATTACGCTCATTTCTCATTTTTATACAACCTGTGTATGTGAGTACTGAGCAAAGAGAGCAATGTCGAGTTTAGGTGTGTTAGTGATTTCAATGGGATTACTAATGTATGCACAGGGAATCAGTTGTAGCTTTGAAGCTGATCGACCGACAGAATCGTTGTATCTCACACAATCACAATACAGGTGGTGTACTCCGATTTTAAGGAGGTGAAACAATTTGTAACATAAGTGCAACAGACTTTGTAGTATGCATAAATCCCTACAATATTAAACTGCGGCACCCTGTATACAACCTCCGCCTGTTCACTACGCGTGGCCTCCTGCCTAGTTGATAATCTTTTCTACATTTCTAATCTATAAAGGTTATACGTGACAAGGTATTCAGGTTGTTGATAAACAAAGTCGAATGGAAATTCACCAGAAGAATTTCAAGTAGATTGCGTTTTCAGACAGTAAATAGGGGGGAGGTTGAAAAGTACTTTTATAAACACTTTGTTTTATTCTTAATTAGCTTAGTTTACTATAAATGTTAAATATTCGCACTTTTTCATCTTTGCGTTTATTAGGTCTTAACTGACCGACGGCTCAAAATCATCTGCCTAGTCGAAGCGAGGTTTTCGAGTGTTCCTGCACATATTAATCTAAAAACAAAATGTGAGCGTAGCTACACATTAGTATTGGTATTTTATATGCTTCTTACTAATACACTTATACAATATAATGCTCTCCTGGTGAAACTCTCAATTTCGCAATGCCAACAAGTTGCTATTTACCAAGACTGATAATATTTAGATTGCGCATTGCTCACGGAGGAACATGCAAGAGCTGCTATCGAATATTTATACCGAAGAGTACATTGGATTTTTGTAATGCCATCTGTACGTATAAAATCAAATTTCTGACACACTTAACACTTGAATTTTGAAACTTTTCAAATATCTTTTTCCATCTGTTTATTAGATAACGTGTTAAAATTAGAAAGCTTATTTAACCATTGAACCATGAACCATTATACCCTTTTTTAACTATTTCATGGGTTAAAAGTGTAAGAAGCAATTTAAACAGGCAAAAAATGTGGTACTTTTAGCCTCACTTTTTGTAAATTCTCATTATAGTCAAAAAACCAATACAAATTATATATATTGTAATCAACTTTTTGATAAACTTTTTTTATTTCTTAACGCTTTCGGTGAAACTAGGCTATCACATTTAAATTACATTATTTGCGCGGTTTTTTGTTTTTAGGAATTGGTGTTCTGGGTGAATGACAGTTAACAGTCTCTTACTCTTTACATCGTAATATCATTCACACAGCGTCGCGATAGCAACACAAATTGAAAACGTTATCGAAACCTGGTCACACCGTTTCAATTTGGGCTACAAATTCTAAGCAAGTCATTTGTGATTAAAAAGTGTTAAACTTCCGAAAAGGTAACAATTTCACTGTTCAATACATGGAGTCAGTTAATCAAAAGTCATAAAAAATAGCTCATGAAAAGACAATGCCCCACATCGCAATGCATTTGCATGGCCATCGGCAAATTTTTCTATATGCATGAGTTTGTGTGTGTACGCAGTGCTTGTGCCTTGCATGTGTGTGAACTGTGACTGTAACTAACTGCTGCTATAGGAAAACAAAGAAAACTTAAAAAAAAAAAGACGTAAAATATATTTTGAAACGCATTTATTAACTGTGTTAAGAAGAGTTAGTTGCTTGCTCTTCATGAGTTAAAAGGTAAAAGTGCAAAATAAAACTCGATTCGTTATTGATTTTTTATGCATGTAGTTATTGTTGCTGGTGCAGTTGCTGATATTGTTGTTGCTGCTTGAAGCTGCGCGTCGAAAACTGTGAAATGTAGTTGCTGTTATTATATTTCTATTATTATTGCTGTCTTGATCTTTGCAATGTTTATGTGCTCATAATTGTTATTGAGAGTGAGTGTTTGATTAGTAAAATCAAAAGAAGGTGAGCAGCAGTGCAGGACATTTGAAGAAAACTTATGTATATATGTATGCACATACATACAAATGCATTAATAGATGAATATGACGGACACACTCACGCACGAGCTGCCATGTTAAAGTTGCGTTGTTGTTTGCTGCTTTGCACCTACATTTCGTTTGCATCTCTTCATTCCACAGAATTCCGCATGTACTCACACACCTCCAAACACTGTCAGCACACTTCCATCATGAAATGCGTATCAATGTTTCTATATATTCTTTGCTTTTAATTTGCTTCTTCCTAAAATTCTCTCAGAGTAAACGCAACGATAGCCAATGCAACAGCAATAATTAGAGTTAACAGTTAATTTAAAAATGGATTTTGAGCATGGCGATACCAATAATGATCATAATCCGAATTTCACCTCAGCGAGCAGCAGCGCCAGCATAAGCAACAACAGCAATTTGCAGGCAGAGCCCGCGACAGCTGCATTAATACCAGCCACCAGCGACAGCACCTCAGGTGCAGCGGTGTTATTTAACATTGAAAACACCGAACAAGAACAAGAAATAGCAGCAGAACATTCTGAGCATTCTTTCACTCCTACTCAACAGGGAGTCGAACATTTAACAAACGACGCACGTGCTGAGGAGCAGCTGGGAGAGCAGGAGGAAAACGAACATCCTCCACAGTTAATTGACGCAGACGCCATTGCTGACACAATTGACGCGGGCGCCATTGATAACGACGTCGTCGTGGAGCGCATCGACGATTACGACGAAGAGGACGGAGGTGAAGGCGCAGGCAACGACAACCTCTACGTGGGTTATCTGAACCAGGAACAGGAACCGGTGGAGGAAGAGCAGGAGCAGCAGCAAGGCGACGCTGCCATAGAAGTTGATGCAATTGGTTTAGCTGGTGGTCAACAACGATTATATTCCGTTGCAGTCTTACCCAGCTATTCCACTTCGCGTGCACCACTGCCACCGTTATTGCGAGCACCAAACACCAACCAACACACGAACAATAACAATAATAATAATAATACCAACTGTTCATCAGGAAGTTTGCGACGTACGCGTCATTATTATAGCAACAACGGCAGTCACTTTAGCAACGATATGTACGGTGGCCACAAAAGTTCCAGTCAGAACCACAGCTCCCCACACACGGGTGGAGCAGCAGCTGGATCAGGTTCAACTGGAGGAACAACAACTGGACGCAATCCGCATCCCAATCAGCAATTGCAAAACCAGAATCTGGGAGTAGATCCACTGCGTCTCCTCTATCCCAATGTCAATGAGAGCGAGACGCCGTTGCCTCGCTGCTGGAGTCCCCATGATAAGTGCCTTACCATTGGACTTTCACATAATAATCTACGTGTCACCTACAAAGGTGAGTTTTTGACAAATTAGTAATATATACATATAAGAGACTAGCTCTGTTCACGTGGACATTCTTCAAAAAATTTACGTTACAGTTTTAAAATATATGTTTTACATTTAAGCACATACTTTTTAGGAGTGGATATTATTTTATTAAAAGTTGGGAATTGCTTATTCCGATTCCGATATTATTATAGTCACGTTGTTGAAACATTCAAAATCCAATATTTTGGTGTATTTGTTTCAATCTAACGCTCTGAAAGTATTCAATATTCTAAAGATCATACGTTTTCCAACTAAACAAAACTAGCCAATGATAATTTTAGATTTACGACTTATGTCGTTCTTCCGAATATACCCATCTAGCTAATTTAATAATATTTACATACATATATATGTAAAGCACCTAAAAACTTTATGAACATGTAATACGAATGTAGGCTGTTAAAACAAGAAAGCCTTGTCCTTACACATACGGTCATAACTGGTACTACTGTACCAATGCTTGATGATTTAACTCCACAGAGTTTCTAGCTCTTATAGTTTCTGAGATCGACCCGTTCATACATACTCGACTGTTGATGCTCATAAGGAATATATGTATGTACAATATGGGGTCGCGGATGCTTCCTTTTGTATGTTATACAAATTTTCACACAACCATTGAACCAACTTAATTGGTTAAGGCTATACAAAATATATATGTATGTATGTGCAAATTTTAAATTGTAAATATTTTAGTTGCGCAACTGGTACTATTTTGTTAATTTGTGTTTCGACGACCACTTCTCACATTTTAATTCGCTATGTACCAATCGGGTGTGAGTGGCAAACAGCTAATTTCCTGCACACACTGGCAGCGCGTATTTTATGGAAAGGTAAACTAGGTTTAAGCCATTTCATTATGCTGAGCATGTTCGCCATCATACTAATAATTACCATAAATATATAATAAATAAATAAAAACTAAAAAAAAAATGGTATTGTGCAATTCAACAACTTTACCTAATGTATGTATTTAATTTATATCTGGTTTAGGCGTTGGTAAACAGCACAGCGAGGCAGCTGGATCAGTGCGCACTGCATATCCGATTCCCTCGTCCTGTGGCCTGTATTATTTCGAGGTTCGCATTATTTCAAAGGGTCGCAACGGCTACATGGGCATTGGACTAACAGCCCAGCAATTTCGCATGAATCGATTGCCCGGTGCGTATTGTCTGCAATATTCACAATTTTGTAACTGACCTGAAATCGTATGCTTCCTCTGTTTAAGCAGGTGGGGATAAGCAATCTTATGGCTATCACGGCTACGATGGCAACTCGTTTAGCTCCTCGTGCAATGGACAATCGTATGGACCCACATTCACTACCGGCGACATAATTGGCTGCTGCGTTAACTTTGTAAACAATACTTGTTTCTACACCAAGAATGGAGTCGATCTGGGTATTGCATTTAGAGACTTGCCGGTAGTGTTTAACGTTTTGTTTATGGTTTGCTTAATGCATTAAAATTTTTATTATTATTATTTGCTACCACCGCAGACCAAACTTTATCCAACAGTCGGTTTGCAAACAGCTGGTGAAGAAGTTGATGCCAATTTCGGGCAGGAGCCATTCAAATTTGATAAAATTGAAGAAATGATGCGGGAGATGCGTGCCAATATATTGCGCAAAATCGACAGATATCCACATCTATTGGACACGCCTGAGAATTTGATGAATAGGTAAGCAAGAAAAACAAGTAAGAAGGCTCTAGTCGAGTAAGCTTGACTTAAAGATACTCTTAACACTTGACCATACAGACGGACATACGCCCGACAGTCTGTCTGACAGACATACACATACGTGTACTACTGTAATATTGCTTGATGGTTTTATATGTGTATATCATAAACCGGAAAAGTTATCGAAAATCGAAGAAAAATTTGTCATTCCTATGGATTAGAAGAGCTCATATCCAGCTCACTCTTTAGCTTTTGTAGTTTCTAAAATCGATGCAGCTATAAATTTAGACAGGCAGACGGAAGGCCATGGCCTATATTGACTCGGCTGTTTACGCTGATCAAGAATATATATACTTTATGGGGTCGAAGAAGCTTCCATCCGCCTGTTACATACTTTTGCGCAAAACCATTATATCCTTTACACATTTCCTGGGTTAATAATTTAAAAAAAATGTTCAACTTGTAAACAGTTGGCGTAAAGTCGTACCTTAAGATGTAGTGATTGTTTATATGTATACAAAGGCAGTCTAAGGGACTATTTAATTTTTTGTACACATAATACGATTTGAACTTATCCAAAAAACATCAGATTTACAAAAGGCTTAAGACAATAATTCTTAATTTCATAGATTTAAATTTTTTATTTTTGCTGGTTGAAGTCAAAACTTTGATAATTACTCATGGTCATACCATAGTCAGTCGAACTTCCATATAGCGAGTCTCAACGAAACAAAATAAACTTTGTTATGGAGAAATTTCGATATATAGATTTGTTTTTTATTAAATTGTGCGAAAGTTCATAATAAAGTATATGTTCGGGGTCGAAGCTGCTTGCTTCCATTACATTACTTCTTTTACCCATTTTTAATGGGTTTATGCACTAAACTTTATGTTATGACTTATATTTGTTGTATTATTTTGAATGCCAATTTTGTTGCAACTCTCAAATTCTGTCATTAACAGGCTGGTGTCAACATATTTGGTGCACAGTGGTTATTGCAAGACAGTCGAGGCCTTCAATAGATATACACAGCAGCCCTTTGATGAGGACTTACCGTCAATAAAAATACGTCAAAGTATGTCCGCCCACACCATTAAATTTTGAATTTAGCTAAGTTTTGCCTTTGCAGAGATAATCAATCTTATACAGACTGGGAAAGTGAGCCAAGCCATTGAGAATACGTTGCGCGCCTTTCCAGGCCTTTTGGAGAACAATAAAAATTTGTGGTTTGCATTGAAATGTCGTCAATTTATTGAGATGATTAATGGCGCTGATGTTGAGGTTAGTTAGCTAGCAATTTTATGGTTTATTCAAATTGTATTAATTTCTTGTAATATGCAGCATACCAATAACAAAGTTACCGCTACCACACAGACCATGCCGACAAATCAAACATCTGTCATTCAGTCGACCAAAGCGGTGAAGCACAGCAAAGGCGGCAGCAACAGCATTTGCACCACCACCAACCAGCCACACATCAACACTGCAAACTCAGCTGTGATAAAATCTGGAGATAAAGCAGATCCCAAAATGTGTGCACTAACGAAACTGTAACTGTATTTAAATTGCTGTAATACTAGCATATCCATCTCACTTGCAGAATGATTATTGATGACAACTCAAACAAGTGTCCCGAGCACGATTCGATTAGCATGGATGTGGAAATGGAACCTTGTAATAGTCACTCAAATGGTAAGTTTTTATTCTATGAAATCGAAGCTATTGGTGAAAAAATAACTCGTAACAGCCCAAAAAAATTTGCATCAACATTTTTAACGACGAGCCCACACGCCTTATAATATTAGAAATCCTCATATATTCTACTGTTTTTGAGTTTGAGTATATGTATCACCAAGCGGGGCGAAAGTACAAATTTTCTAAAGATCTTCATTAAATATTTTAATGCAACGCTCATCCCAGTCGGCCCGTAGTCCCCTTTTACAACCAAAGTACTTACCACCCGATTTTATCCTGATATCAGAGTGTTCCGCAGAAGATTGCGTCCGACTGCAACGTTTTAAAATTTTTTATTTGTATTTATATATATATAACATACATTTCCATATGTTTGTACTTTGTCAGGAGATTCCTGCTCTAATGACAATTCTAACGTAGCACGCAGCTCTCTACATGGCATCGATGAGGAAATGGGTATGAAATTAAACGCAGTTTTGTATTATAATTATATTTATCCTTTATCATTTTCCTTTTGTTAGATGTAGATGTGTCGCCGTCATCGCGCAATTATGGTCGCGTTATTGAAAAAATTCTAGAGTTCGGCAAGGAATTGTCCAGCATGGGTCAACAGTTAGAGAAAGAAAATCTTATGACTGAGGAAGAGCGTCAAATGTTAGAGGTGCGTACAGCAAACTCTTTCAATTCTAATGAATATTAATTTGTTTTTTATATTTGACAGGATGCATTTAGCTTGATTGCCTACTCGAATCCTTGGTCCAGTCCCTTAGGCTGGCTTTTGTGTCCGTCGCGACGAGAAAATGTATCCTCTACGCTCAATTCAGCCATTTTGGGTAAGTAGGGTAAGTAATAGTTTTTCAGCATATAATTTTTTATACTATGTTGCAGAGTTGCTCAATTTTGAACGCCGCCCGCCACTTGAATATTTGGTGGCGCATGCGGCAGAGCTATTGAAAATAATTGGACAGCATTCGTTGGGTGAGGATGCGTTCATTACCATCGATGATGTTTTCCCACAAAATTGACCCAGTTCGCCTACGCTGCTTAAGATGTTCGAGACCACGCTGACTTTACCGCGCACCAGCGTGCTAACCGAACCGCTGTGTAGCGTACCATCCACATCGACGGCCGCTGTACAGACCAACAGACGGCGCCGTCGGCGACGCAACACTCGACGCAAAAAGTCGCCCATATCGAGCAGCGAAGTGGCCACGACTAGAACCTACGATCCCGTCATGACCACAGCCACTAGCATACGCGGCAGAAGTTTGAGTACAGCGCGTCGTGGTCGTGGATATAGGGGCACTATTTCCGCAACAGCAGCGGCGGCGGCTGTAGCAGCAGCCAATAACGGTGGCGGCAACAGCCCGTCGATATTTGCAGATCCACACGACTTCTTCGAGGCGCTTGACTAAATTAAGGATACAAAAAAATATGTAATCAGTAGTAGGTTTATTCAGTTACCCTTCTTAAAATGGTTTAAACTAATGCAAACTAAATGCACTGAATTCATGTTCAATATCTTTCGGCAAATTGTTTTTGGCCCATTTGGTTTTGCCATATATTTTAATAAAGTTGTCAAACATATTTTTATATATATATATATATATCCCTTCGGATATTACCATATGATATATTCTTTAAAATAATATTTCAACTGTGCTATGCCACGACCATATTTATTGTGTATTAGTTTTGTTTTATTTACAATTTCGCGCTGCCTGGACACCGAGTTAAAGCCCCCAAAATGTTTTTATCAAAAAATACCAACCAAAACTTTTAATATATTTAAAACCAAAAAAAAATAGGTTCGTTCATATAACCTTAAGTAAAACAATTTAAATGATCAATCAAATATAACTTACAAAATTGTGAGCAATTCAGATAGAAAATTTTTATTGATTTTGCATAGAAGCAGATTTTAAGAGTAATATATTGCTGTAGTAACATTAAAAAAATTTAACATACATTAAAAATGGTTTTAATATACAAGTGTATGTAACAACAATTTAACACAATCGTTACTTAAATACGATTAGATAACATGTCAATAGATTATTACTTACAAAAACAAGGAATTAACACACGGAACAAGTATATTAACAATTACTTTTCAAAATTATTTTACTTAATCAATGTAAGCCCCCAAACATTTTATATAGCACCATATTACAAAATCGGCTGCCTTAAGCGCTGCATTTTTCCTTCGTTCTTCACATTATCCTTTAACATTTTCATTATTTCCGTATCGTATTCAGGCGGAGTAGATTTTGTGTTTGTGGCCCAATAATAAATATCCCAATCGTTGCTAACACTATTAATAAGTTGATCGTAGAGTGCAGTTTGCTCTGCACTAAAATTCTTTAGATGAATTGCCACAAATGTGTTCAAAAGCAAATCATTTTCTAGCATGCCCCGCTGGCGCGACTAATATAACAAGCTGGAAGAAAAAATATAATTTTAAATACAAATTATATTATATAAAATAGATTCGTATTATCTACCGTTGCTTGCGAAACATTTGTATTTGTGCAAAAAAGCAAGAACGCAAAAATATTCAACAGCTGATTTAAAACTAGGGCTGACAACACATTTATGCCTCGTTTAATCAATTTGACATACGATTAGTGTGATGTTTACACAAAAAACAAAGTTTTAGGCCATAAGCAGTTACGGTTTTAGTTTTATGATAAGCAAAAATATAAACAAATAATAATATACCATATATCAAATTGTGTGATTATTGATTTAATAATCAATAACAGCTCAAGTGCCAAAATTATGTTAGCAAGCTAGCGTTGCCACCTACAGCATGTTAAATGTAAACAATGTGTAAGACTTGTTAGTCTGGCAATACTAGAATTATTTCGAAAGAGACAGCGTAAAGCAGCAGAAGTATTACAAATCTTTGCACACCAAAAATATTCAAAATAAATTAGAATTAATGCAAATGAAAATCGTTTGGTAGTGTCAAACCATTGTGCAACGGGTAAAGTGAAGTTTGTGCTTTCCATCCAAACGAGAGAAGCCATTGGAAGAAATAATTAAGAAAAAAAGTACTGAAAGCCAAAAACGAGCTGACGGATAAAGAGGGTGACCCTCTCTGTGCTGTGCTGCGCTACTCTGCTCATTTCGTGTGCAAGTGTTGTGTGTATACGCTGGCGCTGGAAACTAGGCGGTGGTAAAATGTAAACCCGAAAAAACCTAGAAAACGTAGCTCCCGTTGCCCGTTCTGGCGGGTGGGTATTAGACTCTGTGAATGTGTGTGTATATAGAGAGTGCGTTGTATGCGTGTGCGTGTGCGTGAGAGTGCGAGCGTGTTAAGAGTGTGAGCAGCGCGGCACGAAACTACTTAATGGAAATTTATACAAGCACCATTTACACCACCCAAAAGCAACCACCTCAACAACGCACCAAAATCTAAAACGTTCCGCACCCACGCAAAATTCCGTAAAAACGTTAAAGTTAATTCATTCGGCGCAGCATCAGTACAAATATTGACCATTGTCGTAATCAGTGATTCCACCATAAGCCGGAACAGCGAACTGTTTAACACATTATTTCGCCTACGCCAATGCCTCACACCTAACACATAATAACACACATAACAAATTAAAAGGATCTAGGCGAGAAATCCCGACTAGGATATACAGACAATGAATGCAATAGTCCGCTAATGCATAGGACACATAAGAGGTTTTCATTATTTCCAAGATTTTCATTTGCAAGGTTATCGATGACTCGATAACTCTTACTGCCTATGGTTAAGGAGTGTATATTTTAAATCTAGAATCTCTTGCGCTCTTATAGTTTTTGAGATCGACGTGCACTTACATTCGCATTTACAGACGGACACGGATAAATCGACTGGACGTTTGATGCTGATAAGGAATATACATATATAAAGAATAGGCATATATACTATATGGGGTCAAAGATGGTGTTTTCTGTCTGTTACATACATTTGCATTAAAAAATTATACCCTGTTTCCAAAATACAGGACATAACCACAGTACGCAACCCTGCAAAAATTTGTTTTTCCAAAAAAAAAAAAAAAATGAATCTTAATGGATTTGCTAAAAAGTCGAAATTTGTTTTTTTATAACGATATTTTCGATATCGTTATGTGATTAGATAAAAAGCTATTGGTGAATATAGAGAAGTATTATATTACTTACATACTCTCCATTCAACCAATATGTAAATTGGCCGCTGCTGTTGTTCCTCATTATCAGGCTGACAACAGCAACAAAAATCAAGTAAAAAGGCGCTAATATGCTCGACTAAAAGATATCCTTAATTCTTGACCTTACACATATGGTCATACCTGTACTACTGTTCCAATATTTGTTAATAAATCTTCTTTTATATTTCCGGTATCCAAACTTTTAATACAGATATTTTAAGAAAATCACCAGCCATTTTTCCACTTAAATTTGAAGGGTAGATTATTAAAATGTGGATCTTATCGATTTTCACACCGATGTGTATAGAGTCTTTAAGTGTTTTAAAAAAAAGCATTCATACGAACAGGTAAACATAAACTAAGAAGCTCATTGCACAAATCAATATACTCGTTATTTTACGGTATCAGATTACTAAAATGCAGTTAAATTATACCAGCAATAGCTTCCTATTGGACAGAGAGACAGTGATGGTCACAAAATTAGGCACACTCGTCAAGTAGGGCAAATGTTACCTCAATGCCGGTGCTTATCCGCGCTTTTTTATGTATGTACAATACTATATGGGTATGTAAATGTGTTTGTGATTCGTAGCTTATTGTGTTCTTGTCACTTCCCCTGGCTTAACAAGTAAAAAAAAGGTCAGTTGTTATTGCTTATGCAGAAAAATATTTAATTGGATGCTGCCGTTTCCATTTTAAAAAATAAAATATATAAGGTCACATATACATGTTCATGTGTCTAAAAATATTTACTATCGATTTGCTTGTATTTCAGTGTGTATACTTAAGTATTTTGTAAATATAAATACGTTAAGTTTTATATATTTCTAACGGTTATGGCAAGGTTGTGGCTCGCAGGCTTGCGGGCTCATTCCACCAGTTTTGATATTTGCCGCCAGACTTACGGACAAGCTGATTGCAAGCGGGCTTACAAAAGCATATTACATGCGATTTGTCGCCAGCCGATTTTTGCAAAAATCACACAAAAAGGTTGTACACGCACACGTACACTTTTCAAACAAAATGGAGGTCTACTTTCTAAGCGAATTAGTGCATACAGAAAATAGTGAATTATGCGCTAGAAATTTTAATTATAATATTTTGTATGTACAGTTTGTCAGGAATCTCTTTACCAACAGTGAAAATTTTAGATATTTTGACTTTAGAGATATACGGTCACACCGTCTATTTAAAATTTTTTTATTTTATTTTTTATAAATTATACAGTTAATTATCTCTTAAGCACATTAAACAGAACTTAAAAAACATAAATATTAACAAAGAAACATTAAAAATACTAACAAAGACACAAAATTCAACTGTAAGACAAGTTTTTACAAACGTTTTGTTTGTTTTATAATTAATATTTTGTATGTCCACCGTTGGCTTTCATAACCGCTTCCAATCGCCTTTTCATCGATTTTATTAGATTTTGGACGTATTCCAATGGAATATTTTGTCATTCTTTCAAGATTATCGCCTTGAGATCATTCTTATTTTTCGGATGGCGCTTGGCAGTACGTTTTTTCAGATAGGCCCACAGACTTTCAATTGGGTTTAGGTCTGGGCTTTGGGAAGGTGAATCTAACACCTTTTTGAAATTATAAAGCAGCCAGCACCTGACCATGTGTGCTTTGTGCTTGGGATCATTGTCCTGGTAAAACTTGTAAGTTGGCTTGCCATCATTAATAAATCCAAATTTATTGGCACTGGCTACTACCAAATGTGTGTTCAAAATACTTAAATATTGTGGGTATAATATTTTTGTTTTCAAGTGCTTTCAACGGCTTGGATTCATCACAAAATACCACGTCGTCCCAATATGAATCTGGCTGTCCCAGGTGGATCCTGGCAAAAGTTAATCGGCTTCTACCGTGCTCCGCCGACAACAACGGTTTTTTTCATGCAGCTCGAGATGAAGAGTCGGTTCTTTTAATGGCTTTTCTGACAGTTTCGCAACATATGGTGATTCTACATTCCGTCTTTATCTCATTGGCAAGCGTTCTGGTCGAAATAGTTGCATTTTGGATGATCTTTCTGACCATAATTCGCCCAGCCCTTGGAGTTATTGCCCGCGGCCGACCGGTTAAACGCTTTGTCTCCATCCTACCCTCATTTTTAACGCGGTTTAAATTGTTGTGTACAGTTATCCTGCAAATTGCAAACATTTCTGCAATCAGAGACCGCTTTCCCGATCATGGATTTGTAATACACCAACTGGTTCATGCCTTGCATTTTAAAACCGTCTAAAATTGTCCCGATTACATATAAATTCTATATTCCAAATATAAAATTTGTAAGAAAATTGCAGCACCAAGAGTGAGCGTTTTTATTTTTTAAAAAAGTAACTAAATATGCCATTCACAACGAAAACAAACAAAAAAATAAAGTTTGTAAACACTTGTCTTACAGTTGAATTTTGTGCCTTTGTTAGTACTTTTAATGTTTCTGTGTTAATGTTTATGTTTTTTAGGTTCTGTTTAATGGGTTTAAGAGATAATTAACTGTATAATTTATACAAAAAAAAAAATTAAAACAGCCAGTGTGACCGTATATCTCTAACGTGAAAATATCAAAAATTTTCACTGCTTGTAAAGAGATTACTGACAAACTGTATATATTACTTTGATGAGTGCTCACGGATTATCTTATATTTTCGTAATTTTAAATATTGATTTACAGCTTAAGCAGCGGTTTTTGATGTAGATATTGTTGTCGATCAGGTTTTTTTCGTGGGCATCTGGGATATATAAACTAAAATATAATTAAAAGAAAGTGTAAAAAAAAACTGCCCATTTGCTGTCGACCTGGAAAATTTCCATTAACACAACTGACAAGTACTGCCATAGAAAATAAAACACAAAAAAAAAAGACTACAACAAAATGGGCTGCACTACATCGGCTGAAGAGCGCGCTGCCATACAGCGCTCCAAACAAATCGAGAAAAATCTGAAAGAGGATGGCATCCAAGCGGCAAAGGACATTAAACTATTGCTACTCGGTAAGTAGTTTTTTAGAATATCGCAACAATAACAAATGTTTTAGTGTGTGTACAATTAGAATTCTCTGTCTAGAACTAAATGCGTATTTCCCCTGGTGAAAAAATCGTAAACACTTTTACCTTCTTGTAATACATTTATCAGTTATGTGACTTTTGAGTTGTGAGAGTTGATGCTTATTTATGTTAAAAGGCTCTAGTAAGCTCGAAACTTAACCGTTAACCCTTCACCTTATACATACAGCCACAGTAAAGTTCATCAATTGGTTAGGCTTTTCAATTAAAATTTTGTAAAACACTAAAAACTATAAACCAATATGACCAATAATTTGTGTTTAATACATAATGCCATTATAAATTTATCATCGACAAATTGTTGACAAATTAGTTCGTAATAAAAAATACCTTGATGTTGCTACTTTAAAATTGTCAGCTGTATATACTTTGGATCGGACTTAATTATATTTTTTACCCGAGCTTGCGCATATAAAAATAATAGTTGGGTCAAATGTGATGTCTGAATATTATTTATTATTTCGCTTTTTCACTTGTTCTTGTTCCTCATAACTATCTCTTTTTTTCTCACTCTCTTTATCTTTCCCTCTCTCTCGCACTCCCCTTTCTCTGTTCATAAGTGCTCATGCATAAGCAATAAAAAATAAAGCAATACGATGCCCTACTGACTAATGACAGCTGACAAATCAGCGAGCATTTAACGCAACACATTTTTAAGTGCCACAAGTACCTCCTCCTCGTCTATCGTCGGTGTATCCGCCATTCAGACATTCATGCGTTTTTACTTGCAGCTACAAGCTTAAACATGATCCATCAAACGAATGAAAAGAGGGCAGGTGGTATGGGTTGCAAGTGCAGTTGCTCTTGAAAACGAACCGCTTACTCGATTAATTGTTGTGTAGTTAAGTTGTGCGACACTATGGCATTGACACTGCTCTTAAATGTATAAAGATAGTGAAGTAAAGTAACGAAAGCTAAAAGCTATTGCTAGTAAAATTAATTTTAATTAAAATGTTAATCAATTTATACTAAATTGTTTTAGAAACTTCGGCTTATCCATTTCATGGATAATGAAAGCTAAATAGTCAGTCAAACTTTCCTGCAAAAGTATGAACCAGTCAGAAAGAAGCAAATATCTCCGATTCCATAAAGTATACATACATACATATATACATATACTCTTTATCGGCATCAACAGCCGAGACGAGACGATAGGGCAATTTTCACACGTCCGTGCGTCTCTATGTATGCACACGTCGATCTCAGAAACTATAAGAACTAGAGACTCAACATTTTTTTATATAAGCTCTTCTTATCCCTAGATAGTACAAGCTTGTTTCAAATTTTTGATAACTTTTTGGGCTTACAATAAACACATGAAATCGATAAAAATAAATTTCGAACATAAAATATTAAAAATCTGTGAAATTTGATTTAAAGTATATTTTTCTGTATATTTTAAGTTGAACTACAAAACTCTTTTTAAAATGCATTTAAAACTGCTTGGAAAATGTCTAATAAATTGATTTCTTTTCAACAACCAAATTGTCGTGATAGCAAAAGTTAACTGTCAACTGCAACTGGGCCAATATGCTGCACATTGTTATGGCTTTTGGTCGTCGCCTACTCGTCTGCTCTTAGTACTTATTATAAAAGCGGATCCACCCAACGGGAGGCAAAACACTTAACACATTTGCGCTCTTGCGCAAAGGGGGCCGTATCGAAGAAAAAATTAGCTTTTGCTATTTAAATTAAAAGTCCACAAAGTGAGTAACCACGATCAAAGTAGAAAGATCTGTGGGACAAAGACTAAAAAAAAAGCTATTGCTTTGGGAAATAATGCAACAACTATGAAGCAATAACATTAAGAATTTCAGGTTATGTAAAAAAAAAAGAAACCCGAGTTCGTTGCTTAACGTGCATTAAGTGCACTTTTTTACCTTCAAAATTGGGTTTAATTAGAGTTTTAATAGAAACTCGCCAATTCAAAGCAATAGCTAGTCTGCTATTTTTAAGAAGTCAGTTCCTAGAAGAGTAATCTCCCCTTTGAAAAAGGCAACATGTTATGACAGTAAAGAGCTGTTAAATATGGCGATAAATGACTTCGATGTCAGAAAACCAAAAGTTAATTGCATTTCATCATTGTAGTCAAACGGGCAAGCCGAGCAAACTAGGCTACTGGCATGCCAATGAGACAATTTGAACTGAGGAGGTTCTTATGAGTTAATGCTCTAGATGGGTCGAAAAACAAAAATATCAGTTTATCATCAGTTACAAATAGCGTGGAATAGGAAATCTGGAATACCTGCTACAAAAAGAGCACATGAAATTATTGAATAATTTTAGGTTAGTTGCAATGAGTGGGGTAGAGGAAAAGGAAAGAACTATAGTAACAACCACAAGCAACGAAAAATGCCAAACAAAACATACTGTGCCTAGTGTCTCACAAGCTATTTGGGACAGTGTGGAGCAAAAATTTTAATTGCCTACCATAATCTTACTACACATTATCTTATAAAAATTTCAATGAAATTATAGGTGCAAATATTTACCACCAAAATAAATATATGACCGCACAAAAATATGACCCACTTACTAGATCGGGTTATGTAAAAAAGTACCCTAAGTCAAAGCTTATTTGGGACAGTTATATAATGGAAACCTGCATCTCAACCCCGATTTTTTACATGAGTTTGAATATTTTGGGTATAAAAAGACAAATACTTCGTAGTCAGTGTAGTTTTTTTTCTCTGAATCTTGGATACAACAAGCCAACAAAGACTAAGGGACTCCTGAAACAACGAAAACTCATTCTGGAAAACTTATAAACGGACACTTACATTGCCCAATATCTTATATCAGTGGCTCCCAAACTTTTTTTGTCTACCGCCCACTTTGAGAATAAATATTTTTTTAGCGCCCCCCAACCTGAGCGCAGTAGGTAACATACAACGGCGCTTAGGTCTCAAGTTAACTCTTACGGGCTCTTTCTGGGTCTCTTACCGCCCTCCTTGAGACCTGCAGCGCCCACAAGGGGGCGTTATCGCCCACTTTGGGAAACACTATCTTAGATGGTCAATCAGGGCTAATAAACTGTGTATCACATTTTGCCGGGCTTGCATCAAACAAGAATTTCAACGAATAGGAAGAGCGAAATATCATCAGGAAAATTGGAGATAATCTTAAGCTTTTGGTCGGGTGCAGGATGAATGAAAATGAAAATTAAAATTATCCAGTATAGAAACGTGGACATTTATCTCGGTAGCCGGTGGCAGTAGCTTGGTTGTGTACCTCACTATACCAAAGGTAAATGTAAACCAAAGTGCCGAGAAGCTGGGAATACGACGTATTTTCAACGCATTCTCTGGCATTGCAAGATAGGGCTCGCTATCCTTACACCTTTTAAACAACGAACTTCCTCCACGAGGGCGTCTTTTTTTTACCTCATGCTAGTCAAATAGCTAAACTGCTAGAGCTCTTTTCGTGCGATTTGAAGAAACTGTAAGCACTATTAAAAAATGATCACTTGAAAAAATGTTGTATCACATAATTAAGGGGCCGGGGCCTTTTTGCGCTCTTGGCAACTTTTGACTTAACTCAATTAAATTCGATGTGTGTTATTGAAACTGTTGTGCTGGGCATATATTCATCAGAAGGTTCTTTGCGTATAAAATTCCATTTCTAGTTATAGGCTTACTGTAAGTGCATAAACATGAAATGAAAAGTTAGTTTTTCAATTAAACCTTTTTTATCTGAAAATAATTTCTTCTTTTTCTACATAAGATATTGTTTTTCTTTGATTATTATTAAATTTGTTTTATGTTTAAGTTTACTAGCCAATGCAAATGCAGGCTACAGATTTCGTGGAAAAGAAATTTTCCATTCATAAATTCTAATTGAACTGAATTTAGATCGGAACCTCATCCGTTCCCATGTGTTTGAGATTTTAATATTTTATTCCTTTAAATTCTTTTAGACTTACCGCTACGCCATGTACTGGGTTCAATTATCATTGTTATACGGTTTCAATACCTAGTAAACTCCATTTTTAAAATAAGACAATTGGCGCTTAATCATTTTTAGTTTTTGTTTTTCTAGCTTAAACTTTGTAGTACTTAAAGTTTGTTTCTTGATATTATTCAAAACGAGCTCTCGTATCCATAGCATTTGTCGTTTTACAACATTGGGGATGTAAATTTTGTGAATTTAAATTTTTCCTTTTTGTTGTTTTTTTAAGTTGTTTAAGACCACTCAAAATGAAATATGTTATTATTTAACTGAAATTAAACATCAAACCATTCCTATAATGATTTATACATCTAATCACTGTAAAGCATTTCTACAATGGCAATGATTTTATTACCCGGGTTTTATATTATTGGCTCATAATAAACTCATTATTTTGCATGGTAATCAATTGCAGGTTGTTGCATTATAATCTATTACAATGCCCAAACACTATTTGATGCCTCAATCACAGCTATCAATTAGCGTATTATATCATGTTTTTTTTTTATACCGTACGAAGTTAAGTTATCAACTATTTACTATTGTAAGTTTTTTAGAAGCTATAAATCAATTATTGTCTTCTATGCAATTTTCTTTGATATTCTATGCTGTTAGTTCATTCATGCGGTAGCAAGTGTTCGTTCAAAATTCTTTCGTCTGTATGCAAGAAAACAAGCGCTTAAACTCGATTCCATAGGCTTTGATTATTGTCAGTGCGATTGCTTTTGCTAATAATCAATCGATAACATAATAGCTCGAAAAAGAATCAAAGCGGCTTATAACAGCCGTTCAAACACTTGTTCGCCTATACAAGCATCTGCGTATGTAAGTGTATGTGTGGACTAAGCTTGATAAATTCGTTTAAATTGTTAGTCTTGCTGTGTCGACGTACCCTCAGTTGAGTTACTCGCTATAGTTTATTTGCTCGCAATGCGTTTTTGCTCGCACTTGTACTATGCCTGCTCTCTCGCTCTCTCCCTGTGTACTTTTCGAACTTCCAGTTTGACAGCCGCCCACTGTTTCTCTCAAAAGCTAATTGCCATGCGCACGCTTTATGCACGTTCTCTTTCTCAATCTTACGCGTGCTGCTCACAATGCTTTTTTCGTCCATTCAGTAATGTGTATATGCGTATTGTGGCAAAGCTTTTTTTTACTTCAGCTGCTTTCTTGCCGCTTCATTGGAAAGTGTGTGAAATGCTCCTCACTGTATATTGGAGAGTAAAGTTCAGGCATGTTTAGGGCTGCTCCATTTGCCAGTCACGTCCAGCAAGTCCAGTTCAGCTCTTTTCATTCAGTTCGTTACATTAAGAGCGAATCATTCAAAATAAAATTAACAACGCACGTGAATTTTCACACTGTGTAATTTAGCAAAAAAACCTAATTAATTAAAATGAAAAATGAAGTTTAAAAAGACATCAATAAATATAATAAGGCGTAAAATAAAGAACTAGAACATCATTTATACATATAAATACATTTTTTACGCGCCTGTTAGAGCCGAGTGTAAAAAGTGCTTACTTCCACAGATTTCTTTCGTTTTTGTGCTGTGAGCCCTGCTGGAAAATTGCTACAACTATAAAAAATCCAAAATTTATTTTTATCGTGATATTACAAAAAAAGAAAAAAAATTTCAAAAAAAAAAACTATAATATTGCTACAAAAAGTACAAAAGCAATGTTTTCCTGGAATTTCTGTGTTTGCTTTGCGTCAGAATAAGCAACCCCTTTCCTACCTCTCTCTATTAAATTTATCCCCACATCTAGCTCTCTCTCTCAATAGCCACCTCCGTTTTCGCACAGATTGCCAATGTGCTTATGGTCACTTATAAGACCAGCGCAGATTTAGCGAGTCGACTAAAAACCATTCCGAATAATATTAATTCGTATATCAGTATCATTATTTATGGCAACTAACAGTAATTTACATACATATAACATTTGATATGCATTATCGTTGTCTACGCTATGTGCTTTGCTATTGATTTTTTTGATTTGTATTATTTTTAGTGGCTATCAAGGCTCAAGTGGCAAGCTCAACATCAACTAGTACGTTTGTGGGTATTTATCTTGTACCCCACTCACTGAAAAACAACTTTCCAATCAAACCGAAAATCATGTGTATGCGTTAATTTTATTATTTTTATTACAACTTTCTGGTTTTTTTGTTACTTATTTTTGCTATGAGTCAAAAAGCACAAAGCACAAAACTTGCCAAAAGCTTTCGGCGTTAAAGTTTCGAACTCGCTCTTTTGTGAGCGTTTAAGTTTTTCAAGTTGTCTATGCAAAAGTACGAACTCTTAAGTTTAACCCCATCATTAGTGCCCCGTCAACTCGTTCGTTTATCCTGGGTACGCCTCCCATTTGTCAACAAATACGCATAAATTGAATTGTTGTGTTGGTTATGTCACTTGCTGACAATAAATATGAAAATTCTTACAGTGTTGCATCAAAGTATAAGATATTTAAAATATAGTGTAAAAGTAAAATAATACTTTTTACAAATACCTTTATAATAAAACTGTAAAAGTTAAATTAAAGCAGACAACAAAGTTGGTGTTTCGGTTATTTTGTTAAAATTGTTGTCACTTCTGCTCCCAAACGTATTCGGCCATTGATTTGGCCGATATCAAACGACCTTCAAAACGTTTTGCGTCGAGGCCATACGCACCATGGGCTGCGCACAATCTGCCGAGGAGCGAGCCGCAGCCGCCAGAAGTCGCCTGATCGAGCGTAATCTCAAAGAGGATGGCATACAAGCCGCCAAGGAGATTAAGCTGCTTCTCTTGGGTGAGTCCCCTTAATCGACTTAAATACTACAGCATACTTATCTACTGGTCAGATGCCCGATGCCCGGGGACTAATTTCCATAAGCAAATATCGGGATGTTCCATTACTGCAGTTTTTTACATAATATAAACAAAACTTAATTTAAATGATGTTGGTTGTTCTATGTCTACTACATGTTTTTGGGTGTTCGAATCTGAATCCAAGGCTTTTCAGATCACGACAGCCTTTAATTTTTTTTTTGAGGTTATGTTATAGTCACAATCTAATTTAATCTAATAGAGTAAGACGGACTTTGGATTTGTATTCAGCGACTCCAAAAACGAAAATTGTTGTGTTTTTTTTTTTCTTTCGCTGTGTTATAAAGCAATATATACAGCAATATTGTGATCGATAGGCTTATGAAAATCCATATAGATTTTAGGCAAACAATAACAGGATGTTCTCTGAGTCGCTAATAATTTGTATTTAATATTTGCAAAAACCAGACCAACTTCCTATTTATACCTAGAACACAAACATTAATATTATTAAAAATTGTATTTTTATACCCTTAACCTATGAAATACCTTTTACCTTTAAAAGGGTATAATGGTTTTGTGCAAAAGTATGTAACAGCCAAATGAAATATAGTAAATTTATTCTTGATATACATATACATTAAGTATATATATTCTTGATCAGCATCAACAGCTGAGACTCCAGATTTTGGATATGAGCTCTCCTAATCCCTAGGCATAGCAAGTTTGTTTCAAATTTTCGATAATTTTTCCGACTTACGATAAACACATGTAATCGATAACAGAAAAATCTTGGATTTTGAAAACTTGAAAATGAGGATTGAAACTATTAACAAAATAATGAACATCTGTGAAATTTGTATTGAAATCAGTTGAGAAACACCGGAGATATGGTCAAACATTGGTACAGTCGTACATGTACATATATGTGTATGTCTATCAGACCGACTGTTCGTATGGTCAAGGGTTAAGGGTATCTTCTAGTCGAGCTTACTCGACTAGAGCCTTCTTACTTATTTTTTTTTTGTTAACTGTCTTCTAAATGCAAATGATAAAATTTATAAAATGTTATACATTAGTAACATGGTTTTTAACACATTCAGTGTTGGAAAACCATAGTGCAATTAACAAGGTGAACTTACTTTAATTCGAGGTAACTGCTGGCCCAATTAGTTAGCTGAGCACAGTAGTATAGAAATGCAACTTCATTTGCATATAAAATATTAGCGACATAAAAGAAGAAAATTTGGCTTTCCTCTTTGCATTTTTACGATTGATAAACTGATACCCATCTGAGCCGAAACTGTAACTGATCTATTAAAAACAAGTAAGAAGGCTCTAGTCGAGCTTACTCTACTAGAATATACCCTTAACCCTTGACCATACAGACGGTCGGGTCAACAGACATACACATAAGGCTGTGTACTTCTGTACCGGTGTTTCTTAGCCAATTTTAATAAAAATTTCATCAATTTTGTAGCTCTAGAGATGGACGCGTTCATACATACAGAAAGACAGACAGATAGACGGACGGGCAGACAGACGGACATGGCTATATCGACCCGGCTGTTGCTAATCAAGAATATATATACTTTATGTCGGAGAAGCTTCCTTCTGCCTGTTACATACTTTTGCACAAAACCATTATACGCTTTTTTACCCATTTCATGGGTTAAGGGTAAAAAAATAACAGCAATAACAACTTAGTCAACTTCAGTTGGTCAACCGACCCATACTGTGCATAACACAACTTTAAAATACCAATAGATAGGTTTGAAGGTGGTGGTTGAAATCCACATCGGAGTTAAACCTGTTTATTAGGAATTATTATATTAACCATTACTAGAGAAAATAGTGAACAATTTAGTCATACTTCATACGAGCAACAAAAAATTTTCAATGTCATGAAATAGTTGCAGAGTGTTTTCTTAAAGCATTTTCCAGCTGAGTTAAATGCAGATTATCAATAAATGTACGCAAAAACACAATAAAATTATTTATTTACGGTCAAAAAAATTATAATGAATAATGTACGCCAAAATTGCAAAACAAATGTGGAAAATAGAGAAAAAAAAATAATAAACAAAGGGAAAACGTTGCAGTTGCATGCAACCGACAGCAAAATACTCTGATAGCAATTTAAAACTAAGGAGGATGTCACTAGCTATCTTCCTACCAAACTTGATGACTCTAGGTCAAAAACTATGGAAGATAAGGGAACTCGATTAAGTGGGCCGGGTATTTAAAGTTTTGATAAAGATCAATTAGGATACATATCTTTTCGAAAACTGTAGAAAATATGGTGATTTCACATTTTAAACAGCGTTCAGTCATGATATCCAAACCTTTGATGCGCATTTTGGGGGGAAGTTACCAGATGGTGACTCCAGCTGTTAAAATGGGACAAATATGAGTGTTATCGATTTGCACATCGAGGTGTATTGGTTTGTTATCAATTTACCAGCCGACCAGTGGTGCTCCAAATTTGACACTGCCTGAAAAACACAAATAAAATATTTGCAATGTTCCAAATCTTAGCATTAAGGGTGTCGACAACACATGCGTTTAGACCAGTGGCTCCCAAACTTTTTTGTCTACCGCCCACTTTGAGAATAAATGTAGGTAACATACAACGGCGCTTAGGTCTCAAGTTAACTCTTACGAGCTCTTTCTGGGTCTCTTACCGCCCCCCTTGAGACCTGCAGCGCCCTCAAGGGGGCGTTATCGCCCACTTTGGGAAACACTGGTTTAGACGGACGGACGGAAAGACTGACAGAAACCATAAAAAAAACTGTAGTTTCCAAGAAACCTGCCACAAAAATTAATCGTTTGTTCTATTTAGACATATGGTTCAAATGCAACGGTAATGAGAATGATTACGATAATCATGATAGTGTTGGGGTGTGTTTTTAAAAGTCATTAAGCTCTTCTTGTTAAATACAAAGCGCACATATTTAGCTCAACAACTAAAAAGTATGCACTTGTAATCTGTGCATAAATACATACAAGCCAACCACCACTCTTTCCCCCCACTAAGCGTTTTCTATTAGTCTCTACCAGGCTATCTCAAACGGTCCTAGTTCTGCCTAGTCCTAGGCCAGCCTGCCCCGAGCATGTCGTGCGTTACTGCACATAATCAGACGTATTCTGTATTTCTGTACTTTGCATCTTTGCCACTCACAGAGGTTTGAGGGAAGAACTATTAACGTAAATATTGTTTGATATCTCGTATAGTATATACTAAAGCATCTCTGATATTTTTTATTGAAATCAATTGAAAAACGCCGGAGATATGGAAGGTCATAAGTTCATTGTATATCCTAGACGACCGTTCTAGACTTTTGACTTCTTTATACTCTCGTGTTATTTGTCTAATTTCTCTTTAATATCTTTTTCCAATTTGTCTTTTATTTGTAGGCGCCGGGGAATCGGGTAAAAGCACAATAGTCAAACAAATGAAAATCATTCACGAAAGTGGGTTTACTGCGGAGGACTTTAAACAATATCGACCTGTTGTCTACAGCAACACAATACAATCATTAGTTGCAATATTGCGAGCCATGCCAAATCTTAGTATTCAGTATAGCAATAACGAAAGGGAGGTAAGTAACCAAATTTTTTTACTTAAGTATCTTATCTCATACATATATTTTTTAGAGTGATGCGAAAATGGTTTTTGATGTATGTCAGCGGATGCATGACACCGAACCCTTTTCAGAGGAGCTTTTGGCTGCCATGAAGCGGCTCTGGCTCGATTCCGGCGTTCAGGAATGCTTCTCGCGCAGCAACGAATATCAATTGAATGATTCCGCTAAATAGTAAGTAACCCTTTGTATTATATTTACCTCCACCTACATCCTTGCAAATTGGGGAAATCACCTTTAACAATCAAACGTATTAAGGCTTGGTAGTTTGTTTTGTAGGAGCAGACCGATTTGATGGTTCCGAACTCCAAAACGCTATAAATGATAACCATAGCTAAACAAATATTATATCTGTGATCTTTTTCTTCCGTCTGAGTTCCATTTTATATTATTTTATTTACAATGGAATGCTCATGTCAAAGTATAATGAAGAAAAGCTTTGCATACTTTTAGGCTATTTATTAAAGACATCTTTTGATTTACGCACATTAAAAACTTATCTTATTTAATGATAACCAAATATATATAGTACAAATTAAAATATTTGCTATGTGAGTTACAGTTGTCTTGCTTAACTATAGACTTGAAGTGAAAAGCAAATAGCAACAAAAAAAAATTATTAATCATTAATGCGTTAGTCATTCCGCAGCATTAATTTAAAGTTTAACGGTGATTGCGGTATATACGTCGAGTTAACGCGATAAACGAACTTATCTGAAGCATAGGATACTTGATATTTGCGAAAAATCTGCAAGAACGACATCAAAAGAGAGACAATTAAAATGGTGATAATAGCAAATCATTTTGTACCTTGGCCAGCAGCGTATGCAATTCGATTTCAGCAAATCTTCGGCCCACGCACATTCGTCGCCCGTAGCCAAATGGCAAGCTAACAAAGGGATGTATCTTCTGTGCAGCATGTGGGCAGCCTGTATCTGAAATGCATGAAACGCGATAGTTTCAAATAACAGTAGATTCAAATACCACCCACAGCCACTGCACCAATACACTCACCTGCGCCCTGTTTTAGCCAACGTTCGGGCAAAAAACGTTTGGGCTCGGGGAAATATGTTGGATCATTGGATACAACCAAATGAGGAAAGATTACGTGCGTCTGCATAGAATTAAAAAGCGATGTTAAAGTAGTAAAAATCAATTGCAGTTGCGTTCACTGTTTTCACTTACACCCTTCGGTATATGGTAGCCATTAATAACTGCATCAGCTTGCAAGTTGCGTCCATTTGCAATGACAACTGGTCGCATGCTAAATAACTCATATTTTTAGTGTACACGCATTATATACAGCTGCGAACTTTATAATAGCACCACCAAGCTACCTTTTTAAACGTTAAGCTTTGAAATTTTTTCAAATGTGTTTTTTTATAGCACTTGGGGTTTCTTTTAAATGTTGAGCATAAGCATCATGCTGACATGTGTGCCCTGTTTCCAAAGGCTTCTGAAAGGCTATTAAACAATCTTCTATGAGATATTAGCAGCATTTAGTAGTAAAATATATATTTTAAAACAAATACTTTTATAAAGTTAGTTTTGTTTGTTTGTTAAAGTTAACAATTTTTACGATACACGTTGTTTCCCACTTTTTCAAAAACATAATAATAAAAAAAAATTTTCAGTTATCATATCAATAACTACGTATACCCTACATTTAAAATTTGTTTTTTTGCCCGTAAAAAAGTAGCATAGTGGTGCTATTTTAAAGTTCGCAGCTGTACATATGTATGTGTTGCCCTTACCGCAAGGTCTCCTTGACGCATGCACGCATATATGGCATCTGCTCAAGGGCATGTTGATTGATTTGCGCATCACGCGTGGGAAACTCACGTTTTAACTCTTCAAACAAACGCTGTTGCTTATCGGGATTCTTGGCCAACTGATATATGGTTGAAGCGGCAGCTACAGAGGTCTGTAATGAGTTAATAATTAGGTTATGTAAGCGATACATTTATAAGTTACCTATTTACCGTATCAACCCCAACAAGGAATAGATCCAATGCAAGGACCGCCGCTAACTTTCGATTGCCCGTTTTACGTACAATGCGCTCAACTATTGAAATATCCGCCTCACTCTTGTGTATGCCCTGCGATCGATCTGCGTTCGCTTTGTCCATAGTTTTACTGATGTTCTTAATGCAAATGCTGCAGCGATAAATCAATGAAATTAATTAGTCTTTAGGGTTAGCTCCTGAAACGTACGAGGAAAATTGATCCAATGCGCGCACAAAACTGCGATAGGCCTTTGTCGAATATAAACGCCAAAGCGGCATACGGAGCTCCAGTTCGGGCACAGCCCAAAAGAATGTATTGATCGCCTCAATAATTTGTTGTGCCTCCGCACTGCCGTTTGGCGATAAACATCCTAACCGTGTGTCCAGCGAGACGCGACCCACAGCTGCACACAAATAGGAGAAAATCGATTTTTTTAATAGCTTAAAAACCCAGAAAAAAATTTGAACTGAAATATAGAAAATCGTATAGCTTAACTTACTATTCGTATCGGAAGCTGTGTGCTTAAATACTGTGCTCAGGCTCTTTTAAAAGCATTGCATTAATTGTTTAGTTTGTCCGTGAAGTTATGCTCTTTCTCAAAAATTTGGAAAGAGTCATATATTATTCCTTTTTATAAAAATGGAAACAAATTGAATGCTGAAAACTATAGGGGTATCTTGAAGTTGTTTGCTATTCCTAAAATTTGTAAGAAACTAATAACCTCTCATCTTTAACATCTTTGTAAATCTTTGATTTCACTGTGCCAGCACGGATAACTTGCAAGAATTCACATCATTTGTTACTAATGGCTTTGAGGAAAAAATGCAAACTGATGTTATTTATATTTACACTGTAATTTTAGTAAGACTTTTGACACTGTAAGTCACTACCTTTTAATCTATAAACTTCAATTATTGGGCTTTCCCAATAATCTCATTTTTTGGATTAAAGATTATTTAACCTTTAGATTTCAGAGGGTATTTTTTAATGGCTCACTTTCTCAAGCGGTATTTTCTGGTGTTCCTCAAGGAAGTCACCTTGGACCGTTATTATTGACACTTTTTATTAACGACCTTCCTTCCTTATCAATCACTCTCGGGTGCTGATGTATGCTGATGATGTAAAATTATGCATGTCGGCTGCATCTCTTCTGTCTGGTCATAAACTGCAAAGTAACTTAGACAATTTTCAAACTTGGTGCAGAACAAATTTATTGCATCTCAATTGCAGTAAATGTAAAGTTATGTCTTTTTACAGACGAACGCCCCACTTCAGTACATATCTTCTGGATAACCAACTACTTGGTCGGATTGAATGGGTTGAGGATTTGGGTATTTTAATGGACCCAAAGCTTAAGTTCGACAAGCATATTTCTTCAATTGCAAATCGTGCATCAAGTGCCTTGGGGTTCATTAAGCGCTGGTCGAAGGAATTCGACGACCCCTACCTAACAAAAACCTTGTATGTGTCTCTTGTGCGACCGATTCTGGAATATGGATCTTGTATATCTGCATTACAAAGAAGGATGCCACGTCCACCTGCCCTTTTAAATACAAAATTTCCATATTTTTCTCATTTTTTTGGACTGGGTCGACATATTTGATAAAAATATAGCTGGTCACCACGCCCGCCTACACCGTACTTCTGTTTACAAGGTTGACGATTCGTCCGACTACACCGTTTTCACTTGTTTTTCTTAAATTAAGAACGCAAATATTTATAGACGAAGGTGTTATTTTTATCTGTTTCCCTTATACTTACTCATGAAGTAAACATTTCCTAATTTAAGATAAATATATTTACAAATAAGTGTTTCAATTTATTTGCTTAAGAAACTGGCTTAGACATATCAAAAACTTAAAAAAAATGTTATATAGAAAAAGGTATTTCTTCTTGTCAATATTTTTACTCGATACTTGTTTAAGTAGATTTAATATACTTTTTTTAATTTGACCCTTAAAACAATTTTTTTTCTTTTTTTCTAAACTATATGACTAGAAGGTATTTCTAAAGTGTAATTTGTGCTAGTTTGATGAGTGTATTACTATTTTTGGTAACTTACATTCGAGCGCCCATTTATACAGTTCGTGCAGAAAGTTATCTGGCAGTTCTTGTCGACTGTTGCGCATCTCATCAATGCTAATGTAATGTAATGTAGCAAGATACAAATTAGATGTGGTTATATAAAAATATTAGAATGGCGTTTATTTTACTTATGTACAGATTGTCAAGAAATTGTTTTCATTCAGTGAAAATTTTTGATATTTTCACTTTAGAGATATACGGTCACACTGGCTGTTGTTAACAATTTTTTTATATTATTTTTTATAAATTATACAGTTAATTATCTCTTAAACACAGAACTTAAATAACATAAACATTAACAAAAAAACATTAAAAATACTAACAAAGGCACAAAATCCAACTGTCAAACAAGTGTTGGCAAACGTTTTTTTTTTGTTTGTTTTTGGTTTTAAACTATAATTAATATTTTGTATGTCCACCGTTGGCTTTCATAACCGCTTCCAGTCGCCTTTTCATCGCTTTTATTAGATTTTGGACGTATTCCAATGGAATATTTTGCCATTCTTCCAAGATTATGGCCTTGAGATCATTCTTATTTCTCGGATGTAGCTTGGCTGTACGTTTTTTCAGATAGGCCCACAGATTTTCAATTGGGTTGAGGTCTGGGCTTTGGGAAGGTGTATCGAACACATTTTTATAGTTATAAAGCAGCCTGCACCTGACCATGTGTGCTTTGTGCTTGGGATCATTGTCCTGGTAAAACTTGTAAGTTGGCTTGCCATCATTAATAAGTCCAAATTGATTGGCACTGGCTACCAAATGTGTGTTCAAAATACTTAAATATTGTTGGGCATCTATTGTATTTTCAATGAAGCACAATTCTCCAACTCCTTTGCTCGAGATGCACCCCCAAACCATCACTGACAATTTTCCAAACTTAACTGTGGGTATAATATTTTTGTTTTCAAGCGCTGTCAACGGGTTGCGCCACACTCTGCTGGATCCATCATTATAGAAAAGCATAATTTTTGATTCATCACAAAATATATCGTCGTCCTAATATGATTCTGGTTGTCCCAGGTGGATCCTGGCAAAAGTTAAACGTCTTCTAACATGCTTCGCCGACAACAACGGTTTTTTTCGAGCAGCTCGAGATGAAAAGTCGTTTCTTTTAATGGCTTGTCTGACAGTTTCGTGACTTATGGTGATTCCACATTCCGTCTCCAACTCATTGGCAAGCGTTCTGGTCGAAATAGTTGGATTTTGGTTGATCTTTCAGAGCATAATTCGCTCTGCCCTTGGAGTTATTGACCGCGGCCAACCAGTTGAAGGCTTCGCCTCCATCCTTCCCTCGTTTTTAACGCGGTTTAGAATGTTGTATACAGATCTCTTGCTAATTGCAAACATTTCTACAATCTCAGAGATAGTTTTCCCCATGGTGGAGTTGTAATACACCAACTAGTTCATTTCGAACGATAACCTCTTGCCTGGCATTTTAAAACCGTCTAAAACTGTACCGATTATATATAAATTCTATATTCCAAATATGAAATTTCTTAGGATATTGCATCACCAAGAGCTAAGCGTTTTTATTTTTTAAAAAAGTAACTGTAAATATGCCATTCACAACGAAAAAAAAAAAAACGTTTGCCAACACTTGTTTGACAGTTGAATTTTGTGCCTTTGTTAGTATTTTTAATGTTTCTTTGTTAATGTTTATGTTATTTAAGTTCTGCTTAATGTGTTTAAGAGATAATTAACTGTATAATTGATAAAAAATAATACAAAAAAATTTTTTTTAGCAACAGCCAGTGTGACCGTATATCTCTAAAGTGAAAATATTAAAATTTTTCACTGAATTAAAACAATTTCTTGACAAACTGTATGTATATCATAGTTGCCGTAGTTGGCAAAACTTACCGCATCATGAACTCGCTGGCAATATCATTGAGTGGAGGTATGTACTTTTTGGCTGTTTGCGGCTGCAGCAGAATTTGTTGCACCTCCTGACGAAATGCCTCCCACTTGGGACCGTGCCTTAGTTGTTGATGTTGCCAAGTAATGTGTGAATGTTTGATTGAGTTAGTATTTGGCCTTGCCAAATGCAACGTAATACTTACACCCCAATAAGACCAGCCACATCGCCAAAAAAATCACGTCGTAAGTCACCTTTATAATGCCGCAGAGAAGGCATCGAGGGTCTAATTAAAAACGATCAGAATAAAATATATTTTGGCTTACAAAAATTTGCGGCGTACAAACGTAGTTTAAAAACTAATTCGTAGATATACATGTTGGATTCTTGCGTTCTTATTACAATATTGATATAATATAATTTCGGCTAAATTGCCGCTTTTTATTTTTGATTGTAACAAAGCTCAAATCCATATGAAAATCTAAATCAACTTAGATTGCAATTTTGTTATCTTTACGTTGCCCCAGGCAACAACATTAAATTAAAAGTCTGCTTACTTTATTTACTTTACATTAGAAATTTGCTCAACTAAATCCCAATTAGCAGGTTTTCATTTAAATTAAGGCAAACTAATTAAATTGTAATTGATTATTAAACGAGATTTGCATAGTAAAAACCAAATAAATGTATTTCTCAAAATATTACAGTAAAATGAAATACGCTCAATGTATTAAAAAAATCAAATAAATCATGACTCCAGGGGTTGAATAACAAACAAGTTCTTTGATAAAATTCCAAAATATGGTTAACTATCGTCATATTACCAATGGTTTATTTGTCTGAGTATTGTAACGTCCCAAGCCATTCAAGTTCACAGGTCAAATGGTAGCAGATTAGTAAAATATAACAAAACTTAAAAAGATGTAAAAATGCTATAAATTTCGTGAAATTATGTAAGCTAGTTTTTAAATTTGATTTTTTTCGTGACAATTAAAGAAGACGACATCTGCTATAAATTTGTTTGGTTTTTGAGTGATTTAGCTATTTTGTTCAATGTTTTTCATCGAACGTATCTGTGATGTCGTCTTAGATATTGTCCAACAACATCAAGCAGTAAACGCAATCTTATGTTATGAACTTTTTTAACACTCGCTACTCTTTCCCACACACATTGAGTGTGTGCTTTTATAAAATTTTTATTTTTGCTGACCGGATCCGCACCCAAAGTTAAGAGTGTTGAGAATGTCTCAACCAGTCAAACTGTCACTCAGTTGGTCAGTTGATTTTCGGGCATTGCACCATATCTACATATATACATATACATATATAATTTGATCATCTCTGTGTGTTATTTATTCAATTTATTTATGTTTATAAATTTGTTCACCGTTTAGGCATTACGCTTATATGTCAATCAATTATTAGTTCCCCTTGAGTCAAATTTTTTTTATGACTGTCAACAATGCTCACAATTAAAAGGGACCATAGAGAAAAATAAATGTAAAGCATATGTATGTTTGTGTATTTGAAGCTGTCTTATCGACTCGTCTATATCATGAGTATGATATAATTTTTAATTTGGCGCATATACATTATTTTAACGTAACTGGCCAAATTAGTTCATGGCCAAAATGACGCAGCAAAAATATATGAACAGTAGGTGCGAAATAAAAGAAAGCTTAACTAGTTTTCAAATGTTGGCTTTCTTTCATGTAGGCAAAAAAAGGTCCGACAGAAATAAATGTATAATAATAAATTCATGTTCAAAATAAAGTAACAAAAAAAATTGGTAAACCCGATTTGCCTTTTGCTTGTTATTGTTTAGTCAAGCACCTTATTTTTTGTGTCTTAGGCCTAAAGCTTTGTAAGTGAAAGTTATGAATAGGTTTTTTTTTGCCTTTTCGGCAGCGGCTCTTTCTGCGCTGTTTACTTCAAATATCCCTAATCTACCGAACTCAACCACATATTTTAGTTTCAAAAGTCGAGCCCGTAATGTCGGAAAAATAGCATAGTTAATGAATTATCAAATAAAACTCTAAACAGCAACAAAGCGCTTTGCATTGGCCTAAAACACACTATTCGTTGATGGCCAACTGCCGCATACATACATATATATAAATATATATATACATAGTGTTCATGCTTATAAATAATTCCATTATAAATTAAGGCAATATACGCAACCATATGCCAATTAATTTTCGTGCGTTTAAACTACATATAATAACTGCTGTGAGGCATGAGTTTAACAGCATTTAGATTTATTATAATACCGTCATATTGTTTTTATTCTCTTAAGCTATTTAGGAATTTACAATTTTGTAATTTAGTTCCTAACGCTACAAGTTTTGGTTGGTTTAGTGGTTGGTACTGCCTGTCTGAGCTTAAACCATTTTCGATCGGGTTAACATCTGGGAACCATTACCATTGCTTTTCGAATCGTGTGCTTTGGGTCTTTTTCATGTTGGAGCATCCATCCTTGAGGAATGTATGTAGCATCACATCCTTTATGAAATCAACCTAAACGTACTCCATAGCAGGAACAAATATTTGTATTTTGAGAACATTTAACACCAAACATATTCACTTAGCTCTTATCTGATCACACAATCTTCCTCCAATTGTCGATCTGCCAAAATTGGTGTGACAGTGCAAACTGCATACGTTTGATAATATGTCTAGCTTCCAGTAAGGGTACAGCTCTTACAGCTGCAGGTTCCTAAAATATTTTGGCTGAGACGTGTCTTAACTTGTAACTAGCACAGCACTGACATTTTGACATTAATCTGGGCCAGAGCTGGCTTGATCCACCTTCCACATTATATTACTACTTTTTAAAGATTGCTCTTTTTTTAAAATTAATTTCTGCTTTTCTTCAGTGCCGCAAGTTGTATGCATAAATATATTTTTATAAATATTTTCATTTTATTAAATATAATTTATAAATAATTTCAGTTTAGGGACGAACACTCTTATGGTTCAAAGTTGCTTAACTTTACAAGTGCAAATGTAAAATCTGAATTTTTCATGGTTTCTGACGATTTATATATATGCACATTTTAATAGAATATTGGTTTTTTTTAACATTATGTTAGATTACGAATTATACTAATTACTATACTTAATACAGCTCTTGTCGACTTGTCGAAAAAGAGCTTTTGCCATAATAATATGGTGGCATTGAATCGAAAATATTATTTCCAATATTAAAATTTTCACGTACGTGTGCTGGATGAAATAAAATTCCACTTGAAAATTAATTCATTGTTCATACTTGAGCGCACTTAACTTTAATTTTATTGTTTATTCATTTTGCTACTGATTACCTAATGTTATAGTTTTATCAATTTAAATGACTTATATTTAACTTACTACGCCTAATATATATGAAAACTGCAGCTGTTTTAGAAGTAGCCTATGAAGTCTTTAGCGTAAAAGAAGATCTTAAAGTGTTTTAAAAGATAAATTCCGTTAAATTTGTCTGCCCGGTCCCCGAAAAATTCATGCAGTTATTGTGCAATAAATGTTGACAATGTGCGTTTTGTTTGCTATCTTCGCACAAGTACACAAGTCCTTGTGTGACAGCAAACAACGACCACTGCCCGGCAGCTTACCTGTGTGGCATAGCCTCTTCCTTTTTGAATATATTGCGTATTTCATCGCCATCAAATACAAACAACAGATCCGGATGTCCAATAAGTCCGCCCACTTTGGCCACTTTGCCATAGTTGACATGCAGCTCATGCATCACTTTGTCCAGGTCGCTTATTTTGTAGGTGCCTGTTAATAATAAATTTATGTGTCTATGATATAGATTGTTTACTATATTACGTTTAGCTAACCAATTAGCGGTGCGAAGCGCCAGGAATTGCCTATTATTGGCATTGGATATGGTCCGGGTACCTCTTCATACGGACGTACGTCAATGGAAGTGTTTTTTGTGATTATTATAGGTTTTTGTGCGGTTGTTGTGGCTGCCGCTGTTGTTGTTTTTGTTTTTATATCACTGCGTTGTAAGAAAGATGGTTAACCAGAATCGGTTTTTCCGCTGTCAATAACTTACCTCAGGGGAAATGTAGAATTTATTCGCAGATTTTGTTTTATTGTTTGCGGTTGTTCTTTTTGTCTCTGCTGTAATCCTCCCGATGCAATTGACTTTCCAATACCAGTTGCTATGCCCACACCAACATGCGCCAATGAACCAACTCTACCCGCACCACTAAGAACATCACCACCACCTGCATTGGGCCGAGGCGTGGCTGTCGCTGAGTAGGTCGTCCGCCTTATTAATGCCGCTGTGGATTTCCGTATTCCTGACATTTTTTAAATTTCAACAGTGCCGTTTTCGTTGTTTGTTGGCTTGTTTCTAAGATCTAAAAACATGTTTTGTACCGCAACGTTAACAAAATTAATTAATTAATTTTATACACATTAAAAAATCAAGGCATGATTAAAAATGTTTTTGACATTGATTGATTGGACATTCGTTAATTTTTATTTTTTTTTAACAAATACTTTGCAATACTTATAATTGTAAATATGATTTATACAATGATAGAATGTAATTAATAGTTAAATTACGCTATTAATAATTTCCCGAGCAAATAAAAATGTTGTTCGAACATCATTATGATATTCATGAATATGAGCAGCTAGAAAGAAGTTTAGGCAAAGTGAGTTTAGTAAGAAGCTGCCTTATTGTTGATTATGCACACATCAAAATTAGTTAATAAAGTGTCAATATTAAAAATCTTGAAGGTTGGGCTCAGCGTACAAAACAAAAGCTATGCACAACAAAGAAGTAAGAAGGCTCTAGTCGAGCGATCTCGACTACGAGATTCCCTGATCCCGTTACTTTACGCGTATAGTAATTTTTTCGGTGTATGGCTTTGTGTGCTGAAAATGCCTATGCTTTTTAACGGATTTTAATACAATTTTACAGATTTATATTATTTGATTAATAGTTTCCAAAATTTAATATTTTATTATTTATAATAACAAAAATTGTTTGTACCTGTACATTACAAGTACATATCGGTAACCAAAGTAACTTGCGATAGTTTAAGTACGAAATCTAGATAAACAATTAAACAAAAACGTCACTTTTGGCAGCATCAATCAATACTTTGTTTAGGACGATTAGCCAAAGTCAGACCCCAAAGATAGTCATTAGCCCAGTGCAATGCATAAAATCTTTGCAATGAAATAAAAAGAAAAACAGAAATCTGTCCTAAAAATTGACAAAAAATAAAAGCCTAAAAAAGGTTTTCATGCAGTTTATCTATGAGTTTTGACGGTTAAAAGTCTTTTAAGCCGAAACTCAAATTTACTCTGAACTAAGAAAGACATATTAATAGAGTTCATGTACATATTTGTGTGTACAGTATATAGTGCTAATTGAATAAAATTCAAGTGGCTAACAAAAGGATTTTTAATATATGTAAATTTAGATGCATGTATGTATATGCGTCAAAGTTCAATTTTGGTGTGAAACGCTGAACTTAAATTTTTCTCACACGCTGCATGGCGTTGCCAAATAAAGAGATGCCATTGTCGTCAGCTTCTCTCTCCCTTGTTTCTTTCCCTTTCTTTTGACTAGTTCGGTTTTTTTTCTCCCTATTGCTTTTACTAAGCGACGGCGTCAACAGTCAACTTCTTTACGCTGGTAATTTTAATCCTATTCGCTGCTACACACACAATTTTTATATCTCAATCTACTTTTTTGCGTGCATGCATTCACATAACCTTAGGATTATGCTTTAGCTTATATCCTTGCCTTTACAAACTTCGACCTTCAGCTGAGCGTCGTCCAGCACTGACGAAATTTGTGCTTCACCAAGAATCTTTTTTTTTTCTGTTTGTATCGGTTTTTATATATTATATAATTTTTTAAATATTATATATTTATTGTTTATTACTTATAATATTATTGCATGCCAACTTAAGTATTGCGTGTGGGTTAAACAAAGTCAAACCTATCTTATGGCAAAAAAAAACGACACAAACAGAAAATATATATTTATATTAATATACGCTTGAAACACAGCCTACTTGTTTTGATTTGAAACAGACAAGCTTGTCTAATCCGACTCAGCTCGCGATGCTGATCAAAAATATACCTTATAAGGTCTAAAATAGCCCCTCAAATAAACTGGACGTATAGTAAACTCATCAGTACGAAGTGTTTTAATTTTTTTAACTCACAACAATATCAGAAACTACGTCGGTATAAGAATACTGAGTGTATTTACTTACAACAATACCAGACGCACCGTCGGTATAACAATAATAAGTGTATTGCACTTATTAAAAACTCAACTGCATTTATAAATGCAATACTTCGTAGAAGTTACTAATAAGGATTAATATATCTATTAATTTTTCTTTTATGCAATACACATTTCATAACAAAATTTTAATACACTTCTTAAGTATATAAAAAGAAAGCTTTAGTCGAGAAATCCCAACTCGGAGACGTCCTGAACCATACGTGTGTGCACATGTACATAGAAACTTCAATCTTTATTATTTCTCAACCGACTTCGTTGAAATTTCGAAACATTCCGCAATTTTCAAAATCAAGAATTCAATACTATCAAGTTTCTGATCAACATGCATTCATTGACAAAATAACCTTACGCATTTAGTTTAGGCTCCAGGCTATAAAAATAATATGACTAGCGGGGAACTATAGCAAATTGAGGTCTTCATTAAAAATCGACTTCTTAACACAAACCTTATCAGAAATAATTCAGTAATATTCAGACCTGATAATTAATAATAAATATTAAGTAATCTGAAATATCAATATATTGAATGTAAAATAAATATTAAGTAATCTGAAATATCAATATATTGAATGTAAAATAGTTAAATTTTTTATGAAATCAAGAAGTTTGATTACTTTATAAATAATTCGTTAAGAAAAATTTAAAGATATTTACAAACTAAGAATTATGTATTAAAAAATATTTAAAAAACAAAAATGTTTTTACGTGTAGAAAGTTGTATAGCCATATTTCAAAAAGGTTTAGATATATTGTTATTTTGTAGACACAGTTAGCGTTTTAAAAAGCGTTTGTTAAACAAGCTCTTATGTATACCCATTTAAACTTATTAAGTTTTGCAAATTATCACATTTGGTGTCTTCCCTTTTCTACAGCCCCCTTAACTTAGTACACTTTGATATTGATGCTCCTCAAGCTATCGTTTCACACGAATGTCAACGAAATCGACAATATAAAAAACAAATTAACTTTTTAGCATTATAAATGCAAAGTTGTAAATCGTTTTTGTATTATAAAAATTCTCATGTGTACCGCGAAAACTACCAATGAAATGGGTACAAATAAAGTATCCGTTTCTATAGTATAGAATATATGTACATTCCTGATCAACATCAACGGGCTTAAGGTATGCTTTTCAATGTGTGTTTTGCAGATTTAATTTAACGAGGGATTCGACACGCCCGCCGCTCTGCACATGTCAAACTCATTTTGTCATTGTTGTCATTGCTTTTAGCTGTCTTTTGTAACGGCTCACTTAAAAATAGTCGTCAACAGCTTACACTTCAACTAGATGTTACTGTCTTATTTGTATTTGTTATTTGTATTTTTAAGGTATTAACTAGTTTTACTTACGTAGTAAACGTTCGCTTGAATTGTTAAGATATACTAAATACTTTGGTTTTTTTTTATTATTAATTCGTTTCGCAGACTATTGAATTAAACTCAGCTGGTGCTTTCAATTTTTTTTAGCAGACTTCACACGCACACGAAAACACAAATACACAAATGTCCGTATATATAACATATACATAATCTTCAGGTAGTCCACTCGGTGTGGCACTTCCCCATCCACTCGAAACAATCAGCCGTCACGCAAGCGTGCACACTTGTTGGCCAATAAAAACAGAAAGTCGTGCAACAACCGCCGCTTTATTTAGCCACAAATTTCAGCTCGCCTGTTGTCTTGTACAGCGAACGCGACGCACTAAACGCGATCGCAACGCTTCTTAGTCTACTTATAGGATTGACTATAGCAACAACACGGAATTAAATAGCATCGCATCACTCATTCCGCTCCGATCTGGTCTGATCTCTTTTACGGCAAGGGTTTTGTTACGTATGTGGCCAACTTTGCTAGCTTAAAGCTCTATGCGCAAAAGCAGTCTATTGTGGTTTTACCAAACACCTTTTGCATAGAAAGTATTTTCAGCGTGTCCCGAAATTTTAAATGCCTTATTATTTAATTTTGGTTTGCCCATTTGCGTTTTTTATTTTTTTTAAAACTTTTAGTTTTTTTTAACTGAACTCAAATCGTGTTATTTTTTTTGTTAGATTACAAATATTTAGAGCTTTTTTGAATTATGATATGAAATAAATTTCCACTATACACGCAACATTTTCTATTACTCACAGACATAAGGTAAGAAATTGTACTTTAAATGCCAAAAAAAAATTTACGTTAAGTTTAAGAAAATTAGACATTTGGCTATTGGGACTGATTGTTGGTTTTATTGTTAAGATGAGCCCGCTAATGACTCTCTCTTTCTCCCTCTCACTCACTTTAACTATTTTTCTGTCTTTCGTTTTCCTTTTCCTTTTTATTCGAAACTGAAAGTGTTTGATGCTTATAAATCTCATTAAAAAGCAAACATTTTTTTAAACCTTAACTTGAAACGGTCAGTTAGACGCTTTATTTTACTTTAATAATCTTTATTTTCTCTTTGGCTAGGCAGTCACAGTCACAGCGAGCAATTGTCATTAGCCAATTCGCCTTACCAAAATAAAACAATTTGTATAAGAAACAACAGTCCATTTAATTCACGCCCGCAAATTGCATATTAAAATCATATAAAGCGTTGCGCATAAATATATATATATATATATATATATATATATATACTATATATATATACTACATGACTTATAAATTGTTTTACATTAAGTAAACATGGTTTAATATTTTTTGGACGTAGATGTACTAACGGTCAGTACGGTCACTCAAGTGGTCCAGCGATACCAAGCACCGGTTTGTTAACGAGCGTACCCTAGCACAAAGCAACCCACCTCCCGCCCGTCCGACCGGACAAATTACACAAGAGCAAATAGGAATGGCATTATGTATTAAATAGGATAGATCGTTATATGTTGCACATAAAAAGCTTTGGGTCCATTATGATACCCAAATCCTCAACCCATTTGGTCCAATAATTGATTTATAGTAGATAATAGTTTCATTACTGTATGTGAAACTGTTATTTTAGAAACAAAATTTTTCTTGGTTTTTACATAATCATGTTTTCCTTTTTTTGTTTGTTCTTCTGAATGATTCAACAAATTGGGGGAGCTCGTTATATCAACACAAAACATCTGTTGCAATTTTATTTAACCTTAACTGTTCGCTAACTGACATACTTCTGTAAAAACTGATCAAATTTTTTCATGTTTTCCTAACGATTCTTATAGTTAAAGAAAAGTATTTCCCTGTCTAGCTCTCTCGTCATGTTGTTGCAATCCCACACTAACTAACTAACTACTAACATGTATGTAACCAGCGGCATATTGCACAATTAGAGAAACAATCGCACAGATTATCATCAAATAGTGAAAATTGTGAATATCTCTTGTTGGTCGTATTTTATTAGCGTCTGCCTCATAAATGTAACAAATATTTACTTGGTGGTCAGTCATACGTATTGCAACCATATATACAGCTGCGAACTTTAAAATAACGCCAACAAGATGACTTTTTTACGGGTAAAAAAAAACAAACATTTTGATTTGAAATTTTTTCAAGCCAGTATTTTATTAGCTTTATTTTATTTTGATTGATACGAAAACTGGATACTTGTTCTATTTTTGTGTTTTTGAAATAATAGCACCACTTATGCATTTATTATAAAAATTGTTATATTTCCCAAATCCAAATTTATCAAAGTATTAGTATTATTTTTACATTTTATAATAATTGGTATGGCTTTTGATAAAAATTTTACAAAACACTAAAAACTATGAAGATGATGGTAATAAACGTGATCAATAATGTGTTTCGACCTGATTTATTTTAATAAAGTTGTTCTGCAGATTGTTCAAAGCCTTTAGAAAAGCCCTGTTTCCAAATTCCACATAATGCCATTATAAATTTATAACCGCAAGAAGTTGGAAAAATGAGTCTAAATTGGACAACTGATCTTTGGAAGAATATTTTATGGACAGATAAGCTTTAAGGTATTATGTTTGGAGAAAGTGAGTTGGAGTCTTCTCTAAAACCTATTTTCAATAAACATGCCAACCTTAATCATCTGTTTATCAAATATTTCGTCAGGTAAGGACAACCCAAATAAAACCAATTGTCAAAAAATTGCTTGTCATTTTTAACCAATCGACGAAGTTCACTTAGAAATTTTCGAAGAAATAAAAATTTCCACTCTACTGTGCATTTCATGACCAATTTTATAACATGCTGGACTTTAATTCTGAATTTTTAAAATACTATTAATCAGTAGTAAAGTATATTAAACACATACTTTAATAAAATAACATTTCCTAAAGTGGTGCTATTATTTCTTTAGCAAATTTTAACTTTTTTTCAAGCACATCGTATCAATAAACAACAACAACTCACTTAAAAAAAAATGTCAAAACTTAATGTTTTTTTTTTCCCCTTAAAAAATGTAGCTTGGTGGTTCTATTTTAAAATTTAGCAGAAAATTTAACTATAAAAAAAAAAAATAAAACATTTTCACTTGGAAAAATGTCAAAACTTAATACTTTTTTTTTTGCCCCTTGGTGCTATTTTAAAGTTCGCAGCTGTATATATGATTTTTTAAAGTATTATGAACTCAACTTTTCCACCATGAATGGGCGTAGCTTTAGTTGTGGTTATGGTTATTGTTATGCCATCTATAGACATTTAGAGCATGGCATGCGTGACTCGACAATTTTCCCTTCCAGTTAACTGTGCCACGCTATATGGCATTTGTGGCAGAGTTGCCAGACTGTCACTGCACTAGAGCATAATTGGGGTTACGAAATAGGTGCACTAACTGCAAAATTTACTGATGCTCCTATTCAGAATGGAATGCAGAATGAGTACACCTCATTTGTGACAGCTCGATTGCAGTTGATCAAAATTATGAAAGCAAAAGGGAAAGCAACATTTTAGCTTTTTTTAAGGACATATTTAATAGGAACAACTGCGAAGATTGTTGACTAACCGTCTAACACCTCAAGGCTGAAGAAAGCATTTTCGACCGATAAAGTACATATATTTTTGATCAGCATTAAAAACCCAGTCAATAGAAAAGGATAGAAAAGTTTGTTTTATATTATCGATAACTTTGAGTTTGGGAATATTTGAAATTAAATTTAAAATTAAGAACAACACACAATATAAATCTGTGAAATTTATTAAAGCCGGTTGAGAAACAATGGAGACTTAAAAGATTAAATCCCCAGTCATCAGGCACCAGTGCATGTAGGGTATTTGAGGCTACTCGACTAAAGACTCTTACTTGTTTTTATTGTGATGTAAATTTTTATGGACTTTGCCGCTGAAAGAAACAAATGAAACTCTGTTTCTTTGGTTTTGTGTCTTTTGCCAAATTTTGTATGTACAATGTGAATTACGGCTCAGATGCAGAAGCTGGCCTATTATGACCATATTTTTGTATTTTGTCTTTGCGGCGTCAACTTCTTCATTTCTGTTATTTTCTATTTTATTTATTTGTTTTACCTATTTTTTTTTAAAGCTAGTCGGTGAACGCAAATTTTGGCTGATGACAACAAATAAAGACGTGATCGATCCCACACAAACAATGTGTTACTTGAAAACATACATTTGAATATGTTTGTTGACACAGCCCCAAAAGTTATATCTTTTTAATACCAATGAATTACTTCTGCTTTCTCCTTGCAGTTTCCTGGATGATTTGGATCGATTAGGCGCCAAAGATTATCAACCAACCGAACAGGATATCTTGCGCACCCGAGTCAAGACCACCGGCATTGTGGAGGTTCATTTCTCATTTAAAAATCTCAATTTCAAGTAAGTTAATCCAACCATCTTAAAAGCACAATTTAAAGCTAATACATTTATTATACAGTAATTTTAAAAATTAAAAATGTTAGTTTGATTCACATTAATTACCATTATTGGGGATATTCTAACAAAATCTTGTTAGAACCTATTCAAAAAAAACAATTTGTTTTTCTTAATTTTACCTTAAGCAACTCATTCCACATTTAATCAAGTAGAATATCTGACATACAACCTTTTGTAGATTGTTTGATGTTGGGGGCCAGCGTTCGGAGCGTAAGAAATGGATACATTGCTTTGAAGACGTAACAGCGATTATATTCTGCGTGGCCATGTCTGAATACGATCAAGTCTTGCATGAGGATGAAACTACAGTAAGTCCCACAATCAAAATGGGCTCTTTAATTAAAAAATAAAGAAAATAACTTCTAAATAATATTTTTAACTTTAGAACCGCATGCAAGAGTCACTAAAACTTTTTGACTCCATTTGCAATAACAAATGGTTTACGGATACCTCGATTATTCTGTTCCTGAACAAAAAGGATTTGTTTGAGGAGAAAATCCGCAAGAGTCCGCTTACAATTTGCTTTCCCGAATACACAGGTAAGTAACTTAAATACATTAGTTATTACTTAAAAGGATTTTAAGGTTTGGTACAGATATACGACATTCTTAAAATAAAATATTTTTTTTCCTGTTGATTACTGCATTTACAATCAAATATATACTTTTTCATTATACCTTTGTACTCGATTTCAATTGGTGACAACAACATTGTTATGAACACTGTAACTTTATATGTGACAACAGACGGATCGTCTGCGTAATAAATATTTTAAATTTAACTTACACCAAACAATATTAATTAGAGTATATTTTTGCAAATTAAAAATATATAATTTGTAATTTCTATTGTCTGTAGGTGGGCAGGAGTATGGTGAAGCGGCTGCCTACATCCAGGCCCAGTTTGAAGCGAAAAACAAATCAACCTCGAAAGAAATCTACTGCCACATGACGTGCGCCACAGACACAAACAACATTCAGTTTGTATTCGATGCTGTCACCGATGTCATCATAGCAAATAATTTGCGCGGCTGTGGTCTTTACTAGATTAATGTGAGCTAAATGGGAACCGATACGGTATTACAAGAATAAAAAACCAACATAACAAATAATAGCAAAATAAAAAGGAGGCGGGAGCACAACAACCCACCAGGATTGATCCAAAAGCAAATAATAGAACCAACATAAAACACACAAACGCATAGCCCAAAGAACTTTCATTTGTTGCAACGGACAGGAGTACTAAAATATGGATGTATGTGCTTAACAAAAATTGTTTTTGATGAGGAGAGTTAGTTCATCACGGAACGATAAAGAGCAGATGCCGAAGCATTTCCTATTATTGCATTATATATTTGCATCGTACAAGCTACATTTATGGCATGAAACGAACACAAACAAACATTTACATGCATACACTCACACACACAGAACCACAAACATACGAAAAGATCGCAAGCTTTATTGCATATTATGTAGTTGTTGTTTGGTCAGAATAATTTTATAGAATGTTATAATTTATATGTAGTTTTGTGTTTCGCATATATACCTCAGGAAAATTGATATTTGTTCAAAATTTGTTTTGCATATAACAGGTTTTATTATAACGCTATTATTGTTTTGAGTAAATAAGTTTTATCTTGTATGCTTTGTGATGTTATTCCATGCATTTATTTCTAATCAGCTTTTAATCTTTAGTCCCGTTTCTAAAAAGATGGGACAAAAACATGATTTTATTAAAAAGTTGATATTTGTGCAAAATCATTCATTCATCATTATCTTGCTGCAAAAATTTGTTGAGATTATTAAAATATTGTTTTCTAATTGTTCTGTATTCAAATTGTTGCACTCATTTATTTATTTATTTTTTTTTTTTTTTGTGATTTTTACTGTGTTTGACAAAAAATGCCTCTTGCAGCGAAGTTGAGTAAAAAAAAAACCAATATTGAAACTATGGCTGAATGTGGCATTAAAATTACTGAAATAGCCAATACATTAAGCCGACATCGAAATACTGTCGCTAACTATTTGAAAAATCCGGAAAAATACGCTCAAAACAACCGCAAAGGTGCCGTATCAAAAGATGATGCGCGCATTAAAAGACATATTAGAGCGATGGCAACCGCTAAGTCGATGAGTTGCGCCCAAATATAAGCACAGTTGAAGTTGCCAATAACTAGGCAGATGGTGCAACAGATTTGCCAAAATGAGTTGCACCTGAAATACACCGCAAAGGTGAGGAAACCAAAACTGTTGCCTCGGCATATGAAGGCTCGACTTGCCTTTTATGAAAAATATAAGTTTTGGGGCAGTGAGTTTCAAAAAATGGTTTTCAGTGATGACAAAAGTTCAATTTAGACGGACCAGACGGTAATCAAAAGTACTGACAGTACACAAGATATCCCGGCAGACTTCCTGATGGTATGGGCTGCATTTAGCTCTGCTAGAAAGTCTCATATTTTCTTTGTGCCGGGACGAATGAAAGCCCTAAAATATACTGATATCCTTGAAGAAGAGCTTATTTCATTTTCGGAGGAGTTCCGTGATGAGGACTGGATATTTCAACAGGATATCGCTCCAATACATGTTGCAATGAATACGATGGCGGTTTTAAAGTCAAAAAATATCCTCTTATTGCAGTGGCCACTACTAATACTTTTAGCAAATGTGTATGAGGGTGGAAGGAAATTGGAGTCATTAAAGGACTTAAAAACGGCCATTGTCCAGAAATGGTCATCTATCGAGAAGAAAACATTAGAAAACTTAGTTAATTCTATGCCCCGCCGATTGAAATTGGTTGAACAACAAAATGGTGAATGTATTTCATATTAATTAATTAATTTCACTTAATTAAATTAGTTATTTTCTCTAATATTTGGTAATTTCGATTTTGCACAAATATCAACTTTACATAAAGATTTATTTCAAAAAAATAATTTCTTAAGAAAAAAAATTACAAATAAAAAAAAAGTTTGTTAAATGTATATACCAACTACCTATTTAAAACAAATATTAAAAAAAATCGAGCAAGTAAAAGTTTCGAAAAAAAATGTGATGCACAAATATCAATTTTACTGAGGTAGTAACAAAAAGGGAAACGTATAATCTAACTATATAAATATTATATTATTTTCTTTTAAATATAAACATATATATATATATATATATTAAATATTTTTTGGTGCAATATCTTTAAAATTATTCATGCCATCAACGCTTCATTTATCAAACTTGCTGAGGCTTAAGTTAAAAGTTTACATACATACAACACAATCAACAAAACAAGAAACAAACCTGGGCAGAATTAGCATAATCTATATAAATAATTATAAAAGTAATAAGCAGAAAGTAAACAAATTAAATCAAAAAATTTGTTATTAAAGTGCATAACGGGTTAATGAAACAAATGAATAAAACAACACAAAACCATTAAATTTAAGGCCTAATTTAAAGTGAGATAAACACACAGTAAAAAAATAAAAACAGTACGCATAAACTCTCTTAAACTAAATGTATATTCTATAAAAACTTAGAATTTGATGCAGCCAACCAGCCAGCCATAATAAATTGATTGATTATATAAATCAATTTAAAATGTATTATTTTAAAAACTACGTGTGTATAAAAGATACACACAAATATATACGTTTATAGAAAGGAATAAAGCTGACGCAGCAACAAATCGTACCCAAAAACACAAACATCACGCACGAAAATGAAAAGTACTTTAATTATTTTGTACACTAATTAATTGTAATTTATATTTATTAAATTCTATCCAACTTGACGCACAAAAAACTCGCAACAGAAACTGAGAAATAAAACAAGAGGACAATTCAAAAATTCGAAAATGCTAAAAACAGATTATTATGAAACACATTGTATGTAATATTTATGAAGCATAAATACAAACTATATATAACGATAATAATAATAATATTAATTGTAACATCTATTGTATTTAATAAATGGCATTTAACACTGTGCGATTGCAGCTGTTAATTTTGTTTAGACCTATTTATACACATATTAATGTATTTATTCATATGCTTATGCATCTTCTTTAATGTATGTATATATGATTGTGCATTTTAGTTTTATAAAAAGAATTTATTATTGTTATTTTATAATATTTTTTATATTTCATACAAACAGCTTACTCTCAACCTCCCACTAATTTTAAATCTTTCTAATCTTCCTTACAAGTATCTATATCATACTCTTTTATGAAAGTTTATATCCTTGCTTTATGCGCAACCTTAAACACACTTAACACAGAAATTAACCAAACAAACAATCAATGTAATTAAAATAATACAAATCGGAACGGGTCAAAAAAACGGGTAGAAAAAGTTAAGTAACAAGGCTCTGGTGGAGTAGGCTTGATTATAAGGTACCCTGAACCCTATACCCACACTTACTGTCATGACTGCACTAGTGCACCGCACTTTTGAGTTTCAAAAGCAATTTCTAAATTTTTAAATTTCAATATTTTATTAGTATCGATTACTACATTACATCGTAAAGCGATAATAATGAACTTTAATTTCTTGTCATGTTTTATACTTAGGAGAAAGTTTCCAATTCTTAAGTCTCTAGCTCGAATTGTCTTGTGAGATCAACTCGTCCATACAAAACAAGTCAGAAGGCTCTAGTTGAGTAAGCTCGACTAGAAGATACCCTTAACCCTTGACCATACAGACGGACAGACGGTCGAGCTAAGAGACATACACATATGGCTGTGTACTTCTGTACCAATGCTTGATGGTTTCATATCTCCGGTGTTGCTTAACCGATTTTAATAAAAATTTTACAGAAGTTCATTATTTGCAATACTCATTTCAAATTCGAAATTTTTTGTTATCGATTCTATGTGTATATCGTAAACATGGAAAGGTAACAAAAATTTTAAATAAATTTGCTATGCCTAGGGATTAGGAGAGCTTATATCCAAAGTCTGGAGACTAGCTTTTGTAGTTCCTGGGTCGACGCGTTCATACATAAGGACGGACGGACAGACAGACGGACATAAATCGACTCGCTTGTTGATGCTGATCAAGAATACATATACTTTATGTCGGAGAAGCTTCCTTCTGCCTGTTACATACTTTAGCACAAAACTATTATACTCTTTTTTACCCATTTCATGGGTGAAGGGTATAAAAACAGACATGGCCACACCGACTCGGCTGTTCAGGAGATATTGGTGATATATACATTTGCACAAAAGATTGATTAAATTTTTTGGTAAAAACAACTCATAAATTAGCACAAAGCCCACTATATAGGTATGTAAACATTGTTTGTAGATACTTATGTAGCTACATTATATATCTACGAGATACAAGATACTTTTGTGGGTAGTTATGAGAAGCTTACACGCAAAACAATTTTACAACAAAAAAATTTAGAACTCCAAACACACTAACTCAAAATTTTAAACAGCAGTCACAAACAAAGCCAACAATCACTGTATTATTATTATTGTATGTATTTTTAACTGAACTTGTAAAATTCTACCAAACTACGAATATATATGTATATATATATATATATATATATATATATATATATATATTTATATATATATCATTTTGAAATAAAAACTATTTATTCAAAACAAATCCCATAGTCAAACTCTTTATTCTCCACTTATTTTGTTGATATCCTTTTTTTGCAGCTGGTTCGTTGAACTGCATTAAGCTGCAAAATTAAGACAAATTCCAATAGATTGGAATTACATAAACTCAAATATAATTATTGAGTATTAAATTAAATAGAAATGAAAACAATGATTTGTAACTAAAACTAATGTAATGTATAGTTATAAATATTCTACAAAATTTCAACTTATTCCTTTCAATTACAAAACAAACGATTTAAAAATAAAATTTTTATAATATTTTATTATTTCTTATTATACCGAATAAAATGTTCTTCAAGTTCAAAAATCACTGTGTAGCTCAACATTTCTCATTAACTATAGTACACATATTTATAACAAAATACATATACCCTTTGTAAAAAAAAAAAACAATCAAACTATAATAACAATTTATAAACAACATTTTTGCATATTTTCAACAAAACGCAAAAATGGTAAATTTACATAAATACATTTCAAAATCAAATCATAGCATACATAATTATGTAATTAATATTTTTCTAAAAACGGCTCGCATTCATAATACAAGTTTACACACACACAAACAAGCTTCACCAGTATTTAAGTGATCAAATTAACTTTAAACTTTAAATATCAGTTAAAATTTATAAGATGCTAAAAAAACTCGGATTTATGCAATAAAACATACACATAAAAAATTTAACAAATATAAATGTTTAATAACAAAAATTCAACACAAAGGCAGCAATAAGCTATTAAAAAACAAGTAAGAAGGCTCTAGTCAAGTAAGCTCGACTAGAAGATACCGTTAACCCTTGACCATACAGACGGACAGACAGTCGGGCTGACGACATACACATACACAAAAAAATCATTATTTTTTGTTTGTTAAGTTTCAATCCGCATTTTCAAGTTTTCGAAATTCAAGATTTTTTTGTTATCGATCCAAAATCTGAAGTCTCTAGCTTTTGTAGTTCGGACGAACGGACGGACAGACAGACGGACATGGCTATATTGTCTCGGCTGTTGGTGCTGATCAAGAATATATATACTTTATGAGGTCGGAGAAGCTTCATTCTGCCTGTTACATGCCATTTTTCGCCATTTCTTAGGTTAAGGGTATAAAAATAGTGCTTGTAATGAGCTGGAGATTAACTACCGAACCGTAGGTAGAAAAATTTTATATATTGTATCTATAGTTTATCTCAAATTGCCTTTGTTATCCACCATATTCCAAGCACCAAAATTTCTTTTCAGTCTAATAAAGCAATAACAAAAGTGTTTATTAACATAGAACCAAATTATTAAAAATCAAAAAGCGTAAAAAAAGAAGATCTTGACCAAAGTTTCAGCTTGAAGGCTCAAAAACTGAGTTTATATAGAAACAGACGAACAGATCTGATCAAGAATATACATATATACGTTATGTTGTCGGATATGCTTCCTTCTATGCGTTTCACATTTCATGTCAAAATTAGTTGAAATTTGTAATTCATAATTAATTAAACTTATAATTAAAACACACAAAAAAAAACTCACAACAGAAATATAAAATTAAAATAAACAAAATAAAGTGTTTGTGTGTAAAAGAAACTCAAAATGTTAGATCATCAAAAATTTAAATAAAAATAAATTTAAAACACATTTTTATCAACATCTTAATGAGTTCTTACAAGATTTGCCTTTCAAAACATTTCTCTTTCTAAAATAGGCCAACATATCTTCAATTGAGACGGAATATCGCAGTACTCTTACAGTAAGTAAGAGTAATCAATTACTCAACAGAAACATGACACATAAAAATATAATAAGTCAAAATCGAGGCGTCGCACGGTAGGCAAACGGGCGCGAGCATTAGGAACACTGAGCCCCACTACAACATACTCTTAACACCAGTCTGTTTTTAGCGAGGGCACATATCGAGTTTGAAACTTGCCATAACATATATTGCCTAAACATATATATTTTTAAACTTCGAACTTGCTCAAAACCCCCAGTGAAGAAATATCCAATTTATCTGTACCGATCAATATTGAATAACAACAGAGGATCTACAACGCTGTTAATATGCTCCATTTTTCGGCTCGCACAATCAACTTATAACAGTATAATTCGCTTTTGCTTGTAACGCAACGGAGAAGTTTTCTTATGCACTCATTTTTTATACCCTTAACCTATGAAATGGGTAAAAAGAGGTATAATGGTTTTGTGCAAAAGTATTTAACAGGCAGAAGGTCTCCGAACCCATTAAGTATATATGTTTTTGATCAGCATCAAAAACTGAGCCAGTTGCTTATGCAGATGCGTAAAAGAGTATACTTAGTTGACCGTAGTATTTGATTATGGGACAAGAAACCCTAATAATGATCGCGACGCAATTCCACTTTTAATACTCTTTTGCAGTTCATGTGCTTTTTTTTACACATATGTTCGCAGTTGCGTTGCGTCCAACAAAAAGGATCGGTCCAGAAACTACGCAGACGCTGGTATCTTCCATGAATAATAGGTTAAGAGAAGTTATTAAGGATGTCATCCTAAATATTAACATCCATGATCTTATACGCCAAATATTTTTCTTTTTTAAGTCTGCTCACAATAAGCTGATTCCTGTATTTTGGATATGTTTTCAGTTTTTAACTAATTATTTTAACGAAGGCAATATTTAAAAAAAAAATTTAAGTTTTTTGAATTTTTACCAGGTTTGGATATTGTAGCACTTGTAATTTTTTGGTTGATCTTGCTGACTTTAACGTGAGGCTGCCTGTACATTCAGACAAAGAGCCTACGTGTATTGTGGACATTGCTGATCCCGGGCTTGATTAGGCAAAAAGCCTACGCATGTTTTCGACAGTGCTGATCGTGTGAGTCAGTCGTGGCAATCAATTGAATTTATTAGGTAAGAAGCCTGTATTGTGGACAGTGATCGTAGCCGAATCGAACTTAAAGCATGCTCCTCCTGCAAAGCCTGTTCCTCCATCTGCCTAAGACTTTTACAAAGCCAAGGCAGAATCGGTAGCTGGGCAACTGAATGCATTAAATGCGATTTTTATCTGCTGAACAGCTTATAAATTTCGGCGAAGCTGCTTTGATACTGCGCAATCCAGTCTTAAGAAGCTTAATATTATGGAGCTGGCCACACACGCCAAGTTACAATTTGACCAAATCCGCTGCGAGGGACATCCAGGTTGATTCTGGAACTCACCAATCTGCGTAAGGCCTCCCCACAACATTCTACAAAAATTCAGCGGAACCCGAACGAGCTAAATGGGAGCTTAAGAGGCACAGCGCACAATTCGAACTCCCACGTTTCGGCGGTGCATATCATGACTGGCCCGATTTCTTCGCCATGTACAACACTGTCGTCGGCCAAAATACGGAATTGAGCAAGGTGGAGAAGATCCAGCACCTTCAATCATGCCTAACAGAATCAGTGTTGGAAGCGATTCGCGCGTTCGAACCAAGTGAGGACAATTATGACAAAGCCATCGATTTATTGGTAAAACGGCTTGACAACAAATTGTTACATTTTCAGGCACACATACGTTCAGTATTTAGGCCCTCAGGTGTGAAAACGGGTGCAGCAAACAATTTGCGTCAATTAAGTGATAGCATCAATTCACATAAACAAGCGTTGCACGCAGTGGCATCTACTCACGACATTGCAGATGGGTTGCTGATCCGCCTAATCAGATCAAATAAGATAAAGCCGCGCAAAAAAAATGGGAGGAGACATAGCCCTTAAAAAAACTGCCTAAGTAGACCGACATGTCTGCATTCTTGGAGATGAGATGTCTTATGATGAATAATTTGGAAATTGCTATAGCAACGCACACAGCTGGAAAGCAGGTGGGCAAACCTAATGTTCAAAATTGTACAACAAATTTAACGCAGAGTCGAAACATACAAAATTTAGCGAGTAGCGGCAGTACCCCTCAAACGCTGAACGGCTGCTTTCGTTTATATTCTTCTTTGCCAGCACTGATTGTTGTGACATCGTATTTGATTTTGTTGTGATCACGAAATACACATATGTATGTTTGTATGTACATTTCCGCTCTTGTATGCTTCGACCACGCACAATATTAAATAACATAAAATACCAATGCTGTTTTCCAGTCTTATTTTGTTCTTTGTTTATGGCGCAACCAGCTACTGTCACATATTATTGATTATCAGCCTCACTTTGATATAAATACAACCTGCTGATACGCTCTTTTACAAAGGTCAAAGATTCTATATGCTAATTGGCGCTGGCATATTTTCTTTAGTCTCCAAGCAATCTGCTGTACCTCAATACTTTTTGCCTCATCATTGCGTGCAGAAGTTTAAAAGAACCACAACCAAGTTGCGAGTCGTTTTTGATGATGATCTAAACGACATACTGTTTGCGGGACCATCTATACAACCAAAAATATTTACGAGGTTACTTTGATCTCATAAGGTTTCCCTATGCGGGTACATTTGCAAGATGTTTAGTTGTGTTCGTATGACTCACCCAGATCAATACCTTAATGTATCCTATGGCGTGACAAGGCGAGCGAAGCCCAGGTTTAAAGATATTCTGACAGACGCTGTGCATTATCAATTGGGACGAAGCCCTTCATTTTAGAAATAGCATAGCATTTGATGCTATGAAGTTGAGTTTGCACACAGTTGAAATTTTCTTACTTGATCGTATACAACCCCTTCCTTACACAGCTCTGTGTTTGATACACATTTGTCTGCTATACATTCTGTTTTTGCATGTTTTCGGGTCGTGACTTACTTGTAGTACATGGCGATTTAAATATATCTGAAACTAATGAATTTTTAATAGACTTAATTCGGATGTCATTGAATCAAATCAATGCTATCTCTAATTCACTTAATAAAATGCTTGATCTTATTTGCGTTTGGATCCATCCCCTTATCCGTTTCTATATCCCTGTCTATATCTTCTTCCAAAAAACCACACAACGGTCAAAGTGGTGATCATCTTACCTGCAGAAGTGAAATGCCGAAATATAAAACCCTCAACGAGTTACTTACTTGTTATTGTTATTGTCACAGACTAAATTGTCTCGTCTCTACGGGTCTAATGACTTGTTATAGTTAAAGTTAACTATCTGATTCGGTGTAGACTAATTTCAGCAGGATCCCGAGCGGCTTAAGATTTTGTTAGCGCCAAGCGAAGGTCATTCATACTCCCTCTAAATGTATTTTTCGCTGAAATAACAGTCAATTCTGATGAGACCATTGGCGATATTTTTGCTTTAGTTTTTAAAACGACATTCATGGCATTATCAAGTCATTTTGCCTTATTCTATCAGGTAAATGGTTTCAACTGCATTTTGCAGTTATTAAGCCCAATTTCTCCTGGAAAGTAATGATCTTTTCCGAACATTTTAAAAGAGTCTATTATTATTCCTCGTCATACTAAAATACACCAATTGTTAATTTGTTATTGGTATATTCAAGCTGTCTGTTATTCCGAAATTTTTTAAAAATTAATAACCCATTTGCAACATCTTTGCATATTCTTGTTAGAATTTCCTTAATTTACTAAATGAATTGTAAATAAGTAAGAAAGCTCTTGTCGAGTAAGCTCAACTAGAAGATACCATTATCGTTTGACCAGACGGACAGATGGTCCGGGTAACAGACATACAAATTAATAAGTTTATATCCTTCTACGAAGCCTTGTTGGTTTGACATTGCATTAATAAATGCAGTTGAGTAATAATAGGTGTATTGCACTTATTATTGTTATGCCGACGGTGCGTCTGGCGTTGTTGTGAGTAACTAAAAGAATGACACTTGTACTGATGGGTTGACGGTACGTCCAGTTTATTTGAAGACTATTTTAAACTGACTTAATGACTACAATATAACAAATAATGAAAACTCTTATAATGATGAAAATGCTGACACTCGAGGGAAACGTTGAGCGCCTGCATTCATAGCGGCCACGCAAATATGCTGTGTTCGCCGGCTGTGGTACGACGTTCTTGGCGGTGCTTGTGGTGTCACCTTCGCCACCTCAGCTGAACGCCAAAGCTTACTGACTTGGGTCATTGAGCTTTGCTGTCCGCTGACTACCCGACATCCGTTCAAGTAAACAATTTCGCAACTAAGGTGTTGAATTCTATTTCATGCACAAAATAAAATTGACATTACTTAACTTACACATATGTACGTGTACTATTGTACAAATGCTTGATGATTTTATATCTGCGGTATTTAATAAAAATCGCACAAATTTTCATTTTAAAAATATTTTCAATCTACATTTTCGAGTTCTTGAAATTTAAGATTTTTTGTTATTGATTACATGTTTATTTCGAGAATTTAAAAAAACTTGTGCTGCCTACAGATTAGGGCTTAGAACTTATATCCAAAATCTCTAGCTTTTGTAGTTCCTGAGATCACGCGTTCATACATGTTGTTGATGATGATCAAAAACATATATACTTAATGGAGTCCTTCTGCCTGTTTCATATTTTTGCACAAAACCATAATACCCCTTTTACTCAATTTATGGGATAAGGATATAAGTAGGTATTATGGTCGTTTATTATTTATAAATAAAGTTTATTTTTTTAGCAGTCCTTGCTGAAAGCGTACAACAGAATTCAATCGCTGGTCACGCGCAGGAACGATGGCAGACTCAAAGGAGTCCGCGATATGGTGTGCAAAGCTTGCCGCACAACAAAGGGTTGATTCAATTAAATGGAGAAATGGGAAATTGCGTTAAGAGCGCAGAGGTACGCTCAATCACCGAGCAAGCGTATTAGCTATCGGATCAAGCCCATATTCAAGTAGACACTTGCAACATAAAGAGTTGGTCCCGGATACATCCCTCTCAATTAAGCTCTACCGCTAGCAGTTGCCGTACCACGGTGGACCGGTTTAATTACTGCTTAGGGTTCGACGAGGCGGTCTATAATGCAGCCAACTTCTTTATTTGCAGTGCAAAGGGGATTTCCTCTAGCAGCCACCAAAGCAGATAGCAGTAAATGTCCGCTTGGCGACAGTGCGCCAAGCCGTGCAAAATTAAGCTGATACAAGTAAGCCTGACTCATTGCGCAGCAATCCAGGATCTGATAGCACAAACGGTTCAAGAATGCTTAGCGAGCCATATTCGATGCCTGAAGGCCCATGCTGGGCTTTGGACTAATTTGGAAGAGCGGTGCCATGTACCTATGGCAGCGCTGTGATTCTCCTAGTGTCTAAAGGGCTGAAAACATTGTGTGTGCGAAGGCGACCAGTAGTTTAACTTTGCTAACTTGACCCCAAGCCTATAGCTTACAGAATTTACCAATATACTGGACTGTCTGGTTTCTGATACTAGAGGCCGTCACCCGCAGGCGTGTGGGCCGAGGAAGGGGTGGCCCTGGGAACGCATCAAAATATATCAATCCATCAATATATAAATCCGTCAGTATATCAATATATCAATCCAATATAACAATATATACCTCTGACTGACCTCTAGCAACGAGTAGGTATATGATAGAGGTAAATTTTCATATAGCGATTTTGTGCCAAATTTTTTTTGAGATCAGAACCCACAGCTCTTCGGCTGTCGAGCCGAACGCGCTCTCAGCACTCTCATTCAATTGTAATATGCTTGCGATTAGATGCAGAGTGGCGGTCGACGGAGAAGGTTGGTTCGCGCCGCTTTGCTGTTTATATGAGTATGCGTACATTACGTACGTGGGTTCTGATATGTTCAATGTGGGTTCTGATATTTTCGATGTGGGTTTTCAGAACTTTACTTGAACTTGCCGCAATGTTTATGATGATGATGATGATTATTTTTTATTACAGGTGCCTAATTTTATTTTTATTTATTTTATTCCTTTTCAAAATTAGTAATAAAATATATTGTTAAAAAAATAAATTTAAATTTAATTATTAAAAAATAAATTTAATTTGTTTATAAAAAAATTTCATTTTAATTTTAAAGACATTTTTATTAGATTACAAAAAAAAATTAATTTAATTATTAAAAATTTCAAACGGCTATTATATAAGAACCCATTGTTATTTGCTGCTTGTTTGAAAATCTTTTTGATACTCAAACAATCGCGAGCATACAGAACACACAGAAGCAATAATGATCTCGACATAATTGCACTTTGAATACGCTTTCGGAGATTAGGTGCATCTGTATGGCAGCCACATTGACAAAATGTTTGCTATTGCGGTAAAAGAGTATTTGTAGGTGACCGTAGTAGTTTATCATGTGACAGAAAACCTACATGAACGCACACAAGCAATATTTTTCGATACGCTATTGTACTTTGAATACTCTTTTGAAGTTCATGTGCTTCTTTATACATGTGCATGGCAGTTGCGTAGACAAAATTGTTTGCTTGTGTCATAGAATAAAAAGTGAAGAGAGTATGTATGACCAGAAATAGCAAAACTGAAATTTGGCTGGCTTGGAAGTTCGTATTTTTTCTAGGCTCTTGAATGCAGATATTGATATGCGACAAATTGTCTATTGAATTGGGAGACAGTATTTATTTATTTATAACAATTTGATATTGTATATTTGTTAATGTAAAATGTAAATTGTTTGGACAAATTAATAAAAAAATAAAAAATAAAATACTATGTAAAAAAAATATTCTATCCTAGAACTCGATACCTCTTAAAAATTCATATTATAAATGTTGAGGCAGGTCAAAACAATTCAAGTTGATGCGTTCAAATATCATTTTTGTTTTGTCTTTGACCGCTTCCAGCAGAATCAAAGCGCACATATACATACGCATTCAATATTTAAATGCGTGTGCACACAACATCGCGTATGCCATGAGCAAAATTACAAAACCCTTGAAAATTTGTCTTTTTCTCCGTATATACACACATTCATACATATACACAGTCTCACAGCAAGCTTCATTAAAAATAATGAACTGACAGATGACAGTTGGATACCCTTTTAAAATATAAATGAACTTTCTTATATATAGCTTGTCAATAAATTTTTAAAAATTAAATAATTTCATTGGCATAAATTGTCGCTTAATTAACATTTCGGATAACGCTACAGATTGTTCAAAAGCATTAAATCTTTTAATGTTATTTATGAGTTGGGTAGCAACCCGGATAATGTAGCTAATAAGCTTGCTCATTATACTACTTTTGTTTTGTGTTGCTGCATCGATGCAAAGATTTCTGGTTGTTGTTGCTGCTTTTAAAACTGAATAAGTGTCAAACAAGCAGCAAATAACAATGGGTTCTTATATAATAGCCGATTGAAATTTTTAATAATTAAATTAATTTTTTTTGTAATCTAATAAAAATGTCTTTAAAATTAAAATGAAATTTTTTTATAAACAAATTAAATTTATTTTTTAATAATTAAATTTAAATTTATTTTGTTAACAATATATTTTATTACTAATTTTGAAAAGGAATAAAATAAATAAAAATAAAATTAGGCACCTGTAATAAAAAATAATCATCATCATCATCATAAACATTGCGGCAAGTTCAAGTAAAGTTCTGAAAACCCACATCGAAAATATCAGAACCCACATTGAACATATCAGAACCCACGTACGTAATGTACGCATACTCATATAAACAGCAAAGCGGCGCGAACCAACCTTCTCCGTCGACCGCCACTCTGCATCTAATCGCAAGCATATTACAATTGAATGAGAGTGCTGAGAGCGCGTTCGGCTCGACAGCCGAAGAGCTGTGGGTTCTGATCTCAAAAAAAATTTGGCACAAAATCGCTATATGAAAATTTACCTCTATCATATACCTACTCGTTGCCTCTAGGTAACCTTTCTTACATTTAAAATTAAAACCCAACTAAATATTGAAACAAAGGGTCTTATTGCTTTGTGCAGTTTGCGCGACGCCTAGCATGTTGCCTATTCCCAATGGCCATGCACATGCATTCACACAAAGTCGGCCACGACCTAGGATACGTTTTGAATCAATTTGTCTTTTTGCCGTCGGCAACTCAATAATTTGATTGATTATAAATATGATTTTAATACAAAAATAAAATACATACATATATATTATCTCTTCAGAAATACAAAATTTGAAATAAAAAAGAAAAATATATAAAATATTAGATCTCGAGTTTGTCTACCATTTGTTAATAGGCATTAATATAATAAATACTTAATACTATTATATAGCATAAGCTACTATCTTATCTGCACATTAATTACATTTTGCCTGTGTATTCTACGCTGATAATAATAACACATTAAACTATAGTGGTTGTCGGAGGCAGCAGCAGCAAACAAATAATTTAAGCTAAATTTAACGTAACTCATAACCTCAATGCTTGCCATCACTAATTCTTGTATTAGCCTTGCACATGCGATTTTATCTAATTTCATAGATAACATTGCGTCTGACTGCTTGGCATAGTTTGATCTTATTCTGTCTTGTACACTCATATAATTACTCTTGTCGGTTACTGTTGCGCGTTAGTTAAAAATGTTCACTCGCATTTTTGAGCAATCCGCAGCATAGCATAAAACCATTGTAAATCGTAGCAAATTTAAATAAACGAAAGAATATAATGTATAGTTATCGTATTTTACATTTAGTAAAGAAATCTGTGAAAATTCGAACATAGGTGAACACAAAAAAGTATCTCCTCTAAACATTTGGTGACCCCGCCGTGCATTTATTTTACTTTCTTTCGTGGTGTTATGTTGTTGTTAAAGTGTAAAAGTGCAGATTATAAACTATTGTGTTATAATCATTACATGCGTGTTCTGCATAATTCGGTGCAAAGTCCACACGCTCGCTGACAATTACGCTCTTGCACGCAAACACACACATTCGAACAGTTTCGCTCTCGTTTTAATTACAAGCTGTTACACTTTTCGTCTCCGTCTGTCCACCCGCATTCTTGCATTCGAGCAAGCTCGTTAATAGTGCAGCTGGCATCTCATCTGCAACAGCTCAGCAACGCGCTACGCTAGAACATTCGGTAACGCGGTCAGTGGACTTATACTTGCCGTTAATCTTCTCTGCATTTTCGGTTGTCCGTTTTTTCGCTAAGAACATACATGCATTAAACGCGTTCTTAACTGCTGAGCAGCTTATCCATTTCGATGAAGCTGAATTGCAGGCTCGACTGGAGATAATCAGCGAAATGCGGTCTAGTTTTGATGCTGCGAAATCGACCCTTGAAAGGCTTAATCTTATGGAGCTTGCCACGGACGCAAGGCCGCAATATGACCAACTCCGCTGCGAGGTGACATCAAAGCTTTCTCGCGAGCTCAGCAATCTGCGTAAGACTTCAATGCTCCATTCAACAACAATTCGGCGCAGCACGAAAGAGCCAATCTCTAGGCTACCACAATTTCAGCTGCCACGTTTTGGCGGCGCATATATCGCCTGGCCGATTTTTTCGAGGAATTAAGTTATGTGGAAAAGTTTCAGCATCTTCGATCATGCCTCACAGGACCAGCGTTGGAAGCAATTCGCGCTTTCGAACCAACGGATCTAAGCGCGTTGCAGACAGTGGCATCTGCTCAGCAAATTACGAATGGTTTGCTGATTCATCTCATCACATCCAAATTGGATCAAGCCACACAGGAGAAGTGGGAGGAAGCATTGCCCTTGAAAGGTCTGCCGAAATGGAGCGATATGTCTGCATTTTTGGAAAAGAGATGCCGCATGATGGAAAATTTGAAATTCGCCATGGTAACGCACACACCACCTGCTTGTGGGAAAGCATAATTTACAAACCCGCAATACGCTAATAGTTAGCTTCTACTGAGCATTATCTGTCAAAATGCCCACGGTTCATAAATAAATAAGCTCCCACTATGCGCTATAGAGAAGCTAAAAGGCTGCACCTCTGCCAATGCAAATCTGGTCACTGCAAGCATTGCCAACAGAAGCACCATTCATTGTTGCATATGGATACAAGTTCCTCTGCATCTCAGTTGCCCGACACAACGCGTTCTCAAACTACATCACTTGTTTCCATATCCACATCGCCACCTATAGCATTGAAACAAAGTGAGAACGATTACGTGCTGCTACCAACGGCTATTATACTTGTCACAAATCGATCTGGCACTTTCGTACCATGTAGAGCTCTCCTAGATTCAGCATCGCAGCTCAACTTTGTTACCACCCGTTTCGCTAACAATCTCCACCTCGCTGACCCGCTCTTGTAGAAAGGTCAAAGGATCGATATGCTAATTGGCGCTGGCATATTTTTCGACCTCCTTTGAGTTGGGCAAGTTCAACTTGCAAATCATTTACACACGCTCCAGAAGACCAAATTAGGCTGGATAGTGTCTGGAGGCTGTGCTGTTCATAAATACACATCTTTAGCTGCAGCCATCGAGCATTCAAATGTGCATTCGGAACCGTTGTTCGATTTAGTAAAGCAGTTCTGGGAAATTGACAATTGTTGCGGCGCTATAGATACGGTAGAGGTTGCTCTTTGTGAGCAGCTATTTCACTGCAATTATTCACGGCTTCAATCAAACGAGTACTCTGTTCGGCTCCCAGCCAAGGATCGCTTCGATGCACTTGGGGATTCGTACAGTCGTGCCTTACGTCGAATAAATGCACTGGAATCGAAGCTGGCGAAAAATGCGTCTTTTAAGTCGCAGTATGTTGCATTCATGAAGGAATACATCGATTAGAAGCACATGACTCTAGCCTCCAAGCAGTCTGTTTTACCTTAATACTTTTTGCCTTATCATTGCGTGCAGAAGCTCGATAGTACCACAACCAAGTTGCGAGTCGTTTTTGATGACTGCAAAAGCCACATCTGGGCTCTCTAAACGATTTATTGTTCGCAGGACCGACAATACAACCAAAAATATTTTGCCTTATGCAGGGATATCTGCAAGATGTTCCGTTGTGTTCGCGTAACAATACGAGCGATGACATCGTTACATACATCGTTACATACGAAACAAAGCCTGCGGAATTTTTAGCTATTCGAGCATTTTTAGCTATAACAGCATTCTCACAACGAAGAAACCTCGCTGCCCCTTGCGTCAAAGATCATTCGAAGGGATTTTTACGTTGATGATTTAATACCTGGAGGCGACACCATTGAAGAAGTTGTTGTAATTTGTCAGCAGGTCAAGGAGCTGCTTCGTAGAGGGTACTTCTCAATACGCAAATGGTGTTCGAACGATAATGCTCCTCTGGATGGCGAGCTGGAAGCGGACTGCGAAAAAATGGTAAAGTTCGACGATGGATCCGATGTCAAAAAGGCTCTAGGGTTGGCTTGGGATACTAACTCCGATCATCTTCTATTCAGTCTGTCGCCAACCCTCTCGCACAGTTAAAAATATTCTTACAGACACTGTGGAAGGAAAAACTCAATTGGGACGAAGCCCTTCTTCAGTCCCTGCACTCTGCCTGGATCGAGCACATTTCCCAAATAGCCGTAGCTGGTACACTGAAGTTCCCTCCTTATGTTTTACAGCCACACTCATCATGGGAAATACATGCGTTCTGTTATGCAAGCCTAGCCGCATACGGCACCTGTGTTTACGTGCGATCAGAAGCACAGGGTAGCTACTTGTCACATCTTCTATGCTCAAAATTATGAGTCTCACCTCCAAAAACGCTTACAATTCCCAAACTGGAACTAGCCGCCGCACATCTGCTATCAGAGCTCGTCTTTAGCATTGCTCAATGTGCATCATAACCTTGCCAGTTATATTGTTGGTCTGACTCGACGATTGTACTCTCTTGAACTCGACAAGCTCCACCTGAATTAATATTTTTGTATCCAACAGAATATCTCAGATTCAGGAGCGCACCAAGGGGATGACTTGGAGACACGTTCCTACTCATTTAAACCCAGCCGACATATTATCACGTGGCTGCGGAGTACTGGAACTTTTGGAATCGGACCTTTGGCATGAAGGACCTGCCTTTGTATGCTCATCTCCTTCTGATTGGCCGCCAAACATTCCTACCAGCTTAAAAACCTGAACGTCGCCGTTATGCTTTAATCCTAACGGGCAAGCTTGACATATCGTACAGATGCAAGTACCAAAACTCTTTTGGCAAAATGCAACGAGTCTTTGGACACATATACAGGTACGCTCAGCGCAAGACAAAAGATCAAGGTCGATCCAAAGGCCCGCTTACAGTCGACGACATAAAGGCGGGTACCCATCTTTTACTTAGAGGAATACAAAATATCCACTTCGCTGAAGAGCACAGGGATCTGCTTAAAGGGAATGGCGTGTCATCTAAATCGAATCATATCCTTACTTCCGATTATGGACAGCTTCGGATTAATTGGTGGACGTCTTCAGAATTCGTTTCTGGATTACTAAGCAGGGCACCCAATAATTCTGCCAGCTCAGCACCCCATCACCATCGCCATCATCGATCACTTTCACCGTCAATTCCTGCATAGTGGACCACAAAGTTTGCTGGACGCACTCCGACAACGATTTTGGCCCATTGGCGGGCGAAAAACCGTGTCAACAGTCATCGGCAAATGCATTCGTTGATTTCGCATGAAGCCCAAACTTCTCGAGCACATCATGGCTCCGTTACCGGCCGATCGAGTGTAACCAGGCCGCTCATTCTGCACAACTGGAATTGATTTTTGTGGACCATTCTTAATCGAGTCAGAAGTCAGGAACAGGCCGCCCACAAATAGCTACATCTCAATATTGGTTTGCTTTTCCACCAAAGCACTACATCTGGAATTAGTGGAGGATTTGTCAACTGCATAGTTTGTCGCTGCATTAAAGCGATTTATCGGAGTTAGAGGCAAACCCAATTCAATTTGGTCGGACAACGCCACAAACTTTGTTTGAGCGCGGAATGAACTGTGCGAGCTCAGGCTACTGTTTCAAAGCGACCCTCATATTTAGGAGTTTTCGAATTTTTGCTTGTCAATCGGAATCAACTGGAACTTTATTCTACCCCGGTCTGCTCATTTTGGTGGTTTGTGGGAGGCTGCAGTAAAATCTGCCAAACACCATTTCTATCGCGTCGTCGGAAAATCCGTTCTCACATTTAATGAACTTCGTACCCTTATATGCGAAATTTCAGCAATGTTAAACTCACGACCTCTTTGTCCCATTTCAGAGAATCCAGGCGACTTAGAAGTTCTGACTCCTGGTCATTTTTTGATTGGAGCCTCATATGCCACAATCGAAGAACCCGATATAACGCATATCGACATCAATCGCCTAAGTCGCTGGCAGCGCGTTTGTCAAACACAGCAAGCATTCTGGCGCAAATGGAGCACCAGCTACCTACCACTTCTTCAAGAATGTTCAAAGTGGCGTTCATCGATACCTAACCTGATAACCAACTCAATCGTTGTCCTGAAGTATGACAACGTGCCACCTCTTCATTGGCGTCTCGACCGAGTCGAAACACTATCACTGGACCAGACTCGACGGTGTCTCGCGGGTTGCAATAATGAAAACCGCAGCTGGCACCGTCAAAAGAGCAGTTGACAAGATCGCTGTGCTGGCCCTTGAGACCAAGTAGGTTGAAACCCTCGCACTTCCAACGTGGAGAGTGGCAGCAGCACAAATAATTTTAGCTAAATTTAACGTAATTCATAACGTCATAGCTTGCGCATCACTAATTCTTTCTCTTAACCTATTACTCATGGAAGATACCAGCAGCGATGAGCTATAACGTAGATGTGCCAAATCGCAAATTTCCCTAATCCAACGCCAGGCGATCTTTCAGTTTTTTTGGTGGATTACGCATCAATTCACCAGGGGTATTTTTTTTGCTGCCTCCGCCATGCTGAAAAGTAGCAATAGTCACCAGACGTATGCCGTATACCGGCATATACACACATGCTGCTTGGGCCTGGCGCATGACTTCGCCAGGCTGAACAGCAGCAAATATCACTAGATGTGTGTATACCGACATATACTAGCGTATACACACATTCTGCTTGGGCCTGGCTCTGCCTTCGCCTGGCTCAACAGCAGCAAATATCACCAGCCGTATGTACACCGACGTATACACACATTCTGCTTGGGCCTGGCGCATGCCTTCGCCAGGCTGAACAGCAGCATCTTGTATATATTTAAGATAGGTAACAATTAGACAAATATTATTCAAAATATGATTATAATTTATTATGCGCTTCAAATAAATAATTTATTAATTTATTTAAAATATAATCATAATGTATAATATATGATTTAATATGAATATATAAAGATAAATATAGATATAAATTATTTAAATGTATTTTAAAAATGATTTTAAGCTAATTAAATCATCATCATAACAGTTGAGGCAGGTCAGTGAATATCAAGACAAGTGCTATGCGCACTTCTTAATGTGTATACATACATGCGCTTGTATACACACAAATTCATATGCAGCGATTGGAGTAAAAAAATAAAAAATCTAATCGAAGCCCAGCAAACAGAAATCTGAAACAAATGCTGACATACATGTGTACATATATATATGCATACGCATATACATACATCTAGTGATATTTGCTGCTGTTCAGCCTGGCGAAGGCATGCGCCAGGCCCAAGCAGAATGTGTGTATACGTCGGTGTACATACGGCTGGTGATATTTGCTGCTGTTGAGCCAGGCGAAGGCAGAGCCAGGCGAAGGCAGAGCCAGGCCCAAGCAGAATGTGTGTATACGCTGGTATATGTCGGTATACACACATCTAGTGATATTTGCTGCTGTTCAGCCTGGCGAAGTCATGCGCCAGGCCCAAGCAGCATGTGTGTATATGCCGGTATACGGCATACGTCTGGTGACTATTGCTACTTTTCAGCATGGCGGAGGCAGCAAAAAAAATACCCCTGGTGAATTGACGCGTAATCCACCAAAAAAACTGAAAGATCGCCTGGCGTTGGATTAGGGAAATTTGCGATTTGGCACATCTACGTTATAGCTCATCGCTGGTTATAGCTCATCGCTGGTATAATCATTACCCCTCAAACGCTGAACAGCTGCTTTTGTTTCTATTCTTCTTTACCAACACTGATTATTGTGACAACGTATTTGATTTTCTTTTGATCATGAAATACACAAAAATACACATATGTTTGTATGTACATATGTATGTATATTTGGCTGCTTTGCCTAACCTAGGCTATGTGAGTTTTTCTTTCATTTAAGTCGCAAAAAAAAAGAAAAAGAAAAGAAGAATAAAGCAAAATAATTGTATTTTAAATGTGATTAAATAACTATTTATTGAAAATTATATATAATTAAATATAATATACAATTGTTATTGCACATCTACATCGGTATAATCCAAGACGGCAATTGATCAATTGATTCTAATACCTTTTATATATTTTATATTATTAAATCATACAATATGCAGTTGCTGTGTGTAGGCATGTCAGTGTGCAATAGAGAAAGGGATATACACAATAAACCAGTTAAAACACACTTGCTGCCGTAAAGATACCCTTTGTCGCAAAATTCTTATGTAGTCAATAAAATTACTAATATAAAATTTGAATGTTGAGATCATTTACTTAAAGTATTAATATACAGAGTTTAGTAGTAGTATATTATATTATAATACATTTGGGTTTCTTGCGTTTAATATATTAATTACGCAAAGTTCTTAATAAATCTATAATACCCTATTCAAGTGCAGTAGTAATCTGCCGATTAAAGCACGCCAGGAACGGCTTTGTGTGTGTGCATGTGCATATGGCCATAGAGAAAAAAAGAATGGATCAAAACAAGCAAGTGCGCATGCTGCTTCTTTTTGCTTAGATGACAAACTGCACAGTGCTAAAATACCCTATATTCAATAATAGTTAATGAGATTTTTAAAATACAATTTTGATATTAACATAATATATTTAGAGTATATAAGTTAAAAATTAATTCATTTTAGTGGCAGCTTATAAAAATAATTTTCTTTATTAACAACGTCCTACTAACTCTAATATATGTACATTTAAACTTATAAAGTAGTAATGATATGTTAGTTTCTTGAGTTTAGCTAATTAATGACGCAAAGTTCATTTATAGTCGATACGATCCTATTATGTTAGTTGGCAGCCTGCCGATTGAAACAAAAGTCCAAAATTACAAATCTCAACTTATTTGACAACAAAGAGAAGTGAAGAACGGCAACAACTAATTTTGCCACGTGCCTTGCACACTTTGCAATCAAAACAAAAGGATAAACAATTATGGCAGACCTTGTTATTTTGGTCTCCTTATACACCAGCTGACTCTGCGAGAGAGGCCTACTCGCTATATCTAGATTTCCCCTCTTGTATGCTTCGACCACGCACAATGTTAAATAGCATAACATACCACTGCTGTTTTCCAGTCTTATTTTATGTTAGTCTATGCCTAAAGGATTTTTTTGATATTTCAAATAGAATATCGAACCTATCACCACAAGATCCCCTCCATTATTTTCTCAGTGATACCACTCTCTAGATTACATAATCGTTGCCTCTGGTTTCCTTTCTGTTAGATTACATACTCGTTACTGTTAACTGGTTTGGGAGAAGTATAGTTTTACAGCATTTTTCGATAGATCGTAAGAAGGTTATGTTGATATAAACCATCCGAACAAAAGAACATCTATGGAACCAGTTGCATTTCCAACTGGATTTTTTATTGGAATACATATTTTAAAGAAAAGAAAAATTGCCTTTACCCTTAAAATAAGTGTATTTACGCTTTCTTTTGGAAAACTTTACGAAATTTCTGAAATTTGTAGTTCAGCCAAAGTAAGTAAAAGGTAGACACATTAATGTCGCAATTGCAGAGCTTAATAAATGTTTGTTTTCTGTGTTTTCGCTACAGCTGTAAAATTAACCAAATTCACCCGCTTAAAATTGAAGGAATTAGTTTTCATAAAATGTCGTATTTACTCACCGAAATTGCGCTTGAAATGTTGGGCTATAAATTTTACGACCCAAATGGAGAATTTCACTTGATCAACTTTCAACAATCTGTGCCATCTGATATACACCATGATGAACCATCGCTAGAGGATTTTATTAACCGTCCATGTTCAACGAAGCCACTTCAGAGCGATATAGAACAGTTGCAGACTGCAACAGCTAATAATAGTAATAATCTGGGGGCTACACCGGTTGAGAGTAATAAATATCTTGGGGCAAAATTGCAAATAAAATCCCAGCAAAAGCCGCAGTTAAAACTTTTCACTGGTTTAGCCACATTTGTTGCAAACAATGCAATTACAAAAATAACAACGAACCCCAGTTCGGTTGCTGATGGAACCAAAGTACACCAAACATATACCAATCCCGCGTCAGCTGCTGCTGGGTTGGAATCACTTATTGTACTTCCGAAAACATCCACAAATGCTCGACGTACGCCAGCAAAAGCACTGGCAAAGATTATAAATTACGAAAACTTTAATATACGCAGTCAAATGTTGGAACAGTTGGAGGAATCTATTAAGCATAAAATTGGGATTCCTAAACATCTATCACTGCAGAAATGTCTTGACGCAGAAATTGAGAAGATAAAAGGCGATGCAAATAATATGAAAGAGTTTAGACAGGTGTTGGAGCAGCGCTTAAGGCTCATTGATGGACGCCGGTATGACACATATCTACGGACATTCAGTAGCGAAAAATTATAACAGAACAGCTAGTTTAAGATCTAGTTTAGCTTATAATATAACTTCATTATGAAAACATCATAATGAAAATACTCTTTTTTTTGTGGAAAATAGATCTTTAGTCATTCATATTATAAGTTGTCAAGATTCATCAGCATAAAATGTATCATTTATTATTGAAAACAAATTCTACCTGTAACTTATTAACAGGTATTATTAACGTTGTGAAATTTATGTATTATACAAAATTCACCGGAAGAATGTTCATGTGACACTTAGTCATGCAAAATATAAGAAAACAAAATAAATTCTTTGGTTTGTGGGGCAATTTTGAGTTTCAAAGGTTTTATTAAGGCTAAAGGGTGTATCCAAAATGCTTACAGAAAACATTTCACTTATTTTTTCTTACATACATAAATAAATATGTAATTTACTCTATCGTAACATACATGTAGACAATAGAATTTTTAAATTTGTTTTGCACATCACAAGGCTTAATGTAATCAAAGAATTCGTTTTAAATAAAAACAAACTCACTTTTTATACACTAAGCCCATGAAATTGGTAAGGCTGTAATGGTTTTGTGCAAAAGTATTTTACAGGCGGAAGAAGCTTCTCCGACCCTATAAAAGATATATATTCTTCATCACCATCAACAGCCGAGTCCGTCAAGTGACAAGTTTGTTTAAAATTTTCGATAACTTTTCCGGCTTACGATATATCGAAAAATCTTGAATTTGGAAAGTTTTAAAATGGGTATGAAAACATTAACAAAATAATGAACATCAGAAATTTTTTTATTAAAATTGGTCGAGAAACATCGGACATATGAAACCATCGAGCACGTATGTGTATGATTGTCAGCCCGACCGTGTTTATGGTCAAGCGTTAGGGTTATCTTCTAGTCGAACTTACTCGACTATAGCCTTATTACTAGTTTTTATATGCAACACATGCCTGCTTCTGTTGCTGTTAAAAATACTGCTATTTCGCCTAACAGCGGCGAAACCTAAAAGTATGGAATTGTATTCTTTAAATGCGTGCGTGTGTATTTTATTTTAAATATTAAAATAGTATAAATCAGATAAGACTTAGTCTAAAGTGGTCGTATATATGATATAAGCAAAACTACAACTTTTTTTTTGACTTGGGCGTTGAAATCGTACGCAAAGATACGCGTCGCAGTATCTTGGCATTGGGTGTTGTCGGTTTTAGGGATCCTGCATCAGCAGCAGCAGTTGCAGAGATTTCGGCAAAAACTTCTGCCTTAATTGGCGTGTCGGTTTGCTCTTGTGTGTCCTCGTAGATTAGCCGCATGTCCTCGGTGCGCTCACAAGTTTCCTCAATTATGACAAGCTTTGAGTCCTTTGTCTTGTTTGCGTCGTTTAACTCGACGCTGGAAGAACTATCTTTATCATCCGACGACAGTGGACTAATGCTATCCGCTAACGGCCACGCATCCATTGCCTCCTCGACAACAACAGGCGCACTTACAACACTGGGCACTGTGATGAGGATACGGGGCGTTCGTCGCACTGCGATCGGCGTTGCATGTTTGGCGGACAGTGATTTGGGTGTGCTGCTATTGCTACAACTGCTCGGCGTGCGAGGCTGCTTGCGAATTTGTATGGGTGTAGCTGGTCTACACTTCTTCTCCGGCAACTCAAACTTCTCGTCCGAGCTGATAATCTGCTTGTCGAGCACTCCAATTAGTTGATTGTGATTGATTGGATAAGGATGGGTTCGGCTCAAGGCAATATTTGTTTTAGCACCAGGCCTCGGGCTGATTGAGGATGCGGCTGAGCTACTGCTTTGCAGAGACGAATCATTTTCAACATCCAGGTCAGTTTCTCCATTTTTAATGCACTCATTAAACTCGCTGGTGGCGCTTCTTTTGCCATTCGCTGCAGTAATCAGTTTGTTTTTTTCCAACAGCGGTCGCTGAGTAGCAGTTTCATCTGTCGCTCCTTTTTGTTTTTTTTGCCTCTTGATTTTGTAGTGACGATGCGAAACATTCTCTGATGTTTTAGCGGCAGCGCCCAGCACTGCATCCATTTCCTCAAAGCGTTCGCCCAGCTCATTCTGGGCAAAAGTGAGAAGCGAGCAAAAGCCATCGGTACTAGAGACGATCAGCATATTTCCATCATTTGACCAGGCTAAATCAGTCAGCCGTGTGTAGTGTATATTGGATATAATGGCAAACGGCACCGGCTGTTGTGTATCATATAAAAAGATCGAGTTTTTTGTAGCCACTGCATAGATCATGCGATAAGGCAACGTTATAATTGGCAAGTTCTTTTCTTTATCGAACGGTCGGAGGCGGTACAGTATAGGTGAGCAGCGCACCGCCACGGTATATTCATTGGGAAAGGGCAAAACAAACGCCGGTTTACTCAGATCGTAGCGACTGTAACCATAGGTAGTATTTGTTGGCTTTATTGCGCCATCGTAGTCAGTTACGCCAGCAGGCGTCAGCAGCAGTTTACCATCGGGCGTAAAGCAGAGACGTCTAAAGAACGTCTGAAGAGTGCCGTCGTGATACAAGCGTATGCTGCGCCCATGAAGATCATGTCCTTCCTTAACAGGCAGCGTGCTCTTGCTGACCCGATGAACCACACGTCGTGTATTGACATCAAAAACACGTAAATGCCTAAAATTTGAAATCGTATTTTTTTTATTTTTTTTTGGAAATGATATTTTTAAGCAAAAATATATTTAGCTTACCTATCCGTACTCATGGTAGCAATATATTGATTACACGGATCCCAAGCCACGCCCTGCACATAACCTTTATGATCATCCAGAATAGCCAAGGATTTGCCTTTGTGCACATCCCACAATATAGCAGTATTATCCACGGAGCCGGTGATCAGAAATTGTGAATTGGGCGCCCAGCTCAAATCGTATATATCCTCTCGATGACCACGCAACACTTTTAATGTCAGCCACACTTCGCGATCCTGTTCACTATTCTTGTCAGCATCCACAATGTGCATCATTTCGTGATCGGATTTTTGTTTCCATATAAAGACAACACTCTCATCATCACCAGACGCTAATAGTTCGCCATTGGGGGACCAGCGCACAGTATTAACAGCTCGTTGATGCCTAGCTAAATCCGCCGCCAGTTCCAGTTCAACACCCTCCCTCGCACTATCACTGTGATTCACGTACCAAATGAGAACGTGTGCATCGGTACCGCCTGAAGCCAATCGACACATTGCGGGTGGAGAGAGGTTTTTTGTTTTGGACTGTATGTCTACGCTAAGCACAGGGTCTCGATTATGCCAAGAGATTTCGGGTATTTTGCACTTCATTATTGTTTATTCAATAAATTACTATGCGTATATAAATATATTTTGTCAGAAATGCTGCCTTCGCGCCCAAAACTTAGCCAGCGATGTGCACTGCAAGATAAAAACATTGCTATATTGATTGCGGTCACTCTCTTATCGATAACGTGTGATTGAATTATACGACTATTAAATAAAAGAGACGAAAATAGAAATAGTACTTCGATACTTTCAGATGGCGGCCAATAATAGCTCATGCCACGAGTTTTTCCGCATTGATTTTTTTTTCCAGTTTGATTACTCGTCGGCTGGAGAATGGGGAAAGTGTTGTGAAAGGAGGTCGGCCATTATTGTTTTGGTTTGATTTCAAAGTGTTACCCAATTTAAAATTGTACCTAAAACTGAAATTATATAAACTGTGTTTGGTTACTACACATTAATTAAATTTCTATTTAAAAAATTTTTTTGATTATAACTTCACATTGGAACAATAGGTATTTTAAGTTTGTGTAGTTCATGTGATTTAGCAACAAAAGTCAACATGCTGCTGTTGGTAAAATATTTGAATGAAACACCAATTTTATTTCTATTTAAAAATGTAATACATTGTTTAAGAATTTATTAGGTACACAAATTAGAAAACCCAATAAAGTAAAAGCCACAACAAGAAAATATTTACTTTGCAGGATTAAACCCACTTTGGACAGTGCCGGCAAGCAACCAATAACAAAACTTTACCTTCCAAATATCGCTTTGTTGCTTGAGAAACGCTTTCTTTGCAATTCCATTTTCAATGCTTCCAGCTATAAAACGATAAGTAAACAAAATGCAAATCTAATGTTGAAATTTTAAATTTATGTATGTATATGTCTTAGATAATTAATAGAATTAAAAATTTTTTTTACTTTTTTATAATTTTAGATCAACAATAATGTCACAATATCACAACTGACACAAATATCAGCAAATTATATTTTAATATTTATAAATACATTTTTATTTTATTTTGTGAATAGATAATAGCTTTAATTAATTTTAAGTACAATTTACATACAGTGACTCATACCCTAGTCCATGCAGTGTCAAGCAAAAAATTTAAAGTCCAATAAAGCATTGAAAATTGGCTGCACTCATCCAGCAGAGCATCGAGGTCCCTTTACCCATGATATGAGTAAAAACATGTATAATGGATTTGGGCAAAAGTATGTTACAGAGAGAACGAAACATACACAATGTCAAAAAACCACTACAATATAGATAAGGGTTTCCCAGTCCCATCGTCTCCAGTCCTCCTTAGTTATTAAAATTGCTTCGAAGATAGAAACTTAAATTAACCCTAACCGAAAGATACAGATAAAAAAAATGTTTTGTTGGATGTTTCGTTTTTCGATCTAAAAAATAATTTTTTTTTTTGCACAAAATTTTATAGTTTAAGGGCAATAAGTATACTTTTCCATCTAGTAATTGAATTAATCAAAAATTATAATAGTGAGTGGTATTTTAAGCAAGAACATACACAAATATATATATCTACAATGCAAATCTTGAAAAAAAGAAATTGCTAGGAATATTTGGGAAGCTCAAGTATTATCACTAGAATTAAAAGAACCAAATTTAAATATGTTATATTGTTATATGAAATATACAAGAATATACAAAAAAAACTGATACTTAGCGTATGATATAATGAACGTTATCGTTATTTTACACGAGCCTTACTCCGGTGGCAATAATTTAAGAAGTATCAATATAGCTCTCTATTATCTTATATTGTATTCTTTTCTTATTGAATGAGGCAACACAGCAAATTTTCTTGCAATGTATGTCCATTAAATGTATCTTATGAAAAAGAAGGCAACTTAAGGAACATATTCATATCGTGACCCAATTTTTTCAATTGCAAAAAACTCAGAAGTAATTTTTTATTTCATATGGAACTTTACGTTATTTCTCTACATACTTTTGTTCTCTGTTCTTAGTGTGCAAATATAATTTGAGTTTTAGTCGTTCATCTTAATTTTCAAAGCTGTTGTTAATCTCAAAATTCCCTAGGGAAAGAAATTTACGCTTTCTCAGAAGAAAATAGTATTAATATAATTATAATAATAATAATATCTGCACAATAAGCCGATTAATCAAGTATTTTTGCAAGGTACAAAACACAAAATTTATCTTTTTGTGAGATTCATTCATATACGAGAGAAAACTCAACATATTCTGATCTGACGACTTGCGTAGGTCTTGCAAGGCTTTAAATGTAGTACCGAGAAGCTGGAATTGCGACGTACTTTCCGGTTCTACCAGGTCCTGGTTTATCTGGAACTGCCCCATATGATAACTCCATTATTGAGAATTTGTGGCCTCTGCTGGAAAATAACAGAGAACAGCATATCCAACAAACAGGATCTTAAAAATGCTCTGCTGTACAAGTAGAGCTAAATCAGTCCAGAAACTACCCGGAAGATGGTAACTAACAAAAATAAAAGAATAAGGGAAGTTGTTAGGGCTAAAGGATATTATACTAAGTATAAACTTTCTTATTTATGGTTTTAAACGCCGAATATGATACATTTTGAAAATGGGTAAAAAAAGGTTATTATGGTTTTGTGCAAAAGTATGTAACAGGCAAAACGAAGCTTCTCCGACTCCAGAAAGTATATATATTCTTGATCAGCATCAACAGCCGAGTCGATTTAGCCATGTCCGTCTGTCTGCCCGTCCGTCCGTCTGTCTGTCTGTATGTATGAACGCGTCGATCTCAGGAACTACAAAAGCTAAAGTCTCCAGATTTTGGATATAAGCTCTCCTAATCCCTAGGCATAGCAAGTTTGTTTCAAATTTTCGATAAACTTTCAGGTTTACGATATACACATGTAATCGATAACAAACAAATCTTGAATTTCAAAAAATCTACAATGAGGATTAAAATTATATACAAAATAATGAACTTCTGTAACATTTTTATTAAAATTGTATTTTTCGGTTAAGAAATACCGGAGATATGCAACCATTAGGCATTGGTACAGAAGTATACGTACATGTCTGTCAGCATTACCGTCTATATGGTCAAGGGTTAAGGTCTTGTCTTCTAGTCGAGCTTTCTCGACTAGAGCCTTCTTACTTGTTAAGACTGTTGAAATCAAGCTTTGATCTGTTTTTCATATGTTTTAAGCTTTTGACTAATTTAAATTTTATATTAAATATCACAAAATCATTAAAACAAATTTGCATTTTTATAGCACTTTACATTTTTTAGTTGACACCGTTCAAAATAAGACCTGCCTCGCTGTATGTGTAATTAGTTTATAGCAGGCAGTTAAGGTTGCTGCTCGACACTGAATTAAATAAGCTGTCAGCCACTGTACGTACATATTTATGTAGATGAAGACTACTAGCAGCGATGAGCTATAACGTAGATGTTCCAAATCGCAAATTTCCCTAATCCACCGCCAGGCGATCTTTCAGTTTTTTTTGGTGGATTACGCGTCAATTCACAAGAGGTATTTTTTTTGCTGCCTCCGCCATGTTGAAAAGTAGCAATAGTCACCAGACGTATGCCGTATACCGGCATATACACACATGCTGTTTGGGCCTGGCGCATGACTTCGCCAGGCTGAACAGCAACAAATATGACTAGATGTGTGTATACCGACATATACCAGCGTATACACACATTCTGCATGGGCCAGGCGCTGTCTTCGCTTGGCTCAACAGCAGCAAATATCACCAGCCGTGTGTATACCGACGTATACACACATTCTGCTTGGGCCTGGCGCATGCCTTCGCCAGGCTGAACAGCAGCATCTTATATATATTTAAGATAGGTAACAATTAGACAAATATTATTTAAAATATGATTATAATTCATTATGCGCTTTAAATAAATAATTTAATAATTTATTTAAAATATGATTATAATGTATAATATATGATTTAATATGAATATATATAGATATAGGTATAAATAATTTAAATGTATTTTGAAAATGATTTTAAGCTAATTAAATCATCATCATAACAGTTGAGGCAGGTCAAGGAATATCCAGACAAGTGCTATGCGCACTTTTTAATGTGTATACATACATGCACTTGTATACACACATATTCATATGCAGCGATTGGAGTAAAAAATAAAAAATCTAATCGAAGCCCAGCAAACAGAAATCTGAAAAAAAATGCTGGCATACATGTGTACATATAATTATGCATACGCATATACATACATCTAGTGATATTTGCTGCTGTTCAGCCTGGCTAAGTCATGCGCCAGGCCCAAACAGCATGTGTGTATATGCCGGTATACGGCATACGTCTGGTGACTATTGCTACTTTTCAGCATGGCGGAGGCAGCAAAAAAAATACCTCTGGTGAATTGACGCGAAATTCACCAAAAAAAACTGAAAGATCGCCTGGCGGTGGATTAGGGAAAATTGCGATTTGGCACATCTACGTTATAGCTCATCGCTGCTACTAGCAACGAGTAGGTATATTAGGTGGATTGGAGTAAGAAATAGAAAAATCTAATCGAAGTCCAGCGAACAGAAAACTGAAACAAATGCTGCAGACATATGTACATATATATATATATACATAAGCATATGCATACGTCTGGTGATTTTTGTTGGCACAAGCAGAATGTGTGTTTATGTCGGTATACATACGCTCTGGTGAATTTCCTCTGTTGCTGCGCTCCCTCACGCAGACGCGAACCATTGAAGGCGAGCCGCACACAGACGCACACATACATGCGTCTACGAGTTACCAGATCACTGGCACACTAGCGCGTACATACAAAACGGTTAGTTGCCTGTAGTCTTACATATCAAGTAGCTACTAGGACTACGACAGAATGATTTGCATTTTTTTAGTGACATGCAAAGCCTGCAAAAAATCCTGACGCTTTTCGTTCGGCTGGCGTCATTCACCACACGAAGCCAAAAGATCGCCAGGTAGTGGATTAGGGAAATTTCCACTTTGGCACATCTAGGTATAGCATATCGGTGATAAAACACGACGATTTAAACGTACGTATGTACATCTTTTTACATTACATTTTTTTTTACGGCTATATTTTAAACATGTTTAAAGTGAGAAGTTAAAGAACATATGATGTGCACATACAGTTTTTCAGGAATCTCTTTATAAGGAGTGAAAATTTTTTATATTTTCACTTTAGAGATATACGGTCACACTGGCTGTTTTCAATTTTTTTTATTATTTTTTAATACATTATACAGTTAATTATCTCTTAAACCCATTAAACAGAACTTAAAAAAAAATAAACATTAACAAAGAAACATTAAAAATACGAACAAAGGCACAAAATTCAACTGTAAGACAAGTGTTTACAAACTTTTTTTTTTTTTGCTTGTTTTTGGTTTTAAACTATAATTAATATTTTGTATGTCCACCGTTGGCTTTCATAACCGCTTCCAGTCACCTTTTCATCGATTTTATTAGATTTTGGACGTATTCCAATGGAATATTTTTCCATTCTTCCAAGATTATCGTCTTCATTCATTTTCGGATGGCGCTTGGCAGTACGTTTTTTCAGATAGGCCCACAGATTTTCAATTGGATTGAGATTTGAGCTTTGGGCAGGTGTATCGAACACCTTTATTATTATATTATATTATCTCTTAAACCCATTAAACAAAACTTAAAAACCATAAACATTAACAAAGAAACATTAAAAATACTATCAAAGGCACAGAATTCAACTGACTATAAAATGTTTACACACTTAATTTTTTGGTTTGTTTTATATTCTAAGAAATTTTATATTTGGAATATAGAATTTATATATACTCGGGACAGTTTTAGACGGTTTTAAAATGCCAGGCAAGCGGTTATCGTTCGACATGAACCAGTTGGTTTATTACAACTCCACCATAGGGAAAACGGTCTCTGAGATTGCAGAAATGTTTGCAATTACCAGGAAAACTGTATACAACGTTTTAATACGCATTAAAAACGATGGAGGGATGGAGAGGAAGTCTTCAACTGGTCGGCCGCGGGCAATAACTCCAAGGTCAGACAAATCAACCAAAATCGAACTATTTCGACCAGAACGCTTGCCAGAGATGAAGAGGGAATGTGGAATCACCATATGTGGCGAAACTGTCAAAAAAGCCATTAAAAGAACCGACTTTTTATTTAGAGCGGATCGAAAAAAAAACCGTTGTTGTCGGCGGAGCATGTTAGAAGACGTTTAACTTTTCCCAGGATCCACGTGGGACAGACAAATTCATATTGGGACGACGTGGTATTTTGTGATGAATCCAAAATGATGGATCCAGCAGAGTGTGGCGCAAGCCGTTGAAAACAAAAATATTATATTCATATTAGTTTGGAAAATTGTCAATGATGGTTTGGGGGTGCATCTCGAGCAAAGGAGTTGGAGAATTGTGCTTTATTGAAAATACAATGGATGCCCAACAATATTCAAGTATTTTGAACACACATTTGGTATCCAGTGCCAAAAAATTTGGATTTATTAATGATGACAAGCCAACATACAAGTTGTACCAGGACAATGATCCAAGCACAAAGCAAACATGGTCAGGTGCTGGCTGCTTTATAACTGTAAAAAGGTGTTCGATACACCTGCCCAAAGCCCAGACCTCAACCCAATTGAAAATCTGTGAGCCTATCTGAAAAAACGTACTGCCAAGCGCCATCCGAAAAATAAGAATGATATCAAGGCGATAATCTTGGAAGAATGGAATAATATTCCATTGGAATACGTCCAAAATCTAATAAAATCGATGAAAAGGCAACTGGAAGCGGTTATGACAGCCAACGGTGGACATACAAAATATTAATTATAGTTTAAAACCAAAAACTAAACTCATGCAACGTTGCACTTGTATATAATTTATCTAAGTTAAAAAGTATCATGTAAAAATAAAAAGATTTATTATAGCTCAAGCTATTTATTTTCAAAAGTAATAATGTAATATTGGTGTTTTTATTTTAATTTTCGTGGTATGTATTAAGTGTAAATAGTATAAAGTATATTTTGGTATACTTTTAAGCACACAATAGTATTTTTAGTCTGTTTCAGAGCGGTCACACTGACCTTAGCTGCTAAAATGGTAAGTAAATGGGATCATTTTATCAATTTTATCAAATATTTAGGTTTTAAGTAATTTACTTGCGTTCTAGTCAGCTACACTGCACACCGACGTAGGCGACATTAAAATCGAACTGTTTTGTGAAGCTTGTCCCAAAGCATGCGAGAACTTTCTTGCTCTGTGCGCAAGTGATTACTACAGTGGTTGTTGCTTCATTAGAAACATTAAAGGATTTATTGTGCAAACGGGGGATCCAACTAACACTGGCAAAAATGGCCAGTCGATTTGGGGCACAAAGTTCGATGACGAGTTTAAGGAAACAATTAAAGTATGTAAACATACCTTGACGTTTTGATATCTTTTACATCAGACTACTTTTTTTTTAGCACACGGATAGAGGTATGGTCTCAATGGCAAATAATGGGCCCAATGCGAATGCTAGTCAATTTTTCATTACTTACGCGGCGCAGCCCAATTTGGATTTAAAATATACACTATTTGGGCGGGTAATTGATGGTTTTGATGCACTCGATGAACTGGAAAAGCTGCCAGTAAGTCAAAAAAACTATCGCCCGCATGTGGATAAAAAAATCAATGGAGTAACCATCCATGCCAATCCCCTAGCAGCGTGATAAATTTACATTTTAGCATCTATCTAGATCATAAGTTATAATAATTGTTGCATTTAAAAACTTATTAAATGAGAAACCACAAGTAGTGCAAAATCATTATCAAACTAAAACTTATAAAGTAGCGAACAGACAAATTTAATTAAAATATCTACATATGTATATATATATTTATACGATTGCATTGCTTATATATTTTCCAACACTTGCACTTAAGATTGAAAACCTATATTAGACAACATAATGGTAAAACGAATGACTAAAAATTTAACACAAATGCTAACCAGAATCTCTCAAGAGTTTACTATATTAGGACTATTCATATACTATGTGGACGCGCCATTGTTGTCTTATTAGCCGGCTTTGGGTGATCCTTCATATGCTGCTCAAACATGCTGCGTATGTCGGCCAACGCCTGGGTAATATTGTTGGAGAATCTGTTCACATCCTGCAAAAAATGTTAGGTTCGTATTTGATTTTTTTTTAGTATTCCACTTAAGTTACCGTATTCGAACACGTAGTTTTCGCAGAGATATGGAAGAATATCAAATTTTCACCAGCTATAATATAGGACACACCATAACCATCATCGGCAACGGGACCGAAGCCACCGCCGGCGCTTATGCAATTCGGATGCTTCTTAAGATCCATTTTCGGTGTTTGACCATGCGGCGTTTGACTAGTGGAAAGGCGCCAAGGTTCGCTTAGCACCTCATTGAGAAATGGCGAATCCACTTCCAGATACTTGGAGACAACATATAAACAGAATAGATGTCTATCAATACCCCGTCCACACATGGCATCCTGATAGCCCAACTGATGACGGTCACAAGCATCCTTCAGCATCTTCACACGCTCATCGTTCTAAAAATATTTAAAAATGTCCTTAAACTTTTATTCAGAGATGAGTTCAGAGTTTTTACATACTGTTTTGCAGGGATCCATCATGGCCTTTACCCAAGCCGCCGACTCAATAGTGCAGGGGCGCACAGTTTCTGTGCGTCCCTCGCGAAATAAGCGCGTCATGGACGCCTCATATGTGAGTGAGAAGCGTCCGGCATCGCGATAATAAGCCAATTGCAAAGCCATCTGAATATAGGCATCCGGCGAAAGTCGGCATTTTTTCATAAAACCCTTTCCGTACTCCTTGTGCACCAATATACGCAGATTCACCTCATTGATAAGATTTGTGGCACAGATGGTTGCCTCCTCGATCTGTGCCAGACACGGTTTTAAATCCCAGTTTAGACGAGTGGGCGTTGGCGGTGCAAACTCGGGCGTGCCTTTTGTATTGCCAGTTTCATCATATCTGTTATAATTTTAGAAAAACAGTTGAGTGAAGTTTACATAATGGTTACAAGAAGAGCAAAATAAATTAGTGTGGTAAATATTGGTTGAAGAGCTTGTATTAGTATTGATATTTAGATTTGGTATAATTATGAAACCATAAGTTAATTTATATTTATTAGTATTCGACGTTATTGTCTTTAGTTAACATATTAGTTTTACCCATCAATATCATCACCAAATATATATTCCCATACATGTCCCATAACCGGTGCGTCCGCCCTACAAAAAAAAGCATAAATCAAATAGATTAAGCCACAACCATTGTTAATAAATGAATATAATATAAAACCTATCCAATATGCATATGTGTTAAAATAATAAAAAAAAAACTTTTAAGAACCAACGCATCTAGCCGACACCAGAGGAATACTGAATTTTTAAATACTGAAGGTCGGTGCATTTACCCGTCACTTTCAAGATCATCAATGATCAGATTCTCCCACATGTGTGAGGCGATGGCGGCGTCTGACCTTTTTAGACAAATTGTTCAAAATTTGTTGTGGTAAAATATTTTAAATTTCAAGAATTTTTTGTTATTGTTTACATATTTATATCGTAAGCCAGAAAAGTTTTTGAACATTTAATACATACATGTACTACCTAGGAATTAGGAGAATGCATTTTCAAAACCTGGATTGTAAAGCTCTTACAGTTTCTGAGATCAACGCTTTTAAAAGGGACTAAAACTGTTTAAAGGACTGTGACGCTAGTACTCCGCTGTCCGTTGCCCGAGCGGCTGAAATTTTTGCAGTAGAACCCAACCAGTCAGTGAAGTAGGCAAAATATATTATTCCCAATTTCAGGCCGGCAGTCCTAGCCTTTTCTGTTAAAGCAAAGTAGCAGTCACCTCTATTGCCGCAGCCGCTAACTCGGTCTAAGCATGACCGAAACCACGAGGAATAAGGTTCTCAGTTGGGTCCTGGATAAGGCTTACATGGATGGCCATATCTCATGTGACATGGAGCTTACCGCGTTCCAAGGGGTAAAACTTCTACTAGGCTCAGAAGAGTCCAAGTTCGCTTTAACGAACACTACAAAAGAACGAAGTGAAACCGAATTCCACCGATTTTTCGAACGGGACGACATTATCCAACATTAACTGCAATACGCAGGGGAGACTGTCATTAATTGACTACTGTGAATTTTTATTAGAATCTAAATGACGTGTTCGACCATGAAGACCTCAATCGAATCCAAGGTCGTTTATACCTCTTCATATAAGAAGAAATTCAATTTTAACCGACTATTTCTCTCAAGTGATGTATGCTTTCCAAAAGGAAAAACCGACTGAAATAGCGCTATACGCTGTTATGTCCTCAGGAGTACTACTTCATAGCGTTTCTAGACGTAGAGGGCGCTTTCAAAAGTGTCGTCCCAGAGGCAATCACAGAGGTGATTACGGGCTTGGGAGTGGAGCACCGCGTAATGGATCTGATTGATCAGCTGCTAAAACGCAGGATCGTTTGACTATCTCAAGGTATGTTAGCAAAAGCACTCCACAAGGAGACAATAAAAAGGCTGCTGTATTCAATGGAGAGGAGTGATAACACGGTTATCATTCAGCACAGAGTGTGTGAATACAGAGTTAACAACTTTTTTTAAGAAAACAGCAATCCCTAAGCTCAGCAAAGAGTCGCGCACCGCAAGACTGCCCACGACAGAAGCCCACAGAAAAACTTCAAATGAGACTTGCCGATGTACCAAATGTTTTGCAAATAGTCCAAATAAGGATATTAGTACCAACCTTCTGTGAATGACAGAGGGAAATTAGTGGTCCAAACAATCCTTCATACTTTTTGCGGGTAACTCACGGCATACTGTAAGAACAGAAATTGTGGTTATATTTTCCTAACTCTCAGAGCTAGAAATAATTAATAAAAATTATTAGCCATTGGGATCGAACCGATGTTCTACACTCTTGTAAGCGGTTTTTTTGGACGGGCCAGTAATTGCCCAATGTAAGTGAGGGATCCCGAACTTTCATTACCGCTTTTACCTAACTTATATACCAATGTTAAAGAGATTTCATTACAGTAACTTCTACATTCCCTACAGGAAAGAGTAAGCTTATAGAAACTATGGACTTAAATTCGATGCATAGAATCAGAAGGAAATAACAATTTTATCATCTTGCCTGACAACTGTTATCTACGGCTATGAAAAGTTCACATTTACTTACCAGGTATGCTCAGCATTGAAGCCGACGCGTCCGTTTGTGCCAACGCAGACCGTGAAACACTTGTCAAACCAACGATTATAGCCATTTCCATGCAGGAGCTTTTTGCCAAACGAATCCAGAAGTTCTGGCCTGTTTAAATCAAACTCGAAAGGCTCATCGTCCAGTGAGAGTACAAAAGCTGCGGACTCAATGGCTTGCAGCGATACATGATTGATGCCACGCGAAAAGAACGTATTGCGTGCCTCGGCCCATTTGGAACGATTCCAGGCAGTTAAAGCAGCCAAATGCTCCTCACCATCTAAGGGTGAAACTTTGCATTCCAGTATGTTCTTGATTTGCCTACTCAAAGATATAAATATATATTAATATGAGTGCAATAAAAAGTTTAAATCCATTCGATCTTATTTTCTTACACTTGTAGCTCGCAAGGACGTAGATTTCGACCCTTGTGATAGATAATCATCTTGTAGTAGCACCCTTTGTGCAGAACTACAATGTGATTAGAGTCGCGATAATGAACGATGCGATCTGTTTCTAGTCCGGGCACACGAGCTGTGTTAAATGTGCGCTCATATTGCCAGGAGCAGAGCGGTATCATGCCCTGCACCATAATCGGCTGCAATTCCTGGTGCTCAATCAGCCGCCTGAAGTTAAGAAGCAGCGAGATGACATTGGCGGCACGGGCCGACTGAATGGTGGTAAGATTCATAAATATGGCATCGGTACCATAAAAATTGCTGTTTACACAGAGGGGACTGCGGCCGCGTAGATAGACATACTCCTCCCACCAATCCGAGACGTAGTTGGTCGATGTCCAGCTCTTGAGCCTAAGATACCATTGTAGCTTCTTGCCTATTGTTTGCTCAAACTCCTTGGCCAATCGCTCCATGCGTTCGTAGTTTTCGTCATCCAGAAGTGGACGCACAGATCGCAAATAACGCGTCATCGTCTCATGAACTGAGGGCAACGGCAGGCGTGGCAGCGAGCCTTGAAAACTGTAAAGACCTGGCTTATTCCAGCTGGAAAGGACACGAACTAAGGGCACCCACAACATAGTAGCTATGGAGACACGACGGCCAGGTGCACGGGACTCATACATCCAGCCCTTGTAAATAAGCAACAGCTTCAGTGTATAGCGCATCGTAAAGCAAATGGAAAGCCAAATGATAAGTGCTGCTAAAAAGCAAGCGCATATTTGACAGTTTATTGTGTTGCTGGGCAATTGCACCAAAATTCTGTTGGTCAAATTAAAGGGCGCCTGATAGCCGGCAAAGTGTAGGCCCAAAGCAATAGCCGTTATCAGCCACAAACTTTGTATATGTGCTGGATAAACACCATTGCGAATGCCATTCTACAAATAAATTTAAATACAAATAAATAGGGACTTTACATTTTTGATGATTATTTGTAGTATTCATTACCCTGGCACGTGCCACACGTTTCTTCCACGAGCGGATGCCCGAGTTGAAGACCAAATTGAGAACTTCGTGATCGTAATTAATGTCAAAGCCCTCGTGCGTAATCGCAAATGAGAAGGCGACGGCGGCATGGGCTTCAGCCATACCTGCTGCTCTTAGCTACTTTAAATACTGCTGCAAGTAATCAAATTTGGATTAAATAAGATTTGTGTATATGTTAGAGGCCCGCATAAAGGATATCATACTAAGTATTAACATCCTAATTTATGGTTTTATACGCAAAATATTTTACTTTTTAAGACTGCTCAAAATAAGCTTTGACCTGGTTTACTTAAATATTTTTTTTTAATTTTTAGCCAATTTTTAATTATTTAGTCAACTAATATTTTTATAAAACAAAAAACAAACGTGAAATATCATAAAACAAATTTGCAATTAAACATTTTGCGTTATTTCCTTGTTTAAGCTTTATGGCACTTTAAATTTATTACATTGCTCAATTTAAGCTATATCTCACTGTACTTCAATTTGTTCACCATCTTGCTTAAAAGTATTAAGCTTATGACTGTCTACAACAAATTTTTCATATTTTGCCTATTGAGCAATCAATTCTAGTACTCAAAATATTGATTTAACAATAAGGTTTTACACCCAGAATTAGAAAAAAATTTGGGTTTTTATTTTAAAGTATTATTATACCTTTTTGTAAAAAAATATTTTCTTAAGAAAAACGACGCAAATTTGAAATGTGTGTAAACATGAAGAATTGCATTAATGGATAAATGCAAATGCGTCAGTCTTTGATTTCAAAATTTTTTATTGCCCAAAATTTGATTGTTATCGGTACCCATTTCACGGGTTAAAAGTTAAGATTAAAATAAGACGGATTTGTAAAAATAAAATTACATTACAAAGTAAAAATTAATTTGCACTTTAATCCGATTTTGGGTAACTATTCGTTTTCGAGATATTTGAAACAAACTACGGCACAGGACAAATGTATTAAAACCTCAAACTTAGATTTCAGCCAGAAATTCCATAAATTTGGTACATTGAAACCAATTACAATGGTTATCATTTTATAATTTAAAGTTTTCCTTTGGTTTAATTTAAGCCTCCGCCGCCGGGGAATTTTCCATTCCCCCTTAAACGGATAGGTTAACGAGAAGAATATAGACGAGTAAATTCAAGGACACACTTAACCCTCATACCCGCAGTACTGTACCAATGACGTGATTTCATTTGAAATTTTCATATCTCCGGTTTTTCTCAACCGAATTTAATTAAAAATGTCACAGATTTTCATTAATGAGTTCAATCCCTATTTTTTAATTTTTTATTTATTTTAATTTTATTGTTATCGGTTCCATGTGTATATCGTTAACCGAATAGGTTATCGAAAATATGTATCTGTATGAATAAACGCGTCGATCTCAGAAATTACAAGAGCTACACAGCCACACACAAAAATATTAAAGTCCTAATAAGGAGGATTGGCTATGTTTACAAATGTTTTGGAATCACTGAATTCGAAAATAAAAAAAGTAAAACCGTTGCAGTCGGACTGTGGAGTACGCTGAAACAAGTATGTCGAGTAACCTCAACCCTTACCCCTTGACCTTACACACACGGCCATGCCTACACTACTGCACCAATACTTGATAATTTAACTTCCAAGCTTTATATTTGCCATTTTTCTCAACCGACTTTACAAAAAATTTCACAGATTTCCATTATTTTGTTTATAGTTTCAAACCCGGTTTTAAATTTTCTAAGTTAAATATTTATATGTCTGTGGCTTAGGAGATCTGACATTCAAATTCTGGAGCCCCTAGCTCAGTGGTTCCCAAACTTATTTTGTCTACCGCCCACTTTGAGAATAAATATTTTTTTAGCGCCCCCCATTTTTTCACCTATTTAAAAAAAATAACTTCAAATTAAATTAATTAATTATTGTGACCTATATATATATATTAACGGAGAATTCTAAACGAAACTTTTACTATAACCCGCAACTTGAAACTTGAATGGAGTAGGTAACATACAACGGCGCTTAGGTCTCAAGTTAACTCTTACGGGCTCCACCGATAATAAGAATGATTATTGAAACGCTCTTTCTGGGTCTCCTACCGCCCGCCTTGAGACCTGCAGCGCCCACAAGGGGGCGTTATCGCCTACTTTGGGAAACACTGCTCTAGCTCATAGAGTATCCAAATCGACGCGATTATACAGATATATTGACTTGACTGCTGATGCTGATTAAGAGTATACATATATATATATATATACTTTATGGGGTCGAAGATGTTTTCTTCTGCCTGTTACATAATTTTGCATAAAACAATTATACCCTTTTTACCCATTTCACTGGTTAAACGTATATAAAAAGAGCAGACTGTAACTGAAGGCCAATGCGGCATGACAACAAATTATTGACACACACATAACAACAAAATCAAATGTATATTTTTGTATGACCCACTTTTGAATAGGGGTCCACGCGGTGTATGCGATATAATTTTTACGCTACGATCACTACCGGCTTTTAAATATTTATATTTAATTCATTTTTTTGTTTATGTATATATATATATATATATATATATATATATTTGTGCGTATACAATATACATAATACAGATGATTGTTGCTGCTTTTTATTTATTTGATTTATTTTGCGCAGGTTTCAAAGTCCAATTTGAATTGGACAAGTTTTGCTTTCGTGGTTTTGTCTGAAAAGATATATGTAGGTAGTATGTACATGACAGATTTTATACACATTACTATAATACATTTAATATTTTACATAACTATAAAAAAGAGAAATAATCTGTAAAAAGCTGATAAGAAATCGCTTATCTCTCGAGGAATTACACTCAAAAATAGGAAAATAATATGAATGTACATATGTATATAATAAGCACACTTCTTTTGTTTTTTGTTCTTACAGTGCCTATAAGTGGAACAAACACTTGCCACCAAAGCAAATTAACAACAATTTTAAGCATCAAACTGGAGGGAGGCAAATACAACGCTAGAAACTATTTTAACTTTTTTGTTTTGTTTTTGTTAATATGACCTACAATTAGTTTAGCACCAAGGACTAACAAACCAATTTTTATAATAGGCAATCATCAACAATATTAAACGCTTTGTAACGTCCAAATAAAGTTTTTAGTGTTAGCGTTTTTTTTTTTTTTTTTTGTGTTACGAAAATAGAACACCGAAACAACTTGATCGCTTGAGCCCCGAGCGATAACTGATTGAGCTGCGTGGCAGACCAACCGTGCACTAGTATCTCAAAAAGCGACCGTCATCGGAAAAAGCAACAGATACAAAACATTTACAACAACAGAAACAGATACATATAATACTTTGGCATGACTGCTTGCTGCGTCACAGTTCTGGCCATCGACCGTGGAGGGGGTTTGCAATGCGGGAAAGCTTTTAAAAATGAGAGAGAAAACAAAAGAAGGAAAGAATCTTGAAAAAACAATGTAGCTGGCATACAATGATTAAGGTAAATACATTTATTTAATTTTAATATGTCTGTAAATATTTGCAGAATGTTTAATTTCTTTTAATGAGAAATCATTCAAGTCCTTAAACACTTTGCAATGGGAAATTTTTAAAACATATAGATAAATACATTCATGGACTATATCCGTATTTATGTATGCCTATGTAAATTGGAATAGGGAGTTTACCCAGTATTTGCCGAAAGAAACAGTATAACTCTAAGACCAGTATTTTATACCGAGTGTTTTCATTTTTGCTTTTCTCAGATAAGTCTTTTTTAAAACGTGATCGCAGAAAAAAGTTTTTAAAAAATTTCAATACCAATGGAAGGTACATTTACGCGTACGGTCAAGCCTGTTCTACTCCGTCAATCCATATAACAAGAAATCAATCTTCGACATCTTTGGTGTTGTTCAACCGATTTAACTAAAAACTTCAGATTTTCAATATGTTGTCTATTTTTGTGTGTAAAAAAACATGAAGTTTTTCAATTAAAATGTTCACTATTACATATAAGTATCGGGAGCTGAAAACCAATTTTTGTTGATAGTGTCCGGTTTAGAAGGGGTTACGATTCAAACCAAGACTCTTTAACTCCTATATTAAGTGACGGTTTTGGGAGCTCCGTAATGCTACACAGAACCAAATTCTTAGACATTAAAAAAAAATTGAAGCAGTAAACTTTTGTGATCTTTGTTCTCCCAGCGGAGATGCATGCTATAGCAGAAAAAATAAGTTTTTTTTCATTGTTTTCTCAACATTTCTGCATTTTATATCCTTAACCCATAAAATGGGTAAAAAAGAGAATAATGGTTTTGTTCAAAAATATTAAACAGGCAGAAGGAAGCTTCTGCATTTAAAGTACATATATTATTGATCAGCATCAGGAGTCGAGTCGATATAGCCATGTCTGTCTGTATGTATGAACACGTCGATAACAGGAACTACTAAAGCTAGAGACTCCAGATTTTGGGCTATGAGTTCTCCTAATCCCTAGGAATACCAATTTTGCTTTAAATTTTCGAAAACTTTTCCGGTTTACGATATATACATGGAATCGATAAGAAGAAAATCTAGAATTGTGAAAACTTTAAAATGGGGATTGAAACTATTAATAAAATAATTAACATCTGTGAAATTTTAAATAAATTTAATTTTTAATTAAAATTGGTTCAGAAACACCGGAAATATGAAACCATCAAACATAGGTACACTAGTGCACGTACATATGTGTATGTCTGTCAGCCCAACCGTCGGTCCGCCTTTATGGTCATGGTCGAGGGTAGCTTCTAGTCAAGCTTACTCGACTAGACCTTCTTACTTGTTTACTATTACTTTTTACCCACCAATATCACCCTTATAGATTCAAGCTTCTTAAGCTGTTATGAAAATAAAAATCTGCTAGCAAGCTGGGAAAAGTATATTAGTTTTGGGATGATAGCAATTAATTAATTTAGTTATGTACCGATTCAATTCCTTTGTTTTGACCTAGGTATACAGCATTAGTGTGTATGATGATTTGGCCTTGCTTAATGGAAGTCCTGTCGATAACATCCTATCTTCTTTTCAAGCTGGACATTCATCTTATTTAGTCCCAATACTCTTTTCTTGTTGCAATAGCCCCAAAGATAGGAATAAACAGTTTGACAAAAAAGTGTTTACAAATTGTGAAAATTTTGGATATTTACACTTTAGAGATATGGGTCACACTGGTTATTGTTTTAAATTTTTTTTTAAATTTTTATACCCTTAACTCATAAAATGGGTAAGAAAGGGTATAATGGTTTTGTGCAAATGTATGTAAAAGGCAGAAGGAAACTTCTCCGACTCCATAAAGTATATATGTTCTTGATCAGTAGCAATAGCCGAGTCGATATAGCCATGTCAGACTGTCTGTCTGTCAGTCCGGCCGTCTGTCTGTCCGTCCGTCTGTATGTATGAACGCGTCGATCTAACGAACTACAAAGGCCAGAGACTTCAGATTATGGATATAAGCTCTGCTAATCCCTAGGCATAGCAATTTTCATTTCATTTTAATTTATTAAAATCGGTTAAGAAACACCGGAGATATGAAACACAAACATACAATAAAGTGCTTACACACATTATTTATTGGTTTGTTTTTGTTGCGAATGGCATATTTTCAGTTCCTTTTTTAAAAAGTAAAAACGCGCAGCTCTTGGTGCAATTTTTTAAGAAATATCATATTTGGAATAAGGACAGTTTTAGACGGGTTTAATATGTCAAGTAAGCGGTTATCGTTCGACATGAACCAGTTGGTTTATTACAACTCCACCATCGTGAAAACGGTCTCTGAGATTGCAGAAATGTTTGCAATTAGCAGGAAAACTGTATAAAACGTTTTAAGCCGCGTTAAAAACGAGGGAAGGATGTAGGCGAAGCCTTCTATTGGTCGGCCGCGGGCAATAACTCCAAGGTCAGAAAGGTCAACCAAAATCCAACTATTTCGACCAGAACGCTTGCCAATGAGATGAAGACGGAATGTGGATTCACCATATGTCGCGAAAGTGTCAGAAAACCATTAAAAAAAACAGAGTTTTTATCGCGGGCTGCTCGAAAAAAACCGTTTTTGTCGACGGAGCATGTTAGAAGACGTTTAACCTTTCCCAGGATCCACGTGGGACAGACAAATTCATATTGGGACGACTTGATATTTTGTGATGAATCCAAAATGATGGACCCAGCACAGTGTATTAGTTTGGAAAATTGTCGGTGATGGGTTGGGGGTGCATCTCGAGCAAAGGAGTTGGAGAATTGTTAACCCGTTAATTGAAAATACAATGGATGCCCAACAATATTTAAGTATTTTGGCCACACAGTTGGTAGCCAGTGCCAACATATGTGGATTTATTAATGATGGCAAGCCAACATACAAGTTTTAACAGGACAATGATCCGAAGCAAAAGGCTCTTGTGGTTCGAGACACCTGCCCAAAGCTCAGGCCTCAACCCAATTGAAAATCTGTGGGCCTATCTGAAAAAACGTACTGTCAAGCGTTATCCGAAAATATGAATTTTACTTTTTTAAGACTGCTCAAAATAAGCTTTGACCTGGTTTACTTAAATATTTTTTTTAAGTTTTTGGTTTTTTTAATATTTATATAAAACAAAAGTTCCTATTTTCCTTATTCAAACTTTATGGCACTTTAAATGTATTACATTGCTCAATTTAAGCTCTGTCTCACTGTACTTACATTTTTTCATCATCTTGCTTAAAAGTATTAAGCTTATGACTGTCTACAACAAATTTTTGATCTTTTGCATATTGAGCAATCATTTCTAGTACTCAAAATATTGATTTAACAATAAGGTTTTACACCCAGAACTAGAAAAAAATTTAGGTTTTTATTTTAAAGTATTATTATACCTTTTTGTAAAAAAATATTATCTTAAGAAAAAAGACGCAAATTTTAAATGTGTGTAAACATGAAGAATTGCATTAATGGATAAATGCAAATGCGTCAGCCTTTGATTTCAAAACTTTGTTATTGCCCAAAATTTGATTGTTATCGGTACCATTTCACGGGTTAAAAGTTAAGATTAAAATAAGACGGATTTGTAAAAACAAAATTACATTACAAAGTAAAAATTAATTTGCACTTTAATCCGATTTTGGGTAACTATTCGTTTTCGAGATATTTGAAACAAGCCACGGCACAGGACAAAAGTATTAAAACCTCAAACTTAGATTTCAGCCAGAAATTCCATAAATTTGGTACATTGAAACCAATTACAATGGTTATCATTTTATAATTTAAAGTTTTCCTTTGGTTTAATTTAAGCCTCCGCCGCCGGGGAATTTTCCATACCCCCTTAAACGGATAGGTTAACGAGAAGAATATAGTCGAGTAAATTCAAGGACACACTTAACCCTCATACCCGCAGTACTGTACCAATGATGTGATTTCATTTGAAATTTTCATATCTACGGTTTTTCTCAACCGAATTTAATAAAAAATGTCACAGATTTTCATTAATAAGTTCAATACCAATTTTTTAATTTTTTATATATTTAAATTTTATTGTTATCGGTTGCATGTGAATATGGTTAACCGAATAGGTTATCGAAAATATGTATCTGTATGAATGAACGCGTCGATCTCAGAAACTACAAGAGCTACACAGCCACACACAAAAATATTAAAGTCCTAATAAGGAGGATTGGCTATGTTTACAAATGTTTCGAAAATAAAAAAAGTAAAACCGTTGCAGTCGGAATGTGGAGTACGCTGAAACAAGTATGTCGAGTAACCTCAACCCTTACCCCTTGACCTTTCACACACGGCCGTGTCTTCACTACTGCACCAATACTTGATAATTAAACCTTCAAACTTTATATTTGTCATTTTTCTCAACCGACTTTACAAAAAATTTCACAGATTTCCATTATTTATGGTTCCAAACCCGGTCTTAAATTTTTTAAGTTCAATATTTTATTGTACTGTCTGGGTTTAGGAGAGCTGACATTCAAAATCTGGAGCCTCTAGCTCATACAGTTTCTAAGATCGACGCGATTATACAGATATATTGACTTGGCTGTTGATGCTGATTAAGAATATACACATATATATATATGGGGTCGAAGATGCTTTCTTCTGCCTGGTACATACTTTTGCACAAAACCATTATACCCTTTCTTACCCATTTTGTACAAATGTATGTAACAGGGAGAAGGAAACTTCTCCGACCCCATAAAGTATATATATTCTTGATCAGTATCAATAGCCGAGTCGATATAGCCATGTCCGACTGTCTGTCTGTCAGTCCGGCCGTCTGTCTGTCCGGCCGTCTGTCTGTCCGTCCGTCTGTATGTATGAACGCGTCGATCTAACGAACTACAAAGGCCAGAGACTTCAGATTATGGATATAAGCTCTCCTAATCCCTAGGCATAGATTTCCATTATTTATGGTTCCCAACCCGGTCTTAAATTTTCTAAGTTCAATATTTTATTGTACTGTCTGTGGTTTAGGAGAGCTGACATTCAAAATCTGGAGCCTCTACCTCATAGAGTTTCTAAGATCGACACGATTATACAGATATATTGACTTGGCTGTTGATGCTGATTAAGAATATACATATATATATATATATATATATGGGGTCGAAGATGCTTTCTTCTGCCTGGTACATACTTTTGCACAAAACCATTATACCCTTTCTTACCCATTTTGTGCAAATGTATGTAACAGGGAGAAGGAAACTTCTCCGACCCCATAAAGTATATATATTCTTGATCAGTATCAATAGCCGAGTCGATATAGCCATGTCAGACTGTCAGTCCGGCCGTCTGTCTGTCCGTCCGTCTGTATGTATGAACGCGTCGATCTAACGAACTACAAAGGCCAGAGACTTCAGATTATGGATATAAGCTCTGCTAATCCCTAGGCATAGCAATTTTAATTTCATTTTAATTTATTAAAATCGGTTAAGAAACACCGGAGATATGAAACACAAACATACAATAAAGTGCTTACACACATTATTTTTTGGTTTGTTTTTGTTGCGAATGGCATATTTTCAGTTCCTTTTTTAAAAAGTAAAAACGCTCAGCTCTTGGTGCAATTTTTTAAGAAATTTCATATTTGGAATAAGGACAGTTTTAGACGGGTTTAATATGTCAAGTAAGCGGTTATCGTTCGACATGAACCATTGGGTTTATTACAACTCCACCATCGGGAAAACGGTCTCTGAGATTGCAGAAATGTTTGCAATTAGCAGAAAAACTGTATAAAACGTTTTAAGCCGCGTTAAAAACGAGGGAAGGATGTAGGCGAAGCCTTCTATTGGTCGGCCGCGGGCAATAACTCCAAGGTCAGAAAGATCAACCAAAATCCAACTTTTTCGACTAGAACGCTTGCCAATGAGATGAAGACGGAATGTGGAAAAACCGAGTTTTTATCGCGGGCTGCTAGAAAAAAACCGTTGTTGTCGGCGGAGCATGTTAGAAGACGTTTAACCTTTCCCAGGATCCACGTGGGACAGACAAATTCATATTGGGACGATTTGGTATTTTGTGATGAATCCAAAATTATGGACCCAGCAAAGTGTGGCGCAAGCCGTTGAAAGCGCTTGAAAACAAAAATATTATATTCATATTAGTTCGGAAAATTGTCAGTGATGGTTTGGGGGTGCATCTCGAGCAAAGGAGTTGGAGAATTGTTAACCCGTTTATTGAAAATACAATGGATGCCCAACAATATTTAAGTATTTTGGCCACACAGTTGGTAGCCAGTGCCAACAAATGTGGATTTATTAATGATGGCAAGCCAACATACAAGTTTTAACAGGACAATGATCCCAAGCAAAATTCTAATATGCCAACAAATGTGGATTTATTAATGATGGCAAACGTTCTGTCAAGCGCCAACCGAAAATATGAACGATCTCAAGACGATAATATGGCAAAATGTTCCATTGGAATGCGTCCAAAATCTAATAAAATCGATGCAAAGGCGGCTGGAAGCGGTTTTGAAAGCCAACGGTGGACATACAAAATATTAATTATAGCTTAAAACCAAAAACTAATAGAAAGATTAACATTGTGTAAACACTTTATTCTCAGCTGAATTTTGTGCCTTTGTTAGTATTTTTAGTGTTTCTTTGTTAATGTTTGTGTTTTTTAAGTTTTTATTAATAGGTTTAAGAGATAATTAACTTAATAACTTAAAAAAATTAAAACAACAACCAGTGAACCACTGAAAATAACAAAAATTTGCACTATATATAAACACTTTATAGTCAAACGGTAAATTCATATATGAATACAACGGTTCATCATAAGCCCTTATAAAAAGACGAACCCACAAACAACAAATTTTTGGAATTTTGAGATATTTTTTGCTGTGTTCACTCATTCCCCGACCTTCGCAGTACATTTAATTCTTGCGACAATCAGCATCAATGCACATTGTTGCACTTATAAAAATCTTTTTGTATAATTGGCCTATATCAGAAAGTGTTTTTTTCTTTGCCCAGAATTTTATAAATTAAAAGAAATAAATACTTTGGTATCTAATAGTGGAGTATAAATTTAAACTAAAGCTTACAGTAATATTTTGATCAGCATTGAGAAGTAAAAAACATTGAGAAGTAAACATTTTTTTTTTATGTATTTTTATGATTCTTTAATTGTGTTGGAGTTTTCTCACTTTGGGAAACTCTGAAGAATAAAAAATAACATGATATAAAAAGCAAAAGCTCTATCTGGTAGGACAAATTAACATTTGACATCTTTAAGTACAATTTTTTTTTTTTAAATAAAGCTTGTAAGAGATTAGCGTTCTGGGCCTCTTCCCGTACAACTCGTATACGACGGACATTCCCACCTATGACGACGTCTAGGATCTTGCTGTACCAGTCAAATTTCTTATTAGCACATTCGCAAGCAATGTGGCAGTACTCAACTCTGCACCTTGTGACTATGAGCCTGCTGACGGAGTCCAGGAGTACATCCACCTTCTTGAGAGCTTTGCTCGCAGGTTAATTTGCTATTTTGAATATAGTTTGTAAACAACGAACAAATTCCCAGCACAGAGACGCCATTTGATTCGATTTTTAACAGCTGATTTCTTTGCATATGCACTTAAGCACTGACATGTGGCAGGCTAGGTGTTTGGGTAGGTTTTATAAAATTTAAAATAGTTTTTTTAAACTATTTTTTAAATAAATAAAATATTTTTTCTACGAGAAGGTGTTTTATTGCAATTGCCAAAAGCTTAAAGTTCAATTGCATGTTGGGGTCTACAAGGTAATACGCAATTAACATTGTGATATGCGGTGGGCACGCGGATTACGCGTAATTCATATAATAACATTACATTTTTTGTGACGCATACGAATTGTCTGGTTGGCATTTTGGATCAGACAACAAAAATTTGGTTATCCGCAAACTTTGCTGATAGCTTCAATCAGACTTTGATTATACATATTTTTTGGCTTACTTCTTAAGAAAGCATTTGAATATGAGAGGCAAAATATGTTGTAGTCTTGCCATAACAAAAGATTTTATGTTTAAACTAACATGTGCAACAGACACAGTTGCGCTTGTATTGCAAAAATTACGGACATAACCCACGTCAAAGCGTTTTGCAAAAGTGGAAAGGGAGCAAGAAACTACGCTAATTCTGACTTCAAAACCGCCACGCGATTGCTAATTATTTACAAATCAGCTAATATATTTATATATACATATGTACAACCAAAGTAAATACTTATACATATGTTATTACAAGCTAATAAAAACTTGAATATAATCAAAAAACTTAACTTTTCGCAATAACGTGTTTATTTTATGTATACATTTAAATGCTAAGACTGCTCACTTTTGTGTTATTAAAATAACTAACTAATTTGCGCCTACCCAACTGAATATTCATAAGCATTTGTGTAATTGTATAAGTGAATATTACAGTTGTTTACGATGTTGCGCGCTTTTGTAAGTGTCCGTCTGAGAGCATTTGCTCACCCACTCTTTCGAGAGAGAAGCAAACTTAGATTGGACTTTGCACAATGCAAATAAAAGTAATAGTAAATGGGGGAAAAAAACAAGTAACAACAATCTCAATGTCGCTGAAACTGACTTTTTTTTAATAATTGTAATTATTATTTTAACTCTCTCTTTCCAAAACAAAATTCAAAGCCGCTGAAAATATATACATATGTACATGTACATGTATATGGGGGAAAAACGGAAAATATCAGCTTGTGACCCAAATAACCGGAACAGGTTAACGTTTTTATTATTTTTTTTTTTTTTGTATTTTATGCCTATTAGACCTGAATGTAGGTTATGGATCCAAATAGTAGTTTTTAGTTTCTAGGAATCGTAATTAAAATCAAGTATTTCATCAAATCAAAGGTGAATGCACGTCTCCAGCGTACGACAATGCTTTCGGTTTTATGCTGTGTATGCATAATCAATTAACTCCTTACTTACATGTGTACTGCAGTATTGAAAATAACTTGGTTTAGTTCTAGACAAAAATGTACACTCTTTAATCTTATTAAAATAAAAGCGGAAAGCAAGCACAGTACGCAAACAAGCAAAAACAAATAACGTTGAAGACGAGCGCGCTACAAACGGTTGAACACAAGAATAAAGACTGAGAGAAGCAGACTGGAATGCTAAAAGAGTTGTAAGCCAATGCAAGAACGATTGTTTCACTGAACATATGATCGTTGACGCGTGTATGTAAAGTAAAGTAGAGTGACCATCATTGTTGTTTTTCCACATTTTTCCGTCAGATCTGGTTTCTTTAAACGTAATTCCGAGAAATTAGGATTAGGACGACGTTGCATATTGTTATCGATTACATTATTGGTAGACGGAAACAACGAGTAGGTATATTAATTAATGCAATTAATTTAAATTTATTTTTTAACAATATATTTTATTACTAATTTTGAAAAGGAATAAAATAAATAAAAATAAAATTAGGCACCTGTAATAAAAAATAATCATCATCATCATAAACATTGCGGCAAGTTCAAGTAAAGTTTTGAAAACCCACATCGAAAATACCAGAACCCACATTGAACACATCAGAACCCACGTACGTAATGTACGCATACTCATATAAACAGCAAAGCGGCGTGAACCAACCTTCTCCGTCGGCTGCCTCTCTGCATCTAATCGCAAGCATATTAAAATTGAATGCGAACTATGAAAACCCACCCCGAAATTATCAGAACCCACGTACGTAAAATGCACACTCATATAAACAGCAAAGCAGCGCGAACCAACCTTCTCCGTCGACCGCCACTCTGCATCTAATCGCAAGCATATTACAATTTAATGAGAGTGCTGAGAGCGCGTTCGGCTCGACAGCCGAAGAGCTGAGGGTTCTGATCTCAAAAAAATGTTGGCACAAAATCGTTGTATGAAAATTTACCTCTATCATACCTACTCGTTGACGGAAATCTAACAGTTTTTTCGAGCTCTACTTAGGAGCGATTACGATATAAACTAGGAGTTTTTGGTAACAGTTTTAAGAGATCTGTAAGGCATCTGAGAACAACATTCCTTATTATAAAAATGTTGTAGCATAAAGAATTTTTGAGTTTTGTTCAGATGTTTAACTATTTACAAAGAAGGCTCTAGTCCAGTGGCTCCCAAACTTTTTTTGTCTACCGCCCACTTTGAGAATAAATATTTTTTTAGCGCCCCCCAACCTGAGCGCAGTAGGTAACATACAACGGCGCTTAGGTCTCAAGTTAACTCTTAAGGGCTCTTTTTGTGTCTCTTACCGCCCCCCTTCAGACCTGCAGCGCCTACAAGGGGGCGTTATCGCCCACTTTGGGAAACACTGCTCTAGTCGATTAAACTTGACTAAAAGATACCCTTAACCCTTGATTATAGAGACGAGCTGGCTGAAAGACATATGTATGTACATTCATATCTACGGTGCTTCTTAACTGATTTTAACAAATGTTTATTATTTTGTTAATGTTTTTAAGCCCCATTTTTAAATTTGTTATTGATCAAGAATAAATTAACTTTCTGGGGTCGAAGAAGCTTCCTTCTGCCTGTTACATACTTTTGTATAAAACCATTATACCCTTCTTACCCATTTAATTGGTTAAGGATATAAAAACAAAACTGGTATTTACCATATTTTTCTTATCTTAGCCTTTTCATTGCTACTTTTTAACCCAACAAAAAAAAAACCTTTTCCTCTACAAAGAATTGTAACACTGGTGTATTATAGCTGCAAATTTACCTATTTGCAAATAATCATTTAATTTTAAAATCAAGTACAAGCACTAGCACTATATTAATGCTCAGCTTTACTTAAAATATACTCTGTTATCTTCAAGTTAAATCTATGCTCAACACGGCACTCTTATTCTACGATTTCAGCTTTATTCTTATTTACAGGATTTGAGAGTCCTCTTATGCTTACATCGTATACTACCTCCTCAATTTTCTTTACATCGTATTTAAGAGCATCGAAACGTTTGCGCAAACCATCATTCTTCATATTGAGCAAGCGAAATCCCGTATTTAGATCACCAATAAAATGGGAGATATTCAAGGGGCGATCATAGTCCCCCATAGTGACGGAATTTGTAGCGAAGCGTGATAATTCTGATGCAAGCAGCAAAATACCCAGTAAATAGTCCTCAATATCCAAATGAAATCCATCCGAATGTATGGTTTTTACTATGAATGAATAAATTAAAAACTTTATATTGTGTAATTTTCAACAGATGATGTTGTGCAAACTTACAGCCCAGCATCTCGGCAGCTGTTTCGCGCGTCACCAAAAAACCCGCCTCCAGATAGATTACTAACGCAATCAAAAATACTAAACGTTGTGTAATATAGGTCCAATGATCGGAATAGCTGTGTACACAGAAAAAATATAGGCACATTTAAAGCCTATAGTATGTTAAAAGAAGTCGGAAGGTTCTTGTCGTGTAAGCTCGAATAGAAGATACTCTAAGCCCTTGACCATACAGACGGTAGGGCTAACAGATATGTACGTATTCTACTGTACCAATGCTTGATGGCTTTCTATCTCCGGTGTTTTCAACAGACTTTAATAAATATTTCAAAAATTTTAATTATTTTGTTAATGAATAGTTTCTTGCCTGTTACACACTTTTTCACAAGACCATTATACCCTTTTTCACCCATTACATGGTTAAGGGTATACAAATTCCAAATATGTCTTACCGGTAATACTGCCCACCTGGGACCAAAGCGGACAGCATCTGATACCTTTCGGCACAGGCTTCAATTTGCATACGAGCCATGCTGCAAGCGTTGTTAACTACAATGTAAGTTAATGGAAGCTTGAAACAGTAAAAATTAAAACAAACAACAACTCACTTTTTCTCAAATCACAGTGTATGACTTGTAGTTGTATAGTGGCTTCCTTTGCTAAATGCTCAATTTCGCGAACAACAATGCGAATGTTCTGTGCGAAAGTATTTGTATTTATTTATGTACATATTTACCATAAATACCAAAATAGATTAGGAACTTACCTCACGCAACTCTTGCTCGTTGTCTATATATTTCTGATAGTTTGAGAAAACTTCCATATTTACAAAGTGTGACATATTGCTTGCCAAAATTGCTTGATTATGCCGGCCTTTTGCAAGCACTCAAATGCATACATGTGTATGTATATGTAGACTTTCAATATTACTGTATTTCTAACATCAGTGTTGATTTCTATATCTTATCGATATGTACTCACGTATCGACTAACAGCTGTATTGCTGGTCGTGCTTTTAGCTTTCTTAGTTGGAAGTAAAGTTAATCAAATATTATTAAGAAATAATGTCCCACGTAAGATTTTCATACAAAAATACGAAACAAAAATAGTGTTATATATTATTATCTTAAAAGGGTGGTAGCTTCAATCCTTACGCACAGCCTGGCGGTGGCTATGTTGCTTCTCCTGGCGCCTTTCCTCCACAAAACGCTCAAGTTACACCACAATCTCAGCAATGGTTTACCATGGTAGACAGAGATCGCTCTGGCAAAATTAACGCCTCAGAGTTAAAGGGAGCTCTCATTAATGGCCGTGGGCAGCAATTTTCAGACAATGCATGCAAACTAATGATAAGTAAGAACTCAGTCATATACAGTGAGACAGACATTATTTTAAGCAGTGCCTAGCAAAAATTTCAATTGCCTGCCATAATCTAAATAAACATTATTTTTAAAAAAATCCCATTTGCAATAAACACGGTTATTTTTTACATAACCCGACACTTGCTAAGTCGGGTTATGTAAAAAGTACTTTAATTTCAGGTCAAAGCTTATTTTGAACAGTTACATTATGGGCACCTAAGTGCCATTAAACTCTGATATTTTACCTAAAATTGAATATTTTCTGTAGAAATAGGGCAATCCTTCGAATTCGTATATATTTGGGATGGAACCAGCCAACAAGGACCATGGGCAAACGCACTACAAACTACAAGCAATAGATATTTGCATCGCCAAATAGCTAAAATTGTCAATCTGGGGGCCCCAACTGTTTACTACATTACTCGGTGCCTCGTCCACAAAAATCGGATAGAGCACAAGTGCAGAATGGCACCAAACAAGATTTTCACCGAAGAGGATAAGCGGAAAATGATCAGGAAAATAAGGGAAAACCCGAAGCTATGGGCTCCAGGTGCAGGATGAAATAAGGAAATAAGGCGGCAGGTGCAGGATGAAGTAAGGAATGACATTAATTCCCGAGTACCACGGAAGAAGACCTTTATAAGTGCAAAAAAAAAAAATGCACTATGATGACGTTCGCCAAAATCCACTTGGGCATGGTTTGGAGTCCTGAAACACATTCATTATTTCAGATGAGCCCGAAGGGACGGTTTTCTGTGTGGTGCCTGTCCAATACTGAGCAGAATCCCAAACACTTAAATGCAACAGTCAAGCACGGTCGAGCAAGTGTCATGGTACAGACATATAAGTCGTCAGACGGTGCCCAGAACTTTGTTATTTTTGAGAGTACAGTGGGCAATAACATGTACCTCAATATCCTACAAAATGTACTACCATGTGTCGAGAAACTGCTAATCCGACGTACTTTCCGGTTCTATTGAGAATTTATGCAATCAGATGAATAATAACATCCGGAGCAAAGCATATCCAACATACAGGATCTCAAAAGTGCTCTACTGGTTGAGTGGAGCAAAATCAAAATAACTTCCATGAATAATAGTTTAAGGGAAGTTGTAAGGGTAAAGGATATCAAACTATATATTAATATCCTTATACGCGAAATATAATAATTTTAAAAGCTGTTCTAAATAAGCTTTGACTTATATTTTGGATACGTTTTCAGTTTTTGGCTAAATTTAATTAGATAATTAATATTTTAATAAAAACTAGCTTTTTTTTCAAACACGGTATATCATAAACATAAAAGTGTATATCAAACAATTTTCTTTTTTATGACTCAGTGCAGTCTATTTATTTTATGTATCTCGAATTATGTGTTTGTAGAAAGTAAAGAAACTAAAAAGACTCATGATTTTAGATGTGAGCTCACCTAATGTTTAATATGCGCGTTTACAAGAACATAGTTGATAATTATCTCTTTTTGGTTTACCTAATGCTTTATTGTATAGTTACCTTTTTTAATCGCATATTTTATGTCATTTAAGGCATGTTCGATAACGACGCGACTGGCACTATTGACATCTTTGAGTTTGAAAAGCTTTACAACTACATCAATCAGTGGTTGGAAGTTTTTAAGACCTACGATCAAGATGGCTCTGGTCACATCGAAGAGAGTGAACTAACACAAGGTTCATTTTGAATATATATATTTTTTATTATTTTATAATACAAAATTTATTCTATTACAGCATTTAGTCAAATGGGCTTTCGTTTTACGCCCGAGTTTATAAACTTTCTGGTAAAAAAGAGTGATCCTCAATCTCACAAGGAAGTATCCGTGGATCAATTTATTGTGCTGTGTGTTCAAGTTCAACGATTCACGGAAGCATTTCGGCAGCGTGATACGCAACAGAATGGAACTATTACCATTGCCTTTGAAGATTTTTTAAGCGTTGCCATTGGTTGTTCATATTAATTTTTTAATTTCTGGTGTAAGCTTTGTCGTTTTATTTTCTACCTTGCCAATAATGTTGTAATCTCCTTTTAAAACCACTGAGTATTGTTATCGCAGTTTCACTAAAGCTTAGTACAAAACAAAAACAATAAACCATACACATTTATATTTGTAATTGTAAAATCATTGTGATTTTTCTAAACTTTTAAAATTCCTCATGTTTTATAAGTCTTTTTATACTCGACCCATGCTTTGGTGCAAAAGTATGTAACAGGTAGAAACATCTCCAACATAAGTATACATATTCTTGATCAGCATCAACAGACGAGTCGATATAACCATGTCTGTCCGTCTGTATGAAAGAACGCGTCGATCGCCGGAATTACAAAAGCCAGACCCTCCAGATTTTGGATTTGAGCTCTCTTAATCCCTGTATGTCAAGATTGTTTCAAATTTTAAGTTTTCCGGCTTACGATATACACATGAATCGATAACAAAAGTCTTTAATTTAAAAAATTCTAAAATGTAGATTGAAAATATTAACAAAGTAATGAACACATGCGAAATTTTTATTTAAATCAGTTGAGAAACACCAGAGATATAAAATCATCAAGCATTGGTAAAAGAGTACACCTACATATTTATGGCCGTCAGCTCAACCGTCTATTAGCGGTACCTTCGGTCTTACTCGACTAGAGCCTTCTTACGTGTTTACTAACTTCGAAACGTCTGCTCAAAATTGAAAATTATTTTTATTAACAAATAATTAAATTCAAAGTACACAGAGTGCGATGCTTGATATTAAATGCTATGATAATTTAATTAGCAGTTTGCACCTCACGGTTTTTAGTCTAAATTTAATAATTCAAACAATTTAAGTAAATATATAAGATATAAATCAATAAATACACTTGGAAATATTTTGATTATTATTTTATAAATTGAAATAAACTTTTATTTACGATTTTCTCTTGTTTATTTGGTTATATGTATGTATGTATGATTGTTAAAAACCCTTAAACATTTGCTCTCAGTCTTAAATGTCGGTATTATAGAAATTTATGAGTTAAGTGAGTCGGTTGTCTAAATATTAAATTTCGTTTAATCCATATTCGATTTTTGATTTTAAAATTATGTTCGAATAATTAGCTTAAAGTCAGTCAATTTGTTTCATTAAAATAAAGAACTAATATGGCATCGATTGGAGATCGCTTGGGCAGTTTGGATAAAATTAGGGAACATGAGTGATTGTGTAAATGCATCTTAAGTGAGTGTGTCAAGAGATCTTGTATTGGACATTGTTACGTAAAAGATTAGAAAATTGCTAAATTGAATGGTTTGTTTGAGCTTATTTGGACTGCTACGAAGTATGTTAAGGCAAAACTGAGTTGCCTGTTTGGGCATTATATTGTTTTCAATGATATTTTCATCAGTGTTTGCAAATAAATTCTTAAGTGAAATATAAAACAAAAATTGGCACAAAATAAAATTCACATAGCTTACAAAAATATCTGCTTTGATCAACTCAAATACCATTTTTTTAAATTATTAACCACGCATTTTGCATTATTTTTCCTTCTTTGAAAGTACATGCACATTACAATTAGAATGTACTATGTGTTGAATTCGATAATTGCTTTTGTGTTGATGAATTTCTTCTTTATAAACTAATAATATATTATCAATACATTAAAAAAAGGCAAATTAATTTTTAGGAGAACACACAAAATGACACGAGTTTATAATTTTCTGTCAATTAAAAAATTAAACAAATCTAGTTTCTTTTCATGAGCAACCATAATAAAATTTAAATGGAAGTTGTAGTCAAAGTAAGAATTAGGTGTATTTGGTATAAATTGTATTTGTCAAAGAAAATGAAATCGCATCACTTATTGCAATCAATAATGAGCTTGCCCTGCGAATCATCTGACATTGAGCCGCTAAAGCTCATGCAGCCGCCCTCCATTTTGATGGAATACTTGGAGCGACGCTTGCTGGGCAGCTGAGGCAATTCTGTATGATGCTTGCGCACATGGACGCCAAGATTGCCACGCTGCTTGGACTTGTAGGGGCAATAGGGGCACTGATGCGATGGCTCCTTGCCGCCACACTCGACATTCTCATGGCGCCGCAATGTGGACTTCCAGCGGTATTTCTTACCACAATGACGGCATTCATAGACAGGTTCACCATCGAGACCAATGCCATTAGGGCTGGTAATGCTGCCGTTGCTACTGCTGCCACCATAATCGCTCAAAGTAAACTCCAGCTGACGAAATGCCTGAGCATGTACATCCTTTATCGCGCTATAAGAGTTATTTGTGGCAAGCGTGCTCATTGAATAGTTTCCAAACTTGCCGTTACCGGCAATTCCCACTGCGCCCGATTGATCCATCAGTTGTATATCATCGAAAGAATGGGAGCGTGCATCATCTTCATCCTCTGTGGAGGAATCCGGTTCATTTTCGCACTCGGAATGCCTCATACCACGCTGGTGCTGTTGTTGCTTACGCAACAGATTCTCCAATATCTTTGTAGGAGTCTCCCCATTTAAATGGCCCTCCTCCTTGACACGACGATGCGGTGTCTGCTGGCGCAATATCTCCTGGGCGCGCAGCTGCTGCTGGAAATTGTGCAACCCATTGCGCATTAGTGCCTCGGCAATGGCCGCAGCCGGTGGCTGATGCACAGGAGCAACAGGTGCTGCTGCCGCCACCGGATTGGTCACCAGCACAGAAGTGGGTACGACCGTTATCCCAAGCCCAGTACGCAGCGCATTGGCGCCAACCGCTGATTTTAGTGTATATTTGGGGCATGGATGAAATGTTCCAGCGCCAGCGGCAGCGCTTAGTTGTTGCACTTCATCAGCCATCAAGTTTTTTGAAGCCGTCTCAGAGGCAGCACCATAAACGGCAATCGCAGCAATGCTAGATGGTTCCAACGTCTCCGCCGACGTGGGTGACACCTGACTATACTTACTCAGCTCGACTGGATCCTGTTGCAGCTGCTGCGGATGTTGTTGTTTTGGCGCCTTCGCCGATTTGGTCTTATAATATTCAAACAACATATCAGACACTTCGGATACGGACAAACGTTTGCGTCGCGATCCGGACAATTGAGTCTTTTGCTCCTCACGCTTAACATTGAGGATGCTGCGTTGTAGATCACGTTGAACAACAGCCGATGCAGTGTTCTCCTTGCGGCTCAAATCTATAAGTTGAAAAAAAATTAATATCAGTTTTAATTCGTTATAAATCTTGACCAAAATTGTTGCACATTTAAAATCGGTCTGTAATTTTGGACCATAAATAAATTCTGTGAAATAAACATATATGTATATAAAATAACACAAAGTAAAAAGCAAATGATATATTGCTGACCCCTGATATGATGTGTTTAAATGCAACAAATAAAATGTGTTAGTGGCGTAGTTAAAGCATGCAATGTAAATATTAAATACATATGTTAATATATCAATAAAGCTTTGTACACATAATTTAAAAATTTATTAAACTTTTTGATTTCACATTTATTAACAACTAAAAAATTTGAACAGTCTAAGCAATGAAAGCATGATGTATGAGTATGATAAATGTGTCTTGAAGTTTTTGTTGATAATGTTGGTATTGTTGTCGTGATGCTCTTAAATGTGTGTTGATGGTGTTCTTGATAATTGTTGGTAACCCTCATAAATTTTTGTTTACCTGACCGACATCTAAAAAAAATAAAATAGGTTAATACTAGTTTTCTTAAGTTTTTAACAATCGGAAGTCCATCGAATGATCAAATCAAACTGAAAAATAAAACACAAATAAATTATATTATTTAAATAGTAAAAATATTTAAGAAAAGGTAGTGCAGTCAAGCTTTGTTGTCGCGTACAATGTGCTATTAAATTGAGCTTTTAGCTATCATAGTGAGATATCGAAAGGGAGAGTATAGAAATTTGCGCTTTAGCACTTCTGCATGTGCAATCAAAATACACCCACGCCGCAAATGATTGGAAAAGCGTCTTTACTGCAACACAAACGAAACTATACTAGTCGAAGCGACGGCTTAACAAATTTTCATGCACCGCAGAGCCAGGCAAACGCATCCTCAAATCCCAAAAGGCTGCGTTGCAGCTGCAAACTACTACAGCAACAAAAAATAAATTCGGGAAAAATTTTGTTTGTGTGCACTGCCAGCTATATACATACATACATATGTGTGTGTATATAAGTTTATCTGTTGCTGCTTCTACAGCAAGTGTACCCAGGACTTAGGGCCTGCTTGATCCGGGTCCTTGATTTATTTTTACATTTTGCTCATTTTCCCCGTTTTTCTACCTAGCTCTTGTTTTAGGTTCAACTATCCCACCGAAAACTTTCTCAGCGTTTTGAATCGAGATCTTAAACTGACTGAGGAACATAAATAGTGTTATTCGGAAAGATTGTGCGAGAAATTTCGTAGAAAGCATTTACGCAGACGCACATTTTGTTTAAGCATGTACATATGTACATATGCATATGTGTTTGAGAACAGCTTCCGGTGGTGTTTCGGGTGTTTTTATACCCTTAACTCATAAAATAGGTAAAAAAGGGTATAATGGTTTTGTGCAAAAATATAAAACAGGCAGAATGAAGCTTCTCCGAGCCTATTAGGTATATATTTTTCAAATCAGCATCAACAACCGAGTCGATATAGCCGTGTCCGTCTGTTTGTATGTATAAATGCGCCGATCTCAGAAACTACTAAAGCTAGAGAGACTCCAGATTTTGCATATAAGCACTTCTAATCCCTAGGCATACCAAATTTGTTTCAAACTTTCGATCACTTTTCAGGTTTACGATATACAAATGGAATCGATAACAAAAAAATCTAGAATTTCGAAAACTTGAAAATGGCAATTGAAACGGTCACGAAACACGAATATCGGTCAGGAAACACCAGATATATGAAAACATCAAGCATTTCTACAGTAGTACACGTATGTGAATATCTCTCATTCTGCATGGTCAAGGGTTAAGGGTATCTTCTAGTCGAGCTTACTCGACTTGTTTTTATTTACAGCTGCTGTAAAACGCTTACTCATACGTGTGTGTATTTCAAGGTCAGCATTGAACATTAAAAGATTTACGGTGTATATACGGTGTATATAACTAATATGGTGTTTGTTAATTTTATAAATAATTTTGATCTAAATATTATAAGATAATTTTAATAAATTGCTTTTTAAGGTACTTATGAAATATGGCATGTAGGAAATAAAAAAACCAATATTAGGGTAGATATTTCAAATATTTAAAAAAAAATGTATCTCTTATTACTATATCAAATCTGTAAAAAAAAATTATTTAAAAACAAAAAACAGTAATAAACGCTTGCAAATAATAAAACTGAAACAGACCCTTTAAACTTACATTTGTTTGTATGTGTATACCTATGTATCCTGTTCACTGGCCTTTACGAAGGTAAAGACCAAGAGGAAACAAAGAAAACTCGACGTGGAAAGCATTTAAGCAAAGCCACACAACAGGCAAACGAATGAGCAAAAGTAACACACAAAAAAAATAGCAAAAAAGTGAAAAAACGAAAACTTATTTATAAAGAAGTAAAAAGTATGTATGTATGTGCGTGATTTATCTATACACCAATGTTTTTTAAATAAATTTTGTTTAAAGTTTAGTGTGTATGGGTAGATGAGACAAATAGATCGCTGATGTAGATAAAAACTGTGTTATTGTACAGTCCAGCCCAGCTAGCTGAATATTGTATTGGTTATCTAAAGGGCAGAGACCAAAACCACCATTTTCGTGGTTAATGGCTTACAACCTGTTTTGCTTAAAGGAGAAGGATCTTTTGTATTAAAACTAGACACGAAATAATATTTTGCTCACTTTTAAGATAGCAATTCCAATATCCAATTTTAGTTACAAAATAGTTGAGAATGAATAAAAATAAGATAATATTTACCGGTTATTTGTAGATAATGGTTTCAAATTATAATATAATATTACATTTCTGTAATTAATAAGAAAACAAATATATTATATATGAAAATAGCTAACAATATAATAATAAGTAGGGAATCTATCTTCGGCACACCGAATATTACATTCACTTTACACAAATCCCACTTGTTGTGTTTTCGTATAAAAGTCCTTGCATTTGTATGGCAGATATGTGAACCGATCTTGCTAATATTGATTATAGTTTCAGCTCGATAGCTCAAAAACTAAGAGACTGGTTTTAAAGAAATATGTAGATCGACTTAACTCACGATGCTAATAAGGAATTTACAAGGTTTATGGTGTATGCTTTACACATTTTATAACAAAATTATAATACACTTTTAAGTGTATAAAAAAAGGTTTACATACCAAAAAAAAAAATTCTTCTTGATATACTAATATTTAACGGATACAACTATAAATTAAAATATTTGCACACTGTTTATAAATAAGGAAATATACGAATTTGAAATATTTGGGCCTAGTTAAAACTTGTTAAAACATAAATACAATTTACTTGAATTTAAGTCAGTATTTATACTTTAATAATATTATATTTATATTTATATTTATAATCACTTACAAACATTTTTTCCCTCTTTTAAAAGGTATTAAAAAATGAGAATGTTAAAAGCGATACTTTCGAAAAAATATATATGAGTGTGTTTCTTTTTATACTTAGCGAGTTTTGGCTATTTAACTATTCGCTACACTACACATCAATAACAGATATCTTTTAAATATGAAATTTGTGTAATTATTTAATTTGGTTGATGTGTATGTGTCTGTGTTTTTTTTTAATTTTAACAATACACAGTACAGTTTGAAATCCAACTATATATTGTAAAATCAGCCTTAGCTCCGGATACAATATTTTTTTAAACATCTGCTTTTTAAACCCTCAACCCATGAAATGGGTAAAAAACGGTATAATGGTTTTGTGCAAAAGTATGTAACAGGCAGAAGGAAACTTCTCCGACGCCATAAAGTATATATATTCTTAATCAGCATCAATAGCCGAGTCGATTTAGCCATGACCGTCTGTCTGTCCGTCCGTCCGTACGGACGTCGATCTCAGGAACTACAAAAGCTAGAGACTCCAGATTTTGAATATGAGCTCTCCCAATCCCTAGGCATAGCGAGTTTACGATATATACATGGAATCAATAACAAATAAATGTGAATTTCAAAAATTGTAAAATAAGGATTGAAAATTTTAACAAAACAATGAACATCAGTGAAAATCGGTTAAGAAACACCGGAGATATGAAACCATCAACCATTGGTACAGTAGTACACATACATATGTGTATGTCTATGATAATTCCCAAATATAAAAAATTAAGAAAGTCAGAATCAAGTAAGCTCGATTAGTCGAATCTGAACCCTAAAAATAACACGCGCGGTCATGCCTGCACTAATGCACCAATACTTGATGCCTAATCATCAATCAATACTCCTGTGTTTCTTTTTAGAGATTTTAATTATTTTGTATTTACTTTCATAAACAATACCCAAATATTCGTACTTCGAGATTTTAGTTTTATTGATTGATCGCAAACCGGAAAAATCGATTTATCGATGACCGATAAAACCAGTTTGTTCTGCTTAGGGATCTAAACTCTCTGGCTCTTATCAGATCTACGGGTTCATACATTTCATATATTTGCACAAAGCTATTTTATCTTTTTTTACACATTTCATGGGTTCAGGGTATAATGAAACGTGTTAAAAAAAGCCTATACTGACTTTGTAGAAACAAACAGTAGATATCTCTAAATCGGAAATCTCAGCCAACAATTTTTCGCATTAAGCAAAAATATTTTTCCAGCTGACATTTTTTATAACTAAATATAACTATAATATGAGGTGTGATTTTTTTCGTCTGCTCACACTGATCATGTTTTTAGTGCAACTGTAAGTTTTAATAATAATGGATTTAAAACCAAAGCTTAAAGTTTCTCCAAAAATGTTGTTACATTGTCTATGCTCAAAGCATACACTACTTTATCTTGAAATCTCTTGATATTGGTTAAATCAACACTGAATGCTCTTTCCGCATATGCTCGTTAAGGAAAGCCTGGGAGCGATAGACTTGAGAGCAGAGTGGACAACGATTGGATTCATATTGTGGCGAACATTTGACACTCTGACGTGGCAGTTTGCGTCCAGCCAAAAGGCTACTGGTGTCGATGTGCAAATTTTTTGGAAGACTCGGCACCAAATGTTGTAACGAGCGAGCTGTCGAAATGGATGCTAATTGCTGCAGCGCAATTAGGGCGTCTGAATTGTTAACCAGCAGTATTTTTCCATTGACATTGTTGGACGATTGCTGATGTACAAATGTTGGTTCCTCGTTTTCACTTTTTGCTACTTTAGCTGTTATTGATTCATTTGTTTTTAACACCAGCTTGGAGTTACGGGGCGCGACTGAATCCTGGCCACGCAAATTATATTTTCGGACCGTGCTCACTGCAAAGAGAAATAATTTATTGGCAAATCAAAATAATAATGTAAATAAAAATGAAATAAAAAACATAAGCTAATTAACAACATTGCAATTAATAAAAAAACCTTTTTACATTAATTATAATAATTGATAGTTAATTAATTAAGTAATGGAAGTTGATACAAAATTAAATGTGTTTTCCATCTGCGAGTTTCTTACTTCATTTTATTAACTAATATAATAATAAGAAATAGGCATTAAAGGGATTTTGACATTAATATACATCAAAGTTTTAAGCTTAAAAGCAAAACATAACTTTTCGCCGATTGGAGTTGTGTGATTAACTTGAATCAATGTCATAAATGGCTTCATTTTCCACTTTAATTTCACTCCACAGTGCATTGAAATCAATCGAACAGCGATTGGATGGGCTATTTATTGCCGGTGGCATGACCGTGGTTTTCACTCTAGCTATTTTAGTTTGGTTTTGCTTTTGACCTTGAGTGTATCTTAAACGCCGCTCAGCAGCCAGTTCGTGTAGCTTTTTGTGGCGATTCACGTGGGAGCGTCGCTTAAACCACTTTTGACACTGGTCGCACTGGAATTGCTTAAAATCCTGGCACTCCTCGGTTTGGTGTTGCATCAGTCGATTTTCCGTGTAAAAGTAGCGTCCACATTGACACAACAACTGATTTTTCGGGCCATGTCGCACAAAACCTGGCATGCAATAGATGATACAAAATAAAAGAACAGATACCTCTAGTAATTGAATCTGTAATCTTAAAATATGTATAATGCTACCCTTAAAAAGTTGCTGATTAAATAAACAAATTGGTTTATGTTAATAGGTTTTGTTTTTTTTTTTTATTCATAATTGAATTTATATACGTTGGCTCATGTATAGTTTCTTTTCGTCTACAGCCTTTAAAAACAAATATAATTCGGCTAAAAGACTTTTTAGTATATGGCCAGATTTCAGTAGCATCAACAGTGGAGCCTAGAAAAGAGAAATTCATATTAATAATGTAATAATAATTTCATATAATATTTGCAGTCAAGCACAAATCATATAAATTTGTAAACATTTATTTACTTATTATTCATATACAATTTTAATAATTGCTATTTATGATTTTTATTTAACTTACAATGCACAAAATGAGCGTGCGCCACATTTGTGTTTTGTAAATTACTTTCAGTTGCGCAACAATTAAAATAAACGCATATCGGACGAAATATGTAACTATAGTAGCTGAAATTTATTTGAATATTATCTATTAGCTTAGTTAGGTTTGAGATCATATATTTAGCTATATTATCACAATGTTTTGAAGGACAATGTGATAATATATGTTATATAATTTATATAATAAGGTGTGTATATAATAGTTAAACACAACAATTTCTAGTATGTATTTTTATAAGTCGTATAACTGCAGTAAAGTTTAACAATTTGTTAAACCTGTAATAACCCTTTATGGTTAATTTAACTTAATTTAATTATTAATTTAACTTGAAGTTAATTCAATCCCCTTTCTCGGACTAGTTTAAGTGCTTGACATCAGTTTATCGCCACTTTCGGAATGTTTTTGATTCATGTGTTTACGCAAATCCGATTTGTATTTGCATTTGTGTGGACAATGTGGACACTTAAGCGTGGGCTCTACACCGCATTCGTAGTTCTTGTGCCGCTTGAGAGAGCCTTTGATTTTATAGGTTTTGCCGCACACACTGCATGCATACTTGGCATCATCGATAGCCAGTCCATTTGTGACTCGATGCTGGGCCATGATGGCATGCACACCGTTCAACCCATTTTCATAGAGTTTATCCGTCTGTAGAGATGAATCTGCGACACAGGGCAGCTTTTCCACACAGCCATCATCATCATCGTTCAATAAATCTTCGTGCTGATTGCTATGGATGACAGCTACTTCAAGTTCGCGTTCCGTCTCATCAGTTAGTAGCAGCTCGGATTCGTGTGTGGTAACCACGTCGTTTCCTGCATTTTGGGCCATCGAAATGCTTGTAGCACCATACTGCATCACATCGCGCAACAGCATTTTATCCTCCAATCGTGAGGTGTCTATTTTAATATACTCCTGGCGCGCCTGCACATCGAGGCATTGCTGCAGCTGTGACACTTGTTGCTGCTGCTTTACAATTTGTATGGTCGTTGCCTGTGACTTATGCAAAGTGCTGCTAGAATTTGTATTCGAGGTGGCATTTTTGGTCAGTGCTGGTATTGTATACTGTATGTTCCCAACGGGATTGCCTAGATCATCAGGCGGCAGCTCGACAACAACAGTAGCACCGGACAATAATTTATTAGCATTATTGGAGCTCATAGAATGTGCGGTACTTAGGGTTTGATTATGGCTCGTGGCACTAGCTATGGAATAGGGCACTGTTTCCAAAATGGTCCAATAACCATCTGTAAGTAGAGCATGAGTCACAAACAACATATTAGATATTATATTATTTTGTATATATATAAACATATATTTATGTAGTTTACTTGAAGAAGTAACATTATAAAATGTACTAGCTAATAAGCCGGTGTGCTTGTATTGGTGTGTGTGGGTTCTGTGTAGAAATTAATTTGCTAGTATGTATGTATGTGTTCAGGACGATTTATTCCTCAAATTAAAAAAAATTACAATTTGCTAAGAAAATATTTATGAACAAAATATTCAATATACAAAAAAAATGTTTAATGTAAATAATAACACTAAGCTTGACAAACAGATTGAATTATTTATAATAATGTTTTATTTTTATATACCTTGCATTTACAAATATTCAATATGTATAATTAGGGTAAAAATATACTACAATTGCTTTTCTTTGTTCCAACACATTTATCTACAATGGAACAGATAATTAATGGGTTTAAAATATGTATTTTATAAGTTACATGTATTGCATATTTGCTACATACATAGTGGCAAATAATGGCTTTGAAAATATTTGATTGCTTTACAGTAATATTGTAACAATTTTTCATTCTATATTTCGTTGCTGGCAAGACTATGTGAGAAAAGGTTAAGGAGTTTAAAAAGACCAACGTCTCACAGAAATATACCAATTATATGTTTTATTTATTATTTAAAAATATTTTGTTAGGTGTATAAATAATGTGGCCTTGAACCTTCTAATTTAAAGTAGTGAATACTTATTTAAAGAAACTTTATATATAAAATTGTAAACAAAAAATGGAATGCGCTAAAAAATAGGTAGGGAAAGATTTGCTTTGTTTAAGGTAAAAAATTTAAATTATAAATTTTTACAAAGAATATATTAAGGAATAAATGATATTATATCAATAGCAAAAGATTTTAGCATTCTTATTTTCAAAAATCATCTTCAACTGAGCTGTCTCGCGCGTTTTTAAAGTGGAAAAGGTAAGACAAAATTGCACCTAAATTACATCCCCAAAGAGTCAAAACTTTTTTTTTTTTGAGAATTTAAAAATACTTTGAGCAAATTATGTTTTTTGGGAATTTATTTTGTCAGATTGCATTAAATTCAATTCTTAGAAATGTATATACTTTTTATAATTTTTGTTTAAGTAATGTGAGTGTTGTGCGCAGGAATGTGACACAATTAAGTCTACCTGACTAAGAAAATTCGTATATATATATATATATATATATATATAACATATGGTTTATGTATATAGATATAAAAAAAAGTTATGAGCAGCTTCTCCTCCGGAAGACCCACACACATTTAGATGTAGTACAGTAAAAACCGATGTGTATTCGATTGGTAAATATTTTAAATTACGCCCCACATAATCGCAACACACACAAACATGCACGGAAAAAGATTTTAGTGACTTAGACATCGTCATCGTAGTCGTCATCATCCTCTTCGCTCTCATGCAGTATGGGCACTGCGGTTATAGTAAGATCTCGATTGGCAAAATCGAAATTTATTTCGCAAAGAGCTAAAGCCACATCGCCGTCAATGGCTCTGCCATTTTCTGCATCGTTGTCATTGTCGTTATCCGCATCGTTCTCATTATCCTGGTCGTTATCGTCATTGCTTAAATCATCTTCGTTTCGTATCAAGTAGAGACACTCCTCATCGTTGCGCATGCGCTCGTAGAGCATGCAATGCTTGCGCTTCGCATGCCGTAGCACATGATCCTTGCGTCGCGAACGATACTCGCAAGATACACATTTGTATTTCTTTTGTTTGAGACAGTATTTGCGGACATGCTCCTGAAGTTTCTGGTGCGATTTGTAATAACGATTACAATGTTTGCACTGCATAAACGAATCGCGTGGCAAACAGCTGGCATGTCCTGGGCGAAGCACATTGCTGCTGTCGGTGGCGGTTTCAATGGTGCGGTTGTTGTTATTGGTGTTGTTTGTAGCGGTGTTATTATTGTTGTTGAAAAAGCCGTAGAAGTCACCAATGGCGGTGTTATGACTTATGGTCGCACTGGTCGATGTGTCCACGCCCAACAGACTCCCCAATATGGGATAGATGTCTGCATTATAGGTATGATGAAAAACAAGAACGAAAAACATAACAATAAACAAATAAATTGATTAGCGCAAAATATAATATAATCTTAGTAAATTTATACAAAACAAAAAAATTAATAAAAAAAATTAAAAATTTAAGAAAATACTTATTATTATTGTTATAAAATAAAATTATACTTATTATTATATCAACTACCCTCTAGATACAAGTGTTGCGTTGCGGTATTTATTGATTTTAGTATTTGGCAGTATGTCAAAGGCGTTGTTGATGAGCCATCTAAATGATAAAGGAGATGATCATGATGAATGTAGCTAACAATGACTGAAACACATAATACCGGTATATATATAAAATTTTACGTACATATGTATTTTTGCACATTTATCCGTTTGCTTTGAATAAATGAAAAACGTCAGCAAAAACATTGTATTAGATAATAGAATAGAAGTATGTGCAAAAAATAATAAAGTTCTAAAACAATAATTATTTAAATGTTTACTCAATGGCAAAATGTTGTTGTTGTGGTACGGTGCATTAAACAGCAATACAGCAATGTAGGTTTACCGATATACATATAAATACTATCTTTCATTTAATATTTTTTCTTTTCTTTCTTTGCAAATTACAATACAATGTGTGCATTATGCTGCTTAAGCGCAAGCTTCTCACGTATACAGCCCAGTATGTGTTTCCGGCATTGTTTCCATTTCGAGGTAGCATCTAGAAGAAGAGAAAACTAAAGTTAGTTGAGATTTTTTTAAAAATTAGTTTGCTGTAATTAAAAATGTGTTTGACATAAATGAAACAAAAACAAAAATTTATTTTTTTTTAAATATACAATCTATTTTGAAATTAATTGTGTTTTTGTTTCCTGTTTTTACTTATAACTTGTTTTACATTTTCATATTTTTTTTATTTATTTATCCAATTTTTGTACATAATAAAAACTTCACACATTTTTTTAAGGCGTTGTTGGCTTTATACACTTACATATACTAATGGTATACATTTTAATATTTATTGGCTGCAAGTCGTTCATTTTATTATAGTTTTGTTGTTTTGCTTATACATTTTAATGACTTAAGCATTTTTTTTTTAAATATTTCAACAACTTACATATTAAATTAAAGTTAAGTTCTTGGTTATTCTTCAAAACTTTTGTTAAACTACGGAAATGCAACAGTGCTAATTTTGCAAATATTTACAATTTTAAACAATATTGGGATTGTTTTTTATTTCAGTTTTTTTTATATTGCAAACTAAGATGATTATTTTGCGATTTTTCATCTATTTTAATTTCATTGATATTGATATTATTATTTTTTTTTATTTCTTTTTTCAAGCTTTAATTCTTGTGTGTAGCGTGGTTAAACAGCAATTAACAAATATATTTTAAAAATTTATTTATTTACCTAATTCTATCGAAGTTTGCATTTTTGTTTGATACGTAAATACGAATTGATATATTAGTTGTCAGCGAATAATATAAACAAGGAAAAGTAAATTATTGGATAGCAAAATAAAAAAAAAAAAAAAACAAAATAATGTTTATGTGAGTGAATGTTTGTAGTATGTGTTTATTATGAATTTATTTTTTTTATATAAAGAATATCATTTTTGAATTTGTATCCAAAACCTATTGCCCGCTTGCCTATGCCGTTGAATTCAATTCTCATAACAATCTTGTTTTTTGTTTTTCTTAACAATCACAATTGATCACATCGCTTTTGCTTCTGTTTATGTTTATATGTACTATTTATATGTATGTATATATATAATTTTTTAAAATTTATATATAATCTTACATTCACAGCTCCTTGTTTACAACTTTTTGTGTGTGGTGTGGTGAAGTGCATTTAGTACGTGTGTGTATTTAGAAGTAGTTGGAGTAGTAGTAGTAATTAGTGTTATGCTCTATTGATAAAATTTTAGTTACAATAGTATGTGTTAGGTGTAAATTACATAAATATACTTTGAATTCGTTGAACGCTTACTAAAGAAATAGAAAAGGATACATAGACGAGTTAGAAAAATAAAATTGATTTTGGTTAGTACATTTTCTCAAAAACTATGTTATAAGACATTTTCTTGTTTTAATTGTTGATTTACACTTGTTGTATATATATTTTGTATATATACAAGTACAGTATGTATATGCATTAATATGAATATGAAAGCCCAAAGCACGGATGCACTGTGCATAAAAATATTACATTTTAATTTTTGGAAATCTTGCAAATGCTCAACTTAAAAAAAAAAAACATACATAGCTACAAATTTACGATTCTGTGTGCGTTTATGTTTTTATTGGTTTAAGTTAGCTGGATGTTAGTAAATTAGTTGTTAATCAAAATTAAATTTAATTTATCACATAATCTTTTCATTGTTTTCTTTTATTTTCACTTTTTTTTTTAATTCTATGACTCAATGTCTGTCGCTAGGTATTTTTGTTTATATGAGCCACTATTATTTTATTTGAGTCAATCACATTCGCTGTTGATAAATTAAAATTTTCTTGATTCTTTAATGTTTTAAACGAATTTTTCTTTTTTTTTTTTTTTTTTGGTTACAAAAATTAAAAATAATAATTTAAATGTATACTTAAGAACCACAACCTTAATAAGGATAAATAATTGCATTTGTTATAAATTGGTTTAAAGGAAACACGTTTCCAGCATGTGGATTGTAAAACATTTTTTGAGTTCCTTGCATTATTGCCCATAAATTTTCTTTCATAATAACTCAACAATTTTGAATAACAATACAAGTAAAGCAAACTCACGTAACTGACTAGCGCGAAAGCAATGCTTATATTTTAACACACATTTAAATGTATGTATGTATATAAATAGTAGATATATGTATGTATGTTTATAATAAGAATGCATTTCAATACCAATTAGAAAGTTGCCAGATTATTGTTGGTTACTAAACGAACGAAAAAAATATACATTAAAATAAAAATTTAAGTACAACATTTTTTAAACATTCATTTTTCTCACGTAATTCGAATACTGATCGACAAGAAATTATTTTTGATTTTTGTAATCATTCGCTTATACACTTTTATTACACTTGTGTAATGTAAATTAATCGTATATAATTCAAACATTTTTTGTTTTCTAAATTTGTTTGCTAGATTTTGTGCCAAAGTTTTCTTTGTTTATTGTACAAATTAAATTTTTATCACATATTTTGTGGCACAAACTGCTAACGAACATTACAACATTGCGCACCTGTAAGTGTGTGTGTTTTATGTGTTTAATAATGTAATTGTTTTAAAGTACCTAAGCAACGAGTTTTTAAGCTCATTATTTAAACATTTCTTTAGTTTCAGTTTTAATTTGTTTGTTTAACAATTAATATATGTTATATTATTTTACATCGTATTTGTATAACGTGTCTTACTCTTGTTTCAATTCCCAAAGTTTCTTTTCTCCACTACATTTTAGAAAATGTAACTTTAATATTAAAGCGTTTTTATAACAAGCATTGCCAAAACATTATGGTTTATACAAATTTGGAAAACATAAAAAAACAAATAAAATTACGTTTAGTGTGTGTGTGTTTTAACAAGAAAATTATTAATATTATATTAATTACAATGAGGACTATATTCATTATATCACATACCAATTATTTCTCATTTACTTGACTCTTGCCTTGGATTCCAATCTTTGACTGTGACTCGATGCGAGTATTGTCCCTAACTCATTATCATTAAGTTTAAATATATAATGCCAATTGATTAGTTTACACTTGTAGATGTTGCTTGTCGTTTATAAAAATAATTATGAATATTTTGTATATTAATATGTTTTAAAAAATTTTTTTGATTGTTTCCGCGCGCCATTTACACAAAGCCACTAACCAAATGTTTTATATATTAATAATTTTGGTAAGCATTTAGGTTAATTTCTTTTGTTTTTGGTCAAACTAAAATTGCCTTCTATCACATTTCGTGTTTTGTCATAAAATAATAGTTTAAACGAATAATTGTATGGTTTTCTTGGAATGAGCACAAGATAAATTAATAAATTTGTTGCTTTTAAAAAAGTTCTTAAGAGATCGTTGCGTTGCACTATATATGTATATAATTGGTTAGCTTTTTTATTTTGTGTGGTTTATGTGGCGCGCTACTTACAATCAAATGTAGAATTTACATAACCCAAAATAAACAACTTTTTTGTGCGCTATAAAACTTATAACATAAGTTACTTCTTTTTTTTTTTTTGGTTTTAGTTTAGGGTTTTGTTTTTATAGTATTGCACTTATTTATGAATATTTAATGTTTCTGTGTTTTTTATTTAAATGTTTTGCAATTGCATTTTCTTTTATCTGTGTTAAAAGATTATTGCACATGTCCATTGTTTTTAAGCTTTGTTTGCCTTCATGCTTAGTATTACTTAGTAGCTATGTTTTTGACTGACTAAGCGATTGACTGTTTCTATTTAAATAGCATGCATAAAGCATACTTTTAAAGATACATTGTGTTTAAAATTGTTCATTCATTTTTTTTTACATTTGTATTTAATATACCAGTGTTTAATTACGTTTAGTTTATTAAGTTTAGCTATTGCCCGAAAAAATTATGTCCAAAAACTTAACAAAAGTGAAATGTAAGCGCGTGAGAGTGCCTATGCCCTGCTATCGAGTCACAATGTACATTTTTTTCCACCTCAAGTTTGAGTTTTGCTTTTGTTCGTTTTGTAAAATCAAAATAACTCGCTTATAATATTCAACACTAAAATTGATGTGAATGTTGTGCGAATTTTTTTCTCTTTTAATTTGTTCTTTCCCTTTTCTATTCTTTTCTTACAAAAAAATGCAATATTTTTTAATTTTTTCCTTTACACCACAATAAAGAAAAATTCATTGAGATCATTGAGTTTTTTTTTCTAAGGATGTTATACGCAATTAACCATAGCTTCAACAAAACAATAACGGAATCAAAATCAGGCAACATATAATTGCTCTCTCACGCGCCCCGTAATACATCAATTTATCAATATAAAATTTGTATGTAAGTATATATAAGGTAGGAGATATATGGATATTTTTATATAACGATTGAGAAAAAAATATTTATATACTAAAATAATTGAATTTAATATTTTCCACATTTACCTACATGCTTTTTAAGTAGCTGTATAACATATATTATTTATATAACGACTTTATGTTTTCAAGATCATTTGAGAAAAACTTGTTTAAACAGCACGTTTTTTTTTTTTTTTTTTTGGGGCTGTATTGGACTTGGATTAAACTGGATCATCGATGTTGGTGCGTGCGCATGTGTAGCACGAGATTGTGTTTATGTTTCGACTTCTTGTGACAGATGGGGCACTCGAATTGTGGTTCGACGCCGCACTCAAACCGCACATGTCGATTCAAGCTGTGAGGTCGTGCATACGTGTTCCCACAACGATCACAGGCGTAGGCCCCACCACCGCTACTACTGCCACCAGTCCCACTCCAACTGGCACTACCTGGCAGGCCGCCAACAATCGATCCAGTCACATTGGCTGTTACAAGTCCAGCAGACGCTGCGGCAACGGCAGCCGCCGCAGAAGTCGATGCACCGCCGCTGGTTGAGGCAGTTGTGCTGTTGGCTGCCACAGCAGCAACCGCAGCCGCCATTACCGCTGCCTTTGAGTCCACCGGATTGCTGCTGCTGCTGTTGCTGGGAATCGTTGTGGGCGCAATTCCAACACTGCTGCTGCTACTGTAGCAACGCATCGGTTCATCGGAACTAGACTGCTGCATGAGCTGAGCTAGCGGACGGTGATGCGAATGATGGCCATGGCCTAGTGGCAAGCTACCGTGCACTTGGGCAGCAGCCAATACTTTGGCAAAGTCCATTCGTAGATCATATGGCTTATCGCCGCTATCATCATCATCGTTATTATCATCATTTTCATTGTTGTTGTTATTATTGCTGTCGTCGTTGTCGTTGCCGCCATGACGCCCATTGTCAGGCAATGTGCAATGTGAGGGCGTAGCACGTTCGCTATTAATTCGCAGTTCGAGCTCGTTATTATCACTAATGGCATGATGCTCGAACTTGATAACACCGGTGGGCGTGGCAATGGGACTGGTATATGGACTACTCTTCATCTGAAGTAACGGATAATAATGATGCGGAGTATACTGGCTACTAGCTCTTCCTTGGTTGCTGCCGTGCGCAAATTCTGCAGATGAGGAAGACAAATATAAATCAATCAGAGTTTTCACTTAGGTAAGTTACATTTAAATCAAAATACTCGAAAGGAATTATATCGTCTTTACTTTTTTTTTGTTAATCAGATATATAGAAATATGTAATTTCCTAAAATCTAATTGGTAACTTAATTTAAAATGTATATAATAAAATTATTACCGTGAAGTCGTTAAAAATGTTGCGGTTTATTTTACTTTTAGAGTGAATTTTTGTGCATTTGTAAATGACATGTTGCTGAATGTGTTTGTGTATGTATGTATATTGTGTGTTTGCATAGGTGAGTAGGCGCTGCTTGTATCTATAGTAAAATGTTGAAATGTTTACGACGGATATATAAGTAGTGCGTATAAATCGCAGTTTGAAAACAATTAAATTGAAAATCTTTTTATAAACACAATGAATACAAAATATAAAATATGTGTCAGCACCAATAAATTAAGTTTAAGTAATTATAAGTACAAATTTAGCTAAGCAATAAGTTACAAGTGTTTTTTTATGATTAATTTTTTTACTTTGCGTGTTAGTCACATTTATAAAAATAATTATTAAGAAAATCGCATTTTGTTTCTTATTGATTTATAAAGGTATGTGTATTTAAAAAAGGACGCAACATTTCGAGACTAAGAAGAGGACTTATAAACCCATACGCATATGAAATTATCCATTGATTTGGGAGGCAATTGACTTATTTTTAATTGAATATTAAAAAAATACGCATGCACAAATTAGGTTCATTTTTTTAGGTAAAATAACCTACAAAGTATTAAACAAATTTAAAAGTAAAACAATGTTGATAGAAAAGTTTTTACAAACAAAGCTGATTTCATCAATTTTTTTTTGTATATCAACAGTAGATAGGTATAAATAGTTTTAGGCAATTTACACATATTAATATGTGTTTATATTTATATTATATAGATAGTATATATGTATTTAGATATTTGGTACGTTTTCAACACTATGAGTTCCAAATGGGGAAACTTAAGAATAACCTGCAGCAGCAATACAAACGAATTGTGTAAGAATTTTAAAATTTAAACAAATCTACAATTTCTAATAAAAAGTTCTCATACAAAGTTACATGTTATGTATAACTTCATCAACAAAATCAAGACCCAGACCTCCACTGGTTGGGTGGGTTGGTTTGTACATTGACTGTAAAATAAAAAAAATTGTACATACACATACATATCTAGTAGTAAATTGTTGAAATATATATAGGGTATCTAAACATATGGTTATAATTCTGAAAACTTGTTGTGTTGTAGGTTAACATGCAAATGTCAAGATAAGAAGGCTAAACCATAAACAGCGTTCATGTTGGATATTTGTTGTGCCAGGGCAGAGATATACTTTCTCCGATCTCAATAATAATCATCAATACGGCCAACATCAACCTGAAATAGAGAACTGATTAGTAAAGATTCTTATCAAAAATATACAGCTTGTATATTGTTTATCAATAAGGGTTTTTTTTATTTGAATAAGCTTTGAGAAGCTTGGGGATATATTTGGAGAGCTATGTAATCAAATAAATGATGCACGAACTTTGATGATTAGACGAAGAAAATATTTGTAAAATTAAAATAAATACAACTTGATATTTGGTTACTTTTTGTTTCGACATTTGCTTTTAATTGTATTTCGAATTTTTATTTAATACATATAGCCGGAAATAATTACGATATATTCACTCATTCATATACAATACATAATATTAATTGTTGAAATAATTTTTTTAATTTGCAGTGTTTTGTGTTCGGCTTAAAACTATTATTTTGAGATTGAATGTTACATTTTTTCTTTTTTCATATAAAAACTGTGTGCAATTGAGGCCGAGTTTTTTTGTTTAGGTATTTTTCGTTAATTTAAGAAAATTATTTGGTGATATCTTTTGAATGTTTTAAAACTAAACCTTTATTTTAAAGTTAATCATAATATTTATCTATTTTTCAAATTATCATTTTTTGATAATATTTTATTATTATTAAATACATATAATTTTTATAATATTGATAATCATTTCTTTGTTTTTTTCTTTTTTGACTAGAACTTGTATATAATATATTGTATATATATATATATATATATTTATAAAGCATAGATAACATAAATAATTCCCAAACGTTATGTACCTAAAAAATTTGCAAACAATTGGAAATGTCTATGAAAATTTGATTGCAGTTAAATACAAAATATAAGAGATGTATGTGTGAGTGTGAATTTTAAATCTTTTTTTTTTTTGTAGAGATTATTTATTCCATACATACAATTTTTTTGTTTTAATAATTAACTCATACAAAAATCATTTGGGTTTTAGGGATGTTTTGTTTACTTGGGTTTTTGATGCGACTAGTTGTACAATTTCTAGCGTTTTGTGTACATTTTTTCTTAGAAAATTTACACATTTCTTATAAAATTGTTTTCTTTTTTTATATTTCTTTTTCTTAATGAGAATTCGCTAAAACAATACAAGAAACGAACTTTCCGTATTGTTAACTTAAACTATAATTTTTTGTTTTTATTCGTAGTTCTTTTTGTGTCCTGCTTTTCATTATTAATTTTTTTTCACGCACGAGCAACAGCGTGTAGGTTCAGAAATACAAAGGTAATGGACATGGATTAGATAATTTCAGTATTGAACTTTAATTTGAAATTTTTCATTAATTAGTACGTGTCCAATTCTTCAACGAGTTGTCGGTAAAAGAAAGAAGAAACAAAAATGAATTAAATAAATTTGTAGATGGCGCGTTGAATGTTAATTTGTACAACATTTTTAATCTTCATGCCTTTGCCTAGCTCCCATTTATTCATGTTGAAAGATTAGTGTGTACGTGCTGCTGTTGTTATTGCCGTTGGTGCTGCTGCTGGTGCTGTTGCCAATATTTGCTGCATTGCCGGACGCTGGGGCCGGCGCTAATTTTTGATCCTTCTCCCGCTCCCGCTCCTTCTCTTTCTCTTTTTCCTTCTCACCCTCCTCCTCTTCCTTCTCACGATCGCGACATTTGGTATTGAGATGACGCTTTAAATTGCTGTGCACATTTGTAGCATAGCCGCACATCTTGCTGCAGAAATATCTTGGCGGTAATCCGCACTCGTTCTTCAGATGACATTTTAGACTATTCTTCCACTTGTAGGTGCGATTGCAGTTACGGCACACCCATGGCTTCTCAATGTCTGCATTGTAGATCATGTCCGCTGAATGCTCCAAAGACTCTTTGCGCATTCGCTTGTTCTGCACCAAAATGCGATAACGGTTGTCATCCGTGTGCGACCAATGCAAATTCAGATTCTGGGCGTCCATATTTAGGGCCAATTTGTTTGAGAGCAGCGTTGAATTTGCGGTTGTCACATTCACCGCGCTACCACCGCTGGTGCTTGCCACCGGTTGTTGTTGTTTTTGTTGTGGTGCAGTTATAGTTGTTATCGTTGCTGGTATTGTTGGCAACTTGATTTGCATCGATTGGCTGGTGGGTTGCAATTGCAGATGCTGTAAATGTTGTTGCTGTTCGAGCAACTGTTGTTGCTGTTGCGTATTCACCACGATTTTTTTGCTATTTGTGGTAGTGCAGTTGTTGTTATTGCTGCTGCTGTTTCTTAGATTATCACTCGATTGCTTGGCATGCTTCTGCGAAGCTGCCGCCGTTGTCAGCAGATCATCATCGTCATCATCGTTGTCCATCAAATAGCTATCCTCGAACTCCTCATTCTCAATTTTGACAGCATCATAGGTCCAGGACAAAGGACTAGCTAATTTCAGATCGTAATCAAATGTGTTCTCATCATCAATAGCCTCATTGCACACAGCCTCATCGCCGTTCAGCGACACATTTTCTGGATTCTCAATCTTAACAATCATCTCGGTCATTGCATCATCAATGCTATCCAGCTCCACACCAGCAGCGGCTAGCGCTGCTGCCGATGCAGCATCTACATTGCAATTGCTTGCGCTATTTTTTCGACTCGCCGAAGTAATACACGCAATAGTTGTGCGTCCAATGCTGCCAATTCGCGTCACCGTTTGCGTCTTTTGATCCAGCACAGGTAAACCATTCCCTGTGCTTTTCAACTTCTTCTCACCATGGGCATTGCTCTGGTTTAGATTGTTGCTGTTATTAAGCGTCGTCGTTGTGGACGGCGTTGTATTGATCGCTGTGGGCGACGTTCGCGCCTTCACACAAGCATTGTTAGTATTATTAGCAGCATTTGAGTTTGGCTTATTGTTTGGAGTTAGTTTATCTTTTTTGGTTAGTTATTTGGGAAGTGTTAGAAATGTTTTCGGGGTTGTATTATTTTTTATTTTGATGCAATTTTGTTTAGTTTAGTTATTAATTTTGGACATGAAAATAGAAAGTGTTTTTGGGAAATGTAAGGTTAGATATTTAGGTGAGATATTTTAAAATATATGTATGTATATTAAAATAATATGATGTGTGTGTGTGTCTGTGTGTGTTGTCGCAGTGTTTACAGAGTCGAAACAAAATAAAATTTAATTAAATAATTACGACTGTGAAGAGAAAACAAAAAAGTATTAAGCTAAAAATAATGTATCAGCAAAAATTGCATTATAAACAAATGGAAATAAATACAGGAAACGGTTAGCCGAAAATAATAACAGCCCAGCAGAGTTGTTTAAATTTTGGGAATGCTTTTAGATTATGCGAAAAGAATCTGGAGAATCAGCTCTGCTGTGCTATATTTATTTGCTATAAATGTTTATAATAAATCAAAATGATATGCTGAAAATCTGATTTAAATACCTGTAGAGTCATCGTTTTTTTTTTCTATTATTGAGTGATCCGCCAACATAAGCCAATTGCGCACACGTATTCGAGATTCCCCCGAGTCCAGGTGACCATTGTCATCTGCAAAAAAATATGCACATATTAATAAAAAATTACTAGAATTCCAATTTTTTTAATTTTTTTGTGCCTATTGTGTGGTCCTACTATTATTTGTGAACCTTTCCATTGTATAATATATTTTTATTATAACAAAATTATACAGGTAACAAAATAAAATAAAAAACAAGAATACTTACAAGCAGTACGCTACATAAAAAATGCTGCTCAAAGAATTAAAATAATGCATTTTATTTTTTTTTTTAATAAAAATTACAATTATAATGGTTGTAATAAAAGAAACTTTAATTGCAGCATAGCAAACTAGACTTCTTTCCACTTATCGTTTTATTACAATAGTTTTGCATATATCTTACATTGAGTGTTTTCAATTTATATTTTCAATATATGTATAGAAAAAACAATCGTTATAAAATTATGTATATATTTATATATAATATGTATGTAAATAGACATACAATTTTATCTACATAAATAAAACGGTCACTAATTTTTATTTAGTTATTGTTATTATTTATATAATAGTTTATATATATTTAATATATTGTTTGTATTTTTATTGAGTATTGTTGTTCTTATTAAATGTTTGCTTTACTAACGATATATATTTATATATATTGAAATTTTAAATGTGTATCAACATTTTGTTTGCCAGTTTTTAACCAAAAATTGTTTTCAACAATATTGTTTAATCTTTTGTAAAATTGAGAAATTTTCAACTTCTGTTGGTATTTTTTTTTAATATTGCTTAATTAATATTCTTTATTTTATAAAGAAGCTCTAAACTTAGCCCCAACACCGCTTGAATTTAATTTTTACTTAGCAGAAAATTAGCAAATATTACAAAATAATTCGAGTTTTTTTCGTAGTAAATATAACATTTCAAATTTAAATTAAAGTGCACAGTTTGACTGGCAACGGATTTTGAGTTACTATTGTGTTGTTGCTAGAATGTTTGCTGTAATTGTTTACTTTTATCAAATTGTTTATAAAAAAAAAAACATCTCTGGAATGTATTTATGTGTTTCTTCATGTTTTGTCTTTTCACTTAAATATCATGTATGTTTGTAAATTGAACGTTAAAATACGATTATTTAACAAAATTTAATAAAAAATTTAAAAAATATATTGTATGTATAATATATAATATTAAAAATAAATAAGTGCATGTGACGTATAGTTGTAATATTTCACTTTTTACTGTTATATTGTGTGGGTTGTACATACTTTTATACATTTAAAATAAATATTCAACGTAGCTCAGCTACGTGCGCCCGGTTTTTTTCTTTTTTGTTGGTTTTTAGGTGTCTTGCCTAATTGTGAAACACAAATCTAAGTACCTGAGTTTAGATATGCAAAATTATATATTGACATTTTTATAAACTGACTTGACTTTAGATACAGCTTACAAACAACTGATATGGCTTTTATGTGTTAATAATTAACTTAAATTATATTTAATATTCATATGGATATCTTCAAATATGCATGTACTGTATTATTTTATTTTAGTTTTTTTACTACTATTTTGAATCTCTTTTTAAATTCCAAAAGGCACATTTCTTGCATTACACTAATATAGCAATATTGAGGTAACTTGTTGTTGATATTGACTATAATGAATTGTAGCTTGAACTGTATTGTCTGTATACGGAGTGTTTTGTTTTAGTTATCTCTTCAATAGTTTAATTTGGTACTGAAATTATATGTGAATATCTAATGCACTAAAGCTTATGTTTGCTTTCCTTATAACTTTTGTACATATATCTTAGTCTGAGTTAAAAAAAATAGAATTAAAAAAGACTATCCACTGAGTTGACTGTTCACACTGCTTTCAATTTAAACCCTAATATTTTATTACCTAGTATATATATTATTATTAATAGAAATTCTTTTTTTTTTGTCTTTTGTAACTTGGTGGAATGCTGAGTTAGAAGTGTGAAAAATAATTTTTCCGATTTTAATGCAACGAAAACATTTTTTTAAAAAAGATGTTTGTTTGTGCACTTAACTTTTTTTGTTAAAGAATTAATAACAATAACAAAAAATGCTTTGAGAATGGCTAAATTTGCTTGTTTTTGTATTGTGCTATGCAACAAATTGATTTTTTTTTGTGTTTTTTTTTTTTTATGGAAAGTTTCAGAATTTTCCAGCTGTTCTTATTATTAATTCAGATTTTTTTCTGTTTCTTTTTAATATAAATTTGGCACACTGATTCCGTATTCCGTAAAAGAAACCCCAAGAGCAAGTTGTATTGCTGCTGTTATTGTTATTGTTGTTTGACTTTTGCCACACACATAAATATACACTTGTGTGTATGTGTTGGTAGGCTTATATACATAATACATAAACATATAATTTAAAATTTTCTTAGTTGATTTTAAATCCCTGATATATATAGATTTTTTAATTAAAACTTGTTGAACACATCCTCTTTCCAACTCATGAGAAATGCGTGTGCAGCTCTGGTGCATTGGCCAAAGCTGCCGCTGCAGCAACTGCTGCCACCGCAGCCGCAGCACTGCCAGAACCGACGCCTTGTTCAGTGTCCATGCCAGCCCCAGGGCCAACGGCACTGCCGCTGCTGGGACTGGCACCAATTATGCCACTAATAAAACTCTTGTCATCCTCCATTTGGAATTTTTCCTTATGCATGCGCTCCATGTGGCGGCCGATGTGCATCTTTTGCTTGGCACGGTATACACAGAAGGGGCACTGAAATTGTGGCTCCTTGCCGCACTCCCACTTTTGATGATTGCGAAGCGATGATTTCAACTTGTAAACGCGTCCGCAAACGGGACATGGGTGTCCAGCACCGTTATCAGCACCCACTAAAGAGCTATTATTGCTGCTGTTACCGCCAGTTGCCGCACTTAAGGTGACGCTCAGATTGCCACCAACATTGCCAACAGTACCGCCGCCACCGCCTGTCGAGCTGCCGCTAATAAGATTATTCATCGCGCTAATGCTATTGAAAATATTAATATGGCAAAGTTCAGACGGCCCCACATCGGTCAGAGAAACGGCACCAGTTAGCGTGATGGGATAGTCTCCACTGGCGCTGGCATTGCCATTATCCTCGCTAAAGCTTAAATCGCTCTTGGAGGCTCCTGCTGCTGCTGCTCTAGCTTGCTTTTCCGCGACAGCCTTTAACATCAAGGCTGTGGCCTCCTCCTCCGACAAATGCTTTAGTTTGCCGCCGGCTGGATAAATCTTATGATGCTTTTCGCTTATGCTTTGCGGCGTCGACATATTGCCCGGATCAATCTTGGGACTTATGCAATCCGTAGGAGTTTTTCGATCAATGGCATCTGCTGTGGCATCAGACTTCATACTTGCCATACTCAGCTGCTTCTCCACCGACAGATCGGTTGGAAAAACCAATGGTTGTACGCCCTCACGCAGGGTAACCAGCGGCATGGCCAAACGTGCGTTCCATTCATTCCAGGTAAGTCCCGCAATGCGAGTAATACTCAAATCTGATTCAATTTTAATGTTGTAGATTTATTTGTAGCATTTTAATTTTGTGAGTTTGTTGGTTGGTTGATTGGTTGGTGTATTTTGTGTGGAATGGAAGATTCAGCCATACAAAATATGAAAATAAAACAAGAAAAGAAAAAAACAAAAGAAAGAAGAACGAAAATCAATGACATTACTTTTAAGACGTGACACAAGGCAACGCAAAAAAAAAAAACAGAAGAAATTGTAACAAAACTTAACAACAATATAATGTACGAAACGGATGTTAGGGAAAAGGTAGTGAAAACAAAACGGTTTAAATTAATCAATGCCAACACAATTATAAAAACTAAAATGAAAAAATGTTTATGCATGATAAATTATATAAGCATGAAAACAATAAGGCTATTTTTATATACTAAAAATATTATTAGTGAAGCAGAAATGCCTAAATTACATTTTGAAAAAGCATAAAAAATATGTCAAAAATTTACAGATCACCAAACAAGATAACTAACCAACTAAAATGATAATGTATATTTATAACAAAAAAAAACGCTTTCATTGAAAGCCAATTAGTGTGGGGCGTATAAACATATTTATTAAATAAAAAAAACTTTAAATTTAAAAACTAAAAAAAATTTCAAAAAAAAAGGAATAGCTATGAAAATAGCACACAGATTGACAATCCTGCAGAAATATTATAAATGTTGTTGTTTTAGTAAGAAAAATGTTTAAATTTGATTCGATGGATTTTCACTCAACATATGTACAGTATTATTACAAGTCTGCAAGGTTAAATGCGATTTTTTGCATTCTCTTTTTTGGTTTTGTTTTTTCTAATGTATTGCATATAGCAGCAGGTAATACAACACACACACGCGGGCAGGGAATTTTGCCAATTGACTGTTATTATTCTTTCTTTTTAATGGTATTTACAGAAAACAAATACTTAAGATTTAGTTACTTATAACGATATTGCTTTGGCTTATAACCTTCACATGTATTTAGTGTCAGGTGAGATGAAAAAAAATAACAATTGGTTGAATCCATTAGTTTTCCAATGTTTTTCCACAGTTACCCTAAAAAAAGGAAAAATATGTTAATAGAGTTAAATAACTGGAGTATCTTTTGTTGCAGGTTATGTAAGTATCTGCTTGCTATAGGCGAGCTGCAACGTCTACCTGTAAAGTAGAGAAATATATTAGTAGTGTTTCGATATTAAAAATTATTAACTGAAAAAAAAAAACAGTTTTTGATGTTTTTTTTTTCATATTTTTATTTTACTTTTAATTTCAAAATATATAATGCCAGTATTAATAAATTTATTTTGTATACATAGTAAATGATTACAAAGAATTACAATGTAGTATAATTGTAACTGAATTTGTTTTGTTCACGAAAATATGTTTTTAAAAGTTTGTGGCTTAGGTTTTTAATATACGATACATTTTTATATAATTATGTATATAAAAAATTTTTAATTTTTGCAATTTAAGTTCTTTTATTTTTGTCGTATTTACCAAAGTTGGGTTTTTTTGTAAAATATATTGTTTTGTGTACTTTAAAAACCATGTGACAATTTTTATGTATTTTTACTATAACTAAGCCTGCAATTAAGTCTGAATTTTTTTTCAATCTTACTTTGTAAATGTAAGCTTTTGTGAAATTGTTTTACATGGTTTTTATATGTGCATCCATTATTTTGAGTTATATATACACACACTGTGCACCTAAAAATTGTATTTGAAAGTATCTTAATCTTAATCTTATATACTTAAACTACTGCCATTGAAGACGTATTTGTTTTTATACAAATATTACGAGAGGTTTTGCTAATTAATGTATATAAAACGAAGACATTTAAATGTTATGTGTATTATATTGGAATTTAAATTAATGTATTATTTATATATTTAACGATATTTTATATATTTTTTTTTCAGTTAGTTAAAGAATTGTTTTTTTTTTTGTGTTATTTCCATGAAAGTACTTGCACATGATTAAGGGTATTTTGATATTTTGTATATCCAATCATTTTTTTTATTATTCTTTTGCTCTTGCACTTAGCATGTAATTTTAAAAATTATGGAAAACATAAAAATTAAACGTGATTGAAATCAACAAAATATGTATTTATGCAATTGTATTTTTGGTAAAATTTGTGTTAAACCAAAATAATCAATCCAATTATATATTATTAATAGCTCTATGATCCGTTACTAAGAATTACCTTCTAGTAATTAAATACTTGCTAACAAATAAATATGTTATTCAACAAAAGAATATGCTTTTTATATTATCGCCGAAAAAAAGGTATACAATGTTCACCACCGGAGTATACTAGACATCTGTCCGCTTAATGAAATCATTGTTAAAATAAATATTTTTTATTAAAAAGTATTAAAATACCGTTAATTCATTCTTATTTACTGGCCCTAAAGCTTATAAGTAAGAAATATACAAGGCTTGATTTGTTTGGTTTAAAACGGTTTTTACCAAAATCATGATTGTACTTATATGCTGAGGTATAACTTCAAAACTTATGTGTTGTTATCAAACTTGTAAAATGGATTAGATATATATTTGTATAATGATAAAAACATAGTTTTTAAAAGTCAAATTAAACTTATTCAAATAATCAACAACTTAGCAAATTGCATCAATTATCAAAATTGACGCCCAAGAAAAAATACAAGATTTTATACATATTTAAGCATGTACATATAAAAAAAAAGTAAAACGTAAAAAACTCAATGAAAACTAGCTGTAACTTAATGAAGAAAAGTTTTTCTTTTTTTTTTTTGTAGCTATTTCCTTTTGCTTCTTTTCGAAGTACTCACGACTCAAGGGCTTATATCTTGCGTCCCCGCTTGCTTTCCAGTTGGGGCTTTTCAGGATGATGCTTGCGTACATGTACGCCAAGATTGCCACGCTGTTTGGCCTTGTATGTGCAGTAGGGACAGGGGTGGCAAGGCTCCTTACCGCCACATTCAACATTCTCGTGGCGTCGCAGTGTTGACTTCCAACGATATTTTTTGCCACAGTGTCGGCACACGTAGCGCGATTCAGGATCATCGCAGGGTCCCAGTGAGGAGTCGCTCAACGACAGCTCATAGGTCATGCCACTGGGATCGCCACCAGCATCGGATTCCTCCTTCATTGGCCGTGTGGTCAATATAGTATAGCTTTTGCTTGAATCATGTACTCCCATCTCTTCAGGTATTATGGTTTCGACACCATCATCATCATCTGCTTGCAGCTGGATATGATGGTGATGCTCCTGTTGCTCATTCTCATCCTCATCATGCTCCTGATCCTGCTCCTGCATATGATGGTGATGCTGGTGAGGTTGCTGCTGCTGCTGCACCACTTGATGTATCTGATGCGTCTGCAATTGGGAAGCATGAATGTGATGCGTCTGCGGCTGATGTTCGTGTTGCTGATGAACCTGCAACTCTTGTGGATCATTCTCAATGGTCGTTATATGCGTGCCAGAGCCAGTTGTCTGCATGTGATCGGTAATCTCAGAGGGTGCAAATCCAATGCCAATTTTAGTTCCATCTGGCAGCTCAATATCATCGATTTCTGCATACTTGACAAGATCACTGATAATTGCCGCCGAAGCATTCGGATTGTTCAAATCGATTTCGCTTATCTCGTATTTAGTGCCATCAGCGAGCTCATGATGCTGATGTGGTATGGCCTCATGGGTCTCCACAATTTGCATATTGCTGACAGATGGCGTAATAATCTTGCCACGCGAATAGCGTATGCGTGAGGCAATATTTGGCTTTTGTTCGCTTATTTGCACATTGCGCATTGCCACCAAATTAATTGTCTGGCCCGAATGGGCTGTTATAATGCTTTGTACTTGCTGGGTGCCTTGATGCAGCTGTAAGTTATGCGAGCTTTGTGGAACCTCCTCAATGTGCAACTGCTGCTGCTGCAGCTGATGTTGCTGATCATGGTGATGTGATTGATGCGGCTGTTGATGCTGCTGATTATGCTGCGACTCATGTGGCACATGCTCTATTATGTGATGCGGATGTATTATAGTGGTGGTGCTATTGTTTCCTCCACTGCCATCGCTACTGTGCGTCGTTAAGGTTGTTGAAGTTGGTATGATTTTCTTTATGTTAATAAGCTCTGCAAAAATTATAAAAATATATTTTATAAAATTATATTAAAAAAATAGATTTTATCTGAATAGTTGAGTCCAATAACATTTACAACAAATTAACGAAATAAGATCTTTTTGTTTTGTTTTAAACTTACCACATTCCGACGAGGGCAATTTTATGGGCGTGTTTGTCAGGGTCGTCAAAGTTGGCTTCACATCCGCACTGTGCGCAGCCGCATTAAGAAGTTCGGTTATCGTTTGGGTTGGCTGTCCAGGTGGGCCGGTGACAGTAACTGCTGCCGTTTGCTCCTCTTCGACGCCGCTTAACTTTGCAGACGTAATGTTACCTAGCTTCTTGACGTGAAGTACAAAGCCATCCTTGTTTTGTGTGATGACAATATCGTTGCTCTCGAGCAAGCAATCATCCAACTCGAATTCATCGGGTGTTCCTTCCGTTTGTTCCGATTTGTCTTGTTTGGTGGCTGTAAAAACAGTTGGGTAAACAGGGGCAGAGAGATTGCGTGGTGGCGAAAAATTGCCTTATTAGTTGTAGGTTGTTGCACAAATTGTATCGCATATTATGCTTATTAAAATCGATATTCTTCTTTTTTTTTTTATTCCTTTAAATTGCTCAGCTCATAAACGTGTCCTGAATATGCAGGGTATGTTTTTTTCTTTTTATACTATATTTTTCCATATTTGCATGTTGTAAAAAACAAGCAAATGACATTTCTGTTTTTTAAATTAATAAATATTATAATTTAATTTGTGTGTAAAACAAAAAAAAACTTACACTAAACACCAATGCCAAAAAAGAATGTAATAACAATTGTAAGAATGAAATATAACAATATAACAAATTAAAATTTATTGAAATAATATCTTTGCCTCTAACTAGGGAATACGAAACGCTTCTTATGCACTAAAAAAATGTAATAATGACACATTTTAATTTTGTTATTAAATGCAGTTTTTATTATCAATTAATAGTTAAATATTTTGTTTTATTATAATTTAATGGCTTGCTTGTAAACTTACTTATATTACTTGGATATAACCATCTGCAAATAATTAAACTTACCTGGACACACACGAAAATATATATGTATATACAACAAAACTGAGATCAAATCACAGGAAAAGAATACCACTAAGTCAGTTGACCAGCTTGGTCTGGACTCGAAAAGCCCTCATGCTGCTGGCAGTTTAATATTGCCACCTTTAGATTGATCCGGATGCTGTGTCTTCATGTGCATGTTAAGACTGTGCTTGTAACGTGCCACATAGTGACAATGTTGGCATTTCTCCGTTGGCAAGCGGCCGCATTCGAAGCGCAGATGACGCCACAGGTTCTTTTTATACGTGTAGGCTTTATTGCATCGAGGACAAATGTGTTGTGACGTGAGCAGCGATGGCTGCAACGTACTTGCAATGTTGTTAAGTGATGTTACCGATTTTACAGCCAGTGTCCAAATGTTCTCTACAACAGGATAACAGAGAAACGTAATAGGTTAAAAATACGTGTATTCAACATTTTGACAAATAAAAAAAATCAAATAAATACGATAGGTCTTAGAGTGATGAAGTTGATGATGGTTATGAAAGACATTAGTTTAAAAAAGGCAATTGCAAAAATAAATAAAGAGTTTTTAAATGTATATAAAACTACGGATAAACCAGTTGACAGTGGCCAGAGGCAAAAGAGTAAAGCAATTTGCATACAAAGAAACATATATTATATTTCTATTACCTAAAATACAATTTGAATAAACTAAAACCAAAACAATCTATAAAACTATTCTCAGCTAAACGGAATAATTCAAACTCTTACCAGCACTTTCATTTAGAATACACTTAAATATTCACATTCGCCCATGCTATCATAAGCGATGTGAATACATCAAATAATCATAAGTCTTTAGAGCGCGGAGCATAGCTACAGGTAGTACCGTCCACTATGCATAAACCGGTAGCAATTGTATATTAGTCCACAATTGACCTGACTCTTACAATATGTATATAAACAACACGCAATCACACATTTTTCTGGAATTATAAAAAGGAGTGTATTTTATTAGTCGCTTTGGTCTTTATAACTTTCCCCATTTCATTACCCAATTTCCATAAAAAAAAAATATAAAATTATTGTTGTATTTTTCTTATTTTAGTTTAAACATTTTAATATCAATCTTTATTATGTTTCTTTTTTGTGTTTATTATTATATTTTTTTGCTTGTTACCATTTCATGTTGCGTATATAAACAATGTAGAAGGTAATGTTTTTTCCTTGCTCTTCAAATTTTGCAATTAAACTTTTTACACGTGATGGTTGGGTTTTTTGCTCAAATTGCTTAAAAATTAAAAATTAAATGTTTTTGAGTTTTTATGCTTTGATGAATAACAATATTATTATTATTTCTTTTTTATTCTTTTAATGGTATTTTCTTTAGTTATTAATATTACAACTATTAACAATTGTGTTACTTTTTCATTCTATTTTTAAGGTACTAACAATATCAGCTTCGTCAATGTAAGTTTGCTTTTTATATAAATTTGTTTCATCATTTTTTTCGCCTTTTCCGTGGATTTCGTTAACAATAAATATATGTATTTGTATATATATATATGTGTTTATATAAACATTTTTTCTCTTTGTTTTCTTTAATATTACGCTACAAAAAATAAACAACATTTGTTTTGTTACAAATACATTTATATTTTCATTTGTTGTTGTTCTGTTTATTATTGTTATACATGTCTGCACTTCTGTTATACACTATATATGTATATATTGTATAATATATATAATATATTAATGGCAATTTTGTTCCAAATACACTTTTACTAAAACTTGTTCTGTGTTTGTTCATTTCTTTTGTATTAGTTTCACTTTTTTTATTTATCTTTGTATAGGTCATTGTATGTATATATATATATTTGGTTGGTTTCTTTGGAGTATATTTTGTTCATTATTTTGTAACTTATGCTTTATGCTTTGTTTATGAAATTTTTTATAATTGTATTGTTAAGTTATTATATAAATATTAATTAACAATAACAATTTATATTTATTTGTTAATTTAAATAAACAAAAATAAAAATAGACTTATGTAATAAATAAATTTTATTAATTTTTTTTTTGTTAAAAACAATGCAATATAAAATTTTAACTCAAAATAACCATAAAAAAAATTGTTTGTTTAATTTAATTCTGATTTTAAGATAATTTGTCTAAGCTTTAACAGAGCAACAATCAAAATAGTTAATAATAATTGATCTAATTTATTAAACGTGCAACAAAAACCTTAGTTAGCTTAACAACTTATTATAATATTAAAGACTACATAAAGATGAATACAATTATTTTAAACTAATTTCATTAGCAAAACAAGTTTGACAATTTGCCCTATGTGCTTAAATATTTGTTTTGTTTTTTTCTTTTTTAGATATCCTTATTTATCCCTATTTCATTTTCAATTTTGTTAATTTGCAATTGACACGAGCTTGGCACACGAGACAAATTGTGAAACTAACCCCAAAATGGGCTTAATTTAAATTAAGCAAATTGACAACCAAATTGACAATAAACCAACTGTTAAAAAGATATGAAAATTTGCGTATCGGCTGTTGGTTTTTTTTTTTACTAGATATAGCTGGTTTATATTTAATTCGAGTTTTTGACCTGGGCCATTTGGCTGTTGGGTTGAAATTTAATGTACCTCAAAGAAGCGTTTAAAGGATTAAAAAAGTTATTGTTTTCGCTTCTCATCTTGCATATGGCACGAATTTCAGGCGCTTCTCCAGACTTGCTTTTAAACGTCAGCGCTTAAAAACACTGTTTTCTTTACAACACATTTGACTACACAACGATATAACAAAATATTTAAATTTAACAATCTTATCTTATCTTGGTGGAAAAAAATAATAAAAATGGATCTAACTAGCATATATTTATATATATATATATATATATATATATACTCACATTAATATAATATAATATATGTATATATGCTAGTTATTATGCATATAAATTTTATACATTAGTAATTTGCTACTTTAGTTGCACATTAACTGGCTTCCTAATATCCAATTATTATGTACCTTCTATGTATGTGTGTATATTTATGTATGTATGTTTATTAATATGTATAATTTCAATAATTTTTTACATATACATTTTTTTAATGGCACTCTTAGTGTTTTTGTTGATTTTCATTTTATAATCATTCACTGTACAAACAATGTAACTGTTTTGTTATTATTGTTAAATACAATTCAGTATGCATCCATACTATCAATCATTTATTTTTTGCTCTTGTTTCAATTTTAGCATTATTTTGCAAAAAATCAACCAAACATTGATAATAACATAAAAAGTTGTGTGGGGCGGGGCACGTGTTGTTGTACAACAAAAAACTGTATATTTATATGTCAGTAAAACCATACATACATATGTATGTGTATGTATATGCATTCCTATATACTTACTATCAGATATATTATATATATTTTTTTTATACTATGTATGTTTCGTGTCAGGCAGCATTGAATTGTCATTTTATTTGGTTACGGCTGAGTGTAATTTTCAAATATTTATATTATTATTTTATTTAGGATTAGTATTTCCAGTTACATAATGGCATACATACACATGTTTTTTCACAAAAATTCAATGCTGCCATACGTACACACCACACATGTAGTGAGTTTCAGTTACAAAAATCAAATTTTTGTAAATAACATTTGGTAGTGTGTGTTATTGAAATGTTTGTGTTTTTAGTGTATTTTGTTCTGTGAACTAACAAATCATTTGGCTATTTTTCGCATTTTAGATCAACACAACAGTGGCTAAAAAAATCTCTCTTTTTTTAACTAGCTGCAACTCCATTACAAATTATTTGTATACCCTTGCAGAGTATAATATAGTTTTGTCATGAAATATGTAAGACATAGAAGTATAAAGTATATATGTACATATATTCTTAAATAGTATCGCGGGCTGAGTCGATATACCCATGTACGTCAGTCCGCCTTTCTCTATGCCAACTAGAGCCTCAGTTTTTCAATTTTTTTTGGTAAATGACATATTTTTGTTTCAATTATAATTTGTCAAAATCAGCGAGGTCGGACTACTATATCAAATAGCTGCCATACAAATTTAAAGTCTTTTACAATATTTAACTATAAAATGAAAAAGTGTATATAATATAATATATGCCAAAAATGGCTACCTATTATTTTGTTTATATAATCGTTAGCATGTTTTTTATTCTATAGATAGCTGCCATGGAAGCTTAAATATTTTTTAATTAATATCTGCAAGGATATTTTTTAATTAATATCTGCAAGGATATTTTTTTTAATTCGACTTGCTAAAAACTCGCTGTCCACTTTCCTGGTTATTGGTCTAGTTTTTTATTTAACTTTTGATTTACAACAAACATTCTCATTTTGATATACTTGTACATACATGTAAATGTATGTTTATTAAATCTTTCAACATATAAAATTTTTATATATTTGTGTATATATATATATATTATATTTTATTATGTTTCGTATTCTGTTATTTTGTAATTTCTATGTAGTTTCAGTTTAGTTTGTTGTTTTGGTTGGCTTTTAGCTTCTTTGAAATATACAATTTAATTATAATTTAATTTTTTTATCTATGCAATCAGAAATATATAGATATATATGTATTTATGTATATTTGGCAACAAATAAACACAGTACGTTTTGTTATATGTATTTTTGCATTCAATGTGCTGTTATATAATGCATTTGTTATGTTTCTCTCTACATATTAATTATGTATATTTTTATCGTTATCATATTACTTTTGTTTGTTAATATATCTGTTTTGTTTGCACTTTCAACTAAAATTACCTAGTTTTGGTTAGTTTGACTAAAATGTTGTTGCTCTTAGCTTCCTTGCGTCGCGATCTCATCATCATTATTTATTGTATAGGTGCTTTGTTACGGCCTCTTCAAGTAGAAATTTTTCCTAGCTTTTCTATTTGTTTGCTTAGTTTTTACTTATATGTTTTATTATTTTTTTTAATTATACCTATTTTTCTGTTGATTCTTCCTTGTAATTGTACTAAAATTTCAGAAAAAATTTTGCACTGTCTGCAACTATACATATGTATATATGTATATATTGTATATATATGTATGTATACATATTTTGTGTATAACTTGTTTTAAATATTTTACAATAGCTACGCTTTTTTCTTGATTTTTTTTTGTTTAATTCTGGTTCTAATGTTCACTTGCTCAACAATATTTCTCAACACGTTCTTGTTTATATGCTTATAAAGTGTATGGCATACTCTATTCAAGATATATATATATTTTTTTTATGTATGTATGTGGGCTTGTTTTTATGTTTTTCTCTATAAATGATGTGGCATCCAATAAATTCGTTTTGTTGTTGTTTGTAATTGTTCTTGATTAAGCTACTTGATCTCTCTATATACTTTATTAATAAGGTATGTATATATATATAATATATATATATATATTTGTTTGTATTTAGATAATGGCTTTCCTTCAACTATGTGTGAATCTTTTCGTGGCTAGAATTTAAATAGTATATGCGTTTGGTTGTTTGTTTTTGGGGTTTAAAATCAATAGAGTTTTGCACTTTGCCTATACGGATAACGATTATTATTCTATTTGATCTTAAAGAAAACATTATCTCATAAGTAATATTTGACACAAACACCGGACTCAAGGTGTCGTTTTAGGTGGGAGCTTTGTGAGAATGCTTTGCCGCACATCAGACAACGAAATTTTTTCTGTCCACCACATTCATATCTACAGAGACGGGAAAGAGAGAGTAGTATTTATAAAACAAAAAGCCTTATTTCATAAAAGAAAAAGACAGACAATGCAATACTACACTCTAACTAAATGTCGGTTTTTAAAGCAACTCACCTAATATGTCGTTGCAATGAGCTGGCATCTTTGTAGCTCTTCAGGCAATTGAATCTGGGGCACTGATACCGTCCATCCGGATTTATAAATTTAAATAAATCTGAAAACTTAAGCTCATACCAATAATCACGTATCAATGAGTGCGCCGTAGACGAACTGCTTGGCGGTGGTGTTTGGCTGGAATTGGATGCGTAGCTGCTGGGCGCTACAATAACAAAAACATACTCAAGTCAAACAGATTTGCAAATTATGAGATACAATAATAAACGAAATACAATGTCCAAAAATTTGAATCAGTTACGAGAATTTTTTTTTTTTGTCCTAAACGGAAAAAGAATTTGTAACATAGCAGAGCGGTAAATTGCAAGTCTAAACAAATTAATTTTTTATAAAAAAAAAAGTAAAAAGGTTCTTTTTTTATTATGTTAGCATTTATATGTTTGTTTTGCAAAAAAGTTCAGATTTTGAATACCGATTAATAATTATACGAATATTTAAAATCTTTTATTTACAGTTAGTGTGTGGTATGCAACAGTTTTTGTGTTCATTTAGCTTGTTGGTTGATTGATGATGATTTTGTTGATGAAGCGAGAAGACTGATTCTGAGCAGATGCAGTTGGATGATGATGAAGGCACTTTGCTTCCTTTTACATACATTCATACATACATACATACATACGTATACAAAGAGAGGAGACAATTGGCGAGATACTTGCGATACTTTAAATATGAGGCGCAGGGTGAATAATGATGATGCAGATGCATGTTTTTTTGTGGCTGCTGCAATGAAACATATTAAATAAAAATAGCAATTGCATATGGCAAATGCAACCCGTAAAAATCATTAGGTTGAGAAAACTAAAAATATTAGCAAATATTAAATATAACATACTTCTTTTTGTTACAGTTTTATTAAGTTGCATACAAACAAAGCGTTATATATGTTTTTAGGTTTACATAAATATTTATAAAAAATACTTAATTATGTTTTTTGACAATTTGTGTGTATAAAAATAGTTGTTTTTTTTTGTTTTTATAAACCTTATATGAAAATACAAGTGTCGATGTATATTTGTGTGTATAGAGAAAGTATATAGGTGGACTGTTTGATATTAATATAATGTGAAAAAAATGTTTGTCACAGTTTATAATTTCGTGTTAGTATGTAATTTGAGTAATACTAAACTAAAATTTGTATCATTTTAAACGTTATATAAATTTAAAGTACCACTCAAAGCAATTAGTTTTTAAATATTCGTTTTACCTCTTTATATATTTTACTTTCAAAAAATAGTAACTTTGTGTATATCTGTGCGGAATTGTTTTAAAAAAAAACTTCTGCTCAAGTGTGCTTAAATTTTTAGTAACTGTTCCATGTCAAGGACACAACTATTATAATTTTTCTCTGAACAGAAGGATCACATTCGTTTTAGATGACTAGAACTGATCTTTCAGCATTGGCAATTAAAATTGATTTTTTTTAGTTATGGGTGATATTGTTATCAATATATATTTAATTGAACTATTGTTTGCTTTTTAAGTTGTACTGTCGGTTGCTTTTGTTGAGATCGCTTTTTTTAAGTTATCAGTATATAATAATATATAATATATGAAATATAATAATATACAATATATGAAATATTATAATATATAGTATATGATATATAATAATATATAGTATATAATAATAATATATAGTTAATAATAATAATATATATATAGTATATAATATATTATTATAATCTTCATTAAAACTAAATTCTAATCTAGCAAGGAACTTACATTTTACAGTTCTCAAACTATTCTTCATGCAATGTTTATATCGAAAATGTCTTTCCTTTTTATACCCATGAAATGGGTAAAAAAAAAGGGTAAATGGTTTTCTATTGCAAATTAACATTTTTTAGTTCATTATTTTAGCGTTGTCACCTTATTATATTTTAAGAACGCGTACTTAAGAAATTGCCTTGTAGGGAAAAGCCCCTGGTAAAACCTAATACTACTCTCAGTAGTTGTATAAAATAAGTATAATTTTTGGTTAGTTTTATTCTTAAATTCTTTTGACATAGTTTCTGTTACATATCTTTTTTACTTTTGGCTTAAAGTGCTAAAATAAAACTCTGTATTCACTTAATATGTTTTCAATTTAACTTAACTTAGGCATAAACTTTTATACTTTGGACTTACTTTTTAAACTTATGACTAACAAAAGTAATGTATATTTTGGCTGTTTTTTCATGGGATTGCAACGCACAAAAATGAGTCTGGTTTTACACACTAACAAATTTAAGGAAGGGCCAAAAGCCGATACACTTTTTGAGAAACTTCGCCGCATGAAATTTCTGTAAGTTAAATAAATTTATGCAAAATAAAATTCACATTAAAATGGTACACATGTGGCCCATTCACAAAGTGATAGTTTAAATATGCAAAAACCGTAAAGAAAAAGACCAAATAAAATAAAATAAACCAAAAAATAAAAAATATTATCATAGAGTGTGCTCTTTACACACACTTTGCTTTTTAGTATACACATTTTGTGCGTTGCGTTGCCCGGTCCTTAAATTGTAGATGACAGCTTGTTTTTTTTAGGAAGAAATAAAACTAAGATTCAGATAGATAATCAGTTTCAAAACTAACAAATCAAATCTGATCGAATAAGTTGTTGTTATGACATTTTAATAATATCCAAATACAAAAATCGGAATCAGACGTACTTTGCTTGTTCATTTGAAAAGGCATTCATTTTTTAAGTATGTAAATGTATGAAGTTTCGTATCTATCTGCAAGAATATTTATGTATATGCTCGAAACACCGAGTAAATTTTGTTTTTAGTTTTTATGCCGTTTCCCATTTAGTTTGTATGCTAGCTGCCTGCATTTGAAATGCCAGCGGCAGAAAATCCTTTTTCATCTTTGCAAAATGCGTTTTAATGTGCTTGGTTAGATTATCGCTGCGCTTGGCTGCATAATTGCAGCTGGGGCATTGGAATATCGGACGCTCTGTGGTAAAGCGGCACTCAAAACGGCGATGGCGACTCAAACTTTTGCGTGTTTTGTAGGATTTGCCGCACTGATCGCACGCATGTTGATACCAGGTAAGTACGAAATCTATGATTTATTTTTGTTTTGGTAGGTAACAGGAAAAGAGAGAAGAGAGAACAGCACACAACAACACAAAAGAGTGAATGAAACATGGCATGAGTGTGTGTGTATAAATGTTTTGTTGATGAAATCGTTGCATTTTTTCGTGTATTACAATATAATGATATAAAGCAATTAACTATATTTGTATATTAATTTAGCTGATGTATAAATGATTTATCGATTTTTTAAATTCTTAAAGCTGATTTCATTTTATATTTTTATTTTAGCAAGTCAAACTAGAAAAAAATACTAACATAATAACAAAAATATAAGATCTATACAATACACATACATATACGCATTCGAAGTAAAAATTTAAGACACATAAAGCTTAAAAATACTTGACGGGTAAATAAAAAACAGCGAAAAAATATATTTGTACATATACACAAAAACATAAAATAAAAATCAAGCACGCCCAGAAAAATGTATATAATAGCTTATAGATGTAATAAAAAACCCACATAAAGAGTATAAATAAACACAGAGCAAGTTTTGCAAAAAAATTTTGCCATCAAGCGTGTTTTAGATAACTCTCAATTACAGAACCCCTCAGCTAGTTTTTAAGAGGCTGTCTAAGAAAAACATCGAGTATTAATTAATTTATTTTCTTGAAAAAGACACAAATACAATGTATGCATATAAATATATATAAATATGTTTTAACTTTTTTTTTTTATAAAATATATGTATTTTATTTTGTGAGTAGCTCAAAGACAAGACACAAAAGCACAAGACAAGATATATACACACACACAAACACAAACTCGCTTATGCACGAACCATTTAGGAACTACAATTTATTAATGTATATTTGTATAGCATACAATATAGTGATATATCCATGCCATATCTAAAAATTAGGCGGGTTTATGTGTTTGTGTGTATTTACATATAAAAAAAACAAGAACCCATATATGTATATGTTGACAGACAGACTGAAAATTTGAATTTATTCAACAATAAAACACAGAATCAAACGAAGGGGATATATACACAAAATATAAGTATATATAAATCCCTCTGATTTATTCTGTATTATACTGTTAACTGGTACGAGTATAAACAGTTACAGATTGATTGATACTGATAGTAGTAGTTGGAAGGTACTGGTTATAGAGATAATTCCTAGAACTGCGGCCAGTACCAAGTAGTAGGTAGTAGTAGGTAGAGTAGAAGAGTTTATCTAAAAGAAATTTAGTAATAAAAATAGGTTAGTAAAATTCTCTCTTTAACAAACGCGTTTTCCTTCATATTTGCATCTCTCTTCTTCCAGTAAGTGGCACACGCAACAAAAAGCAAACCAAATAAATAGTAATGTACAGGAAAAAATGTGGAATATTTGGATGGTGCGGTACATGTGAAGCCAGCTAAAAATAGGATTAGCACAGTTATAAAACGTATACAAAAAATTTATGTATTTTTTGTTTTATTCAATTAATTTTATAAATTTGTTTTTTTTTTTTGTAATGCTAATAAGTATATATATATAATATAATATAATATTTATTAAATATATTATTATTATTATTAATTATAATAATATATTTTATTATTAACTTTGATAATAAATATTATATTATATATATATAACAAACGTAATTATCGGTATTTGAATGATGTATTAAATATTTTACATACAAGTATAAAAATTAGTATACATTTTGGTGGCATATCATTTGGAATAGGTGCTTAAAATAAATAAATATCTTATCAATTAATTTTTGGATTTATTAATTAAATTTTTGTGAGAATCAAATCAGTGAGTATTTTTAAATGTTTGTCTTTTGGACATTTTTTTTATTCCATCTTTGGGTTGTATATAGCACAATCAAAATTTTACTCACCAAGTAGTAACATTTTTTGTATTACAATGGCATTTACTTATACAAAATCTTACAATTCTAACAAAAAGGAAAGGTATGTTTTTTTCTTTGTATATCTTTGAGAATGGCTTAAGCTAGAAAAATTCGTGACGGTTTTAAGTTGACGTTTAGTTCGTTTTTTTTTAGGATAGGTAGTACCGCAAAGTTACATTGTAAGACACGTTTCGAAAGATTAAAAAAACAAAAAAATAAATATAAATTTTTCATTACTGACGATTATTGATTGGAATGTTTATATAGCTGAGATTCACACATGAAAAGTTATTATATCCTGCTATTGCTCCATTTGTAGTTTGTTTAAACATACAAATTGTTGTTAAGCAGAAATTAAATTATAAAACTAAAATTAAGTTATACATTTTTTTTTTAGATATATATAAATATCATTTTTTATGTTTGGTTGTTTTCTTAATATTTCTTTTCTAAATCAAAATGTATACTTTGGTTTACTTCATATGGGTTTAAAAAAATAGTAGAACAACTTTTAATTATTGTTGTACGCAAATGGCATGGTATTCATTAAACGTTCCTTGAGCAATGAATTCGATATAATCTGCAGGCCAAGCTTCATATTCCACTCCTCATCCAGCAAAGGATGCGACTGCTGAGCTTTGCTTGGCGTCACCGGCTCCGCTTTTATGCCCAGCTCAGCAGCAGTGACCGCAGCTGCGCCACTGGCTCCCATTACTATTGTATCACTGACATTATTGTTTCCGGTGGGAGCTAAAGCTGCGGCGGCTGCTGCTGCCTGCTCCTCAACGACGGCGGCAGCTGCTGAAATGGCTGTTATTGCACCTGTTAACCCATAAGTCGGTATGGGCATCATGTGCAGCGGCAACGGCGAAGTGCCACGAGAACCTTCGTTTAAATTCTCATCACGCTCATAGTGCTCCTTGCGCATGGAGAGATTTTCGGGTATGGGACTCTCGCAGCCGTTGTTCGAACCAGTGCTGCCAATGCTCGCGGTATCGCTGTGTACAATTCCTTGAGCACCATTAACTGCACCCACCAGGGAAACCTTCAGATCTATGTTATTGTTGCGCGGCAAGCTGGTTCTGGAGCCGCTGCCTGTTGTCTGTTGCGCAATGGTTGGTGGTATGCCATGCTTGGACACTAGATGCCGCACCATATGATACTTGCGACGGAAACGGGAGCTGCACAATTCACAATTGAAACGTGGCGGTATACCGATGCACTCGTCGCGCATATGACGTTGCAAATGTCGCTTGCGCAGATAACTCTTGCCACAGACGGCGCACGGAAAACGCTCGTGTGGATCGCCGCCAACCGAATTGTCCATATCGCTACCAAAAACGCTGTGTCCATATTCATACTTGAAGTCTACGTTGAATTGGTTGTTCATTTATTGATTTTTTAATTGTTGTGTTTTATCATGTTTTTTTTTTATTAATATGTAGATTTTTATGTTTGTGAATTGGATTAATTTGTGTATGTGTGTGTTGTTTGTTTTGGATGGTTGTTTGAGGGGATTTTTTATGAAATGAAAATGAAAAGAAAAATAAAAAATATTTTGTGAAAAATAATAAAGCGCAATTTTCTTTAAGGTGTAGATATTTCGATTTTTTTTTTGGTAAAGTGTGGTTCCATGTTCTTTTTATAACTTTTATATCTAACTTTAAATTAAACTTTAAAATTTAAACTGTTTTTTTATCTTTCTTTTTTATCTTTCAAAGTTGAGGAGCATACGGACTAAAAACAAAATACAATGGGACAACAAACGACAAAAAACTCTAATTATTTTAACTAATACATTTTGTTTACTACTTTTTGATAAGCTACATAAAAATTTAAAACAAATACAATTTAAAAATTAATTACTTCGCAACTATTTACAAAAATTATTTGTTTTTAATATCTATAATTTAAAACCGAAAACAAACAACTACCTTAAACAAAATTTATGCGTAAAATATGGATTTAGATACGATTTTTTGCGTATTTTAAAAATGTATTTTATGTGTAATTTTTTTCTACAAAATAGTTTCGAAATGCCAGTTGTAAATTATACAGTATTAAATATTTAAAAGAAAAAAAATGGAATAGATATATGTATATATATTAAAACCTTAAAAAAGACTGACAAAAACCCCATTTTAATATCAATAAATAGTTGTACACATATATTTAACTTTTGTTCGCTTAGCTACTGCTTAAAATTTAACAACATTTAAATGGAATTTTTTACATTCTATATAGAAATGTTACTTAAAAGTAACTGGGTGAATAATGAAGCATATCCTACGATTTTTTAAGTTGATGTATGCCATGTTTTTGTCGCAGATGCAACTTAAGATCGTAGCGCCAACTGCAACTAAAATTACAAAATTCACAATGGAATTGTACGCTAGATGTTTTTTTCGAAGTGCTGCTGCTGTTGCTCGTCCTGGCAGCAACAACATTGTTGACTCTGTGCAGCAAATGATTACTGCTATTGCATTTTTCTTCGGCTGGTGTTGGTGGTGTTACTTTCGTTGTTGGTAGCAATATGCTCGCGTTCAAAAGGTTTGCCAGTTGGAATGAAGCTGCAGCTGCTGCTGTAGACATTTGACAGCCACTACAATTACTGCTGGCATTGCAATGCAACTTTTTGCTAGTACTGGCATTATTGCTGTTGTTGTGTGAAATTGTTGCGAGTTCATTGTTGTTGTTCTGGCCAGATTTGTACATTCTACGTATTGTTACCTCTGGCTCATAAGTTTCACGCATTTCAATCATATTTCCTATTGCTGCTGTTGACTGACAGTTGTTGTTGTTGCTGTTGTTGCTGTTGTTGTTGTTGTTGTTGTTGTTGTTGTTGCTGTTGTTGCTGTTGTTGCTGTTGCTACTGCTAGTGCTGCTATTGCTGTTGTCGGCCACTAATGATGCTGGCTTCATAGTTGTTCTTGACGCTTTATTAGCGGCAGCCGCTACAACAGCCGTGGCCAAATTACAGTACAGCGTCCTTAAATCTGTAAAAAGTTTTGGATTGGGTGTTTTTTTTTTGGCTCAAAAATATATTCTTTGCGCAGAGGTCATGTGTGTGTACGTATGTGTGTAGAAGTATTTAAATAATTTACAGCAACTTAATCTATTAATTAATAAGGCACAACTCTCACACATATTAATGTAAAACTAAAGTTAAAAAATCTTTGATTAAAAACTATTTTAATTAAGGAGCAAACATTAAAATAACAAATTTTGCTTTAAAAAAAAATGCACACCCCGCCACGATAAAAAATCTTTCGTCTGTTTTTAATTCACACACAAAGTATTTGAAGAGAAAAAAAACTTAATATAATTACACAAACTTTCGCACCAACATTTTACATAAACTTGTAGGCGTGTGAATTTTAATGTTAATTACCAGTTGGAAAAATATATTTCTATATATAAATTTATTATAATTTCAATTTGTTGTGTATGTATTTGTGTTTTTATTATGAAGCATGCAGTTTGAAAATTGAAAAACGCATTTTTTGTGAGCTTCTGTATATAAAAAGTTATTTTTATTTATTTTATTTTTTTTCATAAGTTATGGTACTTTAGGATTTTTTTATTAATTTTAAATAACTAACATATATTAATTTAAAAAACAATAAAAAGTATTTCAGCCTAACTTTATTTTGTTTTTCGTTGCTGGAAATAAAATGTTAAATAAAAAACAGCTACAAAAACATTGAAGACTTTCACAGCAAATGCAAAAAAAAAATTGTCGCATGGTTTAAAAAAGTGCGAAAAACTGCAATTTTGTAATTTTATTAATGAAAACATAACCCCCCACTACCCACCTCCTCATACTTAACAATTTAGCGCTGCTGCATCGCTGCCAGATTTATTAGATTTGTTTTCAACGATGGCTGCTGCTGACAGAACATGCAACTGTTGCTGTTGTCGAAATTGTTTTTGGAGCTGCTGTAATGCCTGCTGATGCAATTGTTGCTGATAGTATTTGCTAGTTGCTGCTGTCCTAGAGGAAGGGGATGACTCATTCAAATGCTCAACTTTCCTATATTTATTATTTTTCAAGACGGCATCATTATCATTATCATTATCATCATCATCATCATCATCATTATCATTATTATTATTACCATCATTATCATCATCATCGACTATAAACGTTGGCGGTTGCTGTGACTTATGTAAACCAGCATCCAACATACTCAAATCAACAATATCTTCACTTATTGTCAGAGTTGCTGTTGGTGTTGCCGTTGGCTGCGCTGATTTATCAGCAACTTCTCGCTGCTGTTGTCGCTTAAAAAGCGAACGCATTGTTATCTCTGGATGCTTTTTGCGAACATGTTGACGTAAATGATCGGCACGTTTAGTTCGATGACCACAAACCGAACATACCATCGATTTACCCTTGCCGCACTCCTGCCTTAAATGGCGCCGCAATGTGCCATGGCGGCGATACGTACGATAACATTGCGGGCAGGTAAAGCTTTCTCCGCATAAATTTCCAGCATGAGCGGAAGTTAAGGCATTTCCTGTGGTGCTAAGCAAAGACTGAATACTATCGAATTGTGGCGCTTGAAAATAATGCGAACTTGTTGGAGTTCCTTGAAAGTGTAAATGCATATCGCAGCTTTCGTCCTGTTTGTAACTACTATTGCTGCTGTCATTTGGTTGTTGGCGTTGCTGCTGTTGTTGTTGAAAGCCTGAAATTTGTTTTTGTTTTGTTTGGATTTTTGTATTGGTATTTCTTATAGTTTAAGCAAAAAAAAATTTAATTCAATTTAAATTCGTATACATTAATAATTGCTTATATATATATATATAGTTTTATTTTTGCCATGCTTAAATTATTTTTGGGTTTATTCTTTTGTTTTTTTTTAGTATAAATGATTCCATTTTTAAGTTACAAAACAAGCAATGATTAGTTTTATCAAAATGCCATTATCAATTTTAAATTTTTAATTGGGAAGCATCTTTTTATACCCTTAGCCCATGAAATGGGTAAAAAAGGGTATAATGTTTTTGTGCAAATGTATGTATATACATAAAATATATATATTCTTGATCAGCATCAACAGCCGAGTCGATATAGCCATGTCCGTCTGTCCGTCTGTCTGGATGTATGAGCAAGCCGATCTCAGAAACTACAAAAGCTAGAGTCTCCAGATTTTGGATATGAGCTTTCCTAATCCCTAGGCATAGCAAGTTTGTTTTCAAATTTTCATATTTTCGATAACTTTTCATGTTTACGATATACACATGTAATCGATAACAAAAAATTCAAGAATTTAAAAAAACTGAAAATGAGGATTGAAACTATAAGCAATATATGTAAAGATTTCATTAAAATCGGTTAAGAAACACCGGAGATATGAAGCCATCAAGCATTGGTCCAGTAGTACATGTACATATGTGTATGTCTGTCAGCCCGACCGTCTGTCTGTCTGTATGATCAAGGGTTAACGGTATCTTCTAGTCGAGCGTATTCGACTAGAGCGTTCTTACTTGTTATAATAAATTCTGTGTTTTATTTTGTTTTATTATCTTATTATTTCATCCAATTATTAATAGATGGTCGCGGTTTAATGACGCGTATTTGTCAAACAAAAACAAATTTCAAGCAGGCAAATTTAGTCAACGCAACGCACAATGTTAATAAAAAAATATAATATAATAAAAAAGGTAAAATATTGGGCTATAACAAGAATATCAGACGATCAGGACCAGGATCTCTCTTAAATTAAGTACGCAAAGGAGACATCGCTTTTTTAGTTAGCATTTGATTTTTTTAAATGACAAATGTGTGAATGTATGTAAGTGCACGCGTCGAGCTTTTTTAGCAGGCACAATTAACAAAGCAAAGTAAAATTAGAGATAAACGCACACACACGCAGGCAACAAGCTAAATCATATACATGAAAAAAAAAAGTTCGTTGGTTTTTTTGCATTGGTTGGTTGGGACTTTTTGGATCAGCTCGGATCAGTTTTGCGTCTGCCTAGTTTTATTGTTCTTGATTTTAGTAGTTTGTGTGTGTTAGTGTATAATTAAGTTACAATTCTTAAAACAAGACACTTCAGATACATTGACGACTGATAAATTACGTTCTTTAATCTTTCTCAGAAACAAAAAGTTCTCTGAGAATGGGGAGTAAAATGAATGTACTAATTCAAATATTTGGTAATGTGGTTCTTGACCTTGCAATGCCGATTCAAGGAATCTTTTCGTTTAAAGCCCGCATCACAAACACCACAACGAAAGTTCTCCATTTGTCCGCATTCAAACTCAATGTGACGCTTGAGCGCCGACAGTCGCGTATATGAGTTCGGACATTGTGGACATTGCAATTTACCGTCGACCCGTTGCTCAGCATTTCGCGCAAGCATTGCTGCTGAACTACTCCGCTCCGTTAGCGGCGGCGGCTGCTTCTGCGTTAATTTCATTCCTGCGCTAAAATATTTTCTCTTATGGGATCTGAATTTACTACGTCGCAGCAACATTAGCCCTGGGGAAGAGGGCGGCGGCGGTTGTTGTAGTAGCGGTACATCAGGTTCATAGTAAAATGAAGTTTGATTTAAGCTCATATCAAGCAGACCTGCAATGAGATTTTTTGGCAAGAGCAAAAAATGCAAAGAGAGAAAGACAGAACACAAGGTAAGAGCTATTTTTATCTACATTATGTGAGCGCAGGCGGCACGACGACAACTGTACAGACACAACATTTTCAAAGGCAAAACAGAAGAACTCTCATTTATATATCTATTCTGAACACAAACAAAAAATTCACCGGCTAAAAGCATAATACTCCTGAGCTTATTTAACACGCGCCACATAGAAAACCTCTTCAATTTAACAGAAAATATTTTTGTCTACTCTTGTTTATTAATCCAGATTTGTTTAGTTATACATACTGCACTTAACCTTGTCGCTCATTCGTTCGACTGTCTTTAATCTCTCTTTAACACGCCCTTGTGCACGTAATAGTAGTGATCTTGTAATTTGAAATTATAGTGGAAGCCTCGACCACACATGCGACACACATATTTCTTCGGCTGATTGCACTCTTTGCGCATGTGACGCGTCAATGTGCCCAATACCTGATACCTGCGACCGCATGTCTGGCAGATATACGGTGCCGTCGACGCAGACGTCGATGCACCCGCTGCTATCATGACTAAAGGCGTAACAATTGTTGTTGATGCAGCCGCCGCTGACGATTCGTTATTACTGGATACATTTCTAGAGAGAGAAACACAACAAATTGGACGAGAAGGTTTCATTCGTGAAATAAAAAAATTAGCGCAACTTTTGCGCATAGAATATGAATTAAATCACAGATTTACCTGCGAGTCACTATTTTACCGCTACCGCTACTGCTGCTGCTGCTGCTACTGCCCATTTTACGCTTGCGCCTGGTCTTATTGTTGCGTGTGGCCATCAACTGAGAGGTGGCCGGGGTAGAGGTCTTTCTTCGAGCATTGCGACTTAAGCGACCACGGACGGCTATAATTTTTGGCAACAATATGCCAACAGAGGCGTCATCGGCTTCAGCTGCACACACACCACAAATGTATTAGAAAAATAGAGAACATGACTCAAGCACAAGCAACATCAATCAGAACAACAAATCAACATAAATCTAAAATAAATATTCGCTTCTCAAAAACAACTTGCTCAACATGAAAAAAGCTCTTAACACGTTTCAACTCTCTCTCTCTTCTCTCAAACACAAAATAAAACAGTTATAAACGAACAAAGTTGGTAATGTTTAATTTTGCGATACATTAGTTACTTATATATTCTTATCTCTTTTATATTGATAAAAAAAATATATATATGCAATGTGTGTACATAATTAAGAAAATATTGTTGTATTTTTATTCAGGCACACAGCCGATGTGTGTGTTGATAGTGATGTTGCAGCTTGAAATTATAATGAAAGCCCTGTCCACACAAATGGCAAATAAATTGCTTGGGCTGATTGCATTCTTTGCGCATATGGCGCGTCAATGTTGAAAGCGTTTGATAAATGCGACCACACGTTGTACACACGTGCAATGGCGACGATGTAGAAGGTGATGACGACATCGCTTTTGTTGCTGCTGATTGTTGTTTTTTTTGCAGTCGCATCGCCGCCGTCGATCGGCTTGACTTTCTTCGGACATTTTGCTTAAAGTTTTGGTGCATCACTTCAAAGAGCAGGGCACACAAAAAGAAATAAGAAAAAGACAACACAAATAGAGAACACGCTGGCTATAGCAAAACAAATTTTAACTGCTTGTTGTCCATCATATTTCCTACTAACTTGGAAAAAAGCTCTTATAAAACGCTATTGTTTCTGAATTCTAAATATGCCAGCCTATAAGTTTAAAGTTGTATTTGTACAAGTTAAAAGCAAGGAAAATCTTAGTTTAAAAAAACTATTACCAAAAACTACAGAGTAAATAAAGAAATAGAAAAAAGTGTACTACAAACATATAAACGAGAGAGACAGAGAGATCTTAATGCAACAGAAACATTAAATTTTCGCTTGCATACATTTGCACATTCAAAGACATATATACTTATATTTTTTTATAAACTAACTTAAACACCAATAATTTAAATATTGCACACATAATATATAACGCACACATTTACATTTGCGGACGAGAGAGCAGAAAGTTATCACCAAAAAACTATATTAGCGCCTTCCTTGACAATTTGTGCCAAGTCCACAACTCAAATTGGGTCAAGGTCAAATATCTTTTTATTATATAGCATATATATATATAGCATATATATATATAGCATATATATATATAGCTTATATATATAGCATATATAGCATATATATATATAGCATATATATATATAGCATATATAGCATATATATATATAGCATATATATATATAGCTTATATATATATAGCATATATATATAGCTTATATATATATATGTGTGTGTAAATGCAAAAAGCATTACCAAATACTACGTTGAATAGAAAAAAAAACAAAACGCAGCTGATATCTTTTAAAAGATTGTCCTCATTTTGATTTTGTGGTTTATTTATTCATTTAGTGATCAGCAACATTATCAAGTTCTTTGACAAATCTTTTGAATGAATGGAGAAGTCGAACTGCATAATTTAGATTGCTTGAAATTAATGTCGTAAAAAATAATTTCTAAAATAAATGACAGACCTAATCGGAGCAATGCAGTTATCATGTGCAAATATTGGTTCGTCTGACAGCATCTTAAACTATAACAGGTAGAAACCTAAAAGCTATGACTGCGATATAAAGTATCGTAAAAAGCTATTTATTCATAAGAAACCAGTTTTCGTGAAAAGATAAAGAGATGTGCCAAGTGTAGTGGGGGGACAGAGAAAATGTAAGTGGTTTGACAAGACAAAAATAATCATATATATATATATATATAAAATATATAATTCGAGTTTTCAGAACGGCTCTTTTTATACCCTTAACCCATGAAATGGGTAAAAAAAAGGGTACAATGTTTTTGTGCAAATGTATGTAACAGGCAGAAGGAAGTTTCCCCAACCCCATAAAGTATATATATTCTTGATCAGCATCAACAGCCGAGTCGATTTAGACATGTCAGTCCGTCTATATGTATGAACGCGTCGATCTCAGGAACTAGAAACGCTAGAGACTCTAGATTTTGGATATGAGCTCTCCCAATCCATAGGCATAGCAAGTTTGTTTCAAATTTTCGATAACTTTTCAGGATTACGATATACACATGTAATCGATAACAAAACTGAAAATGAGGATTGAAACTATAAGCAAAATAATGAACTTCTTAAAAAATTTCATTAAAATCGGTTAAGCAACACCTGAGATATGAAACCATCAAGCATTGGTACAGCGGTATATGAGTGTGTCGTGTCAGCCCGACGGTCTGTCCGCCTGTATGATTAAGGGTTAAGGGTATCTTCTAGTCGAGCTTACTCGACTAGAGACTTATTACTTGTTTATATTGCATTTTTCCTTTTCCATGAATAATTTTACTTATATCTTTGAAAATTGATTTTAATAAATGCACAAATAAAAATGAAATTAAATACAAAATATTAAAAAATTAAATTGCGAAGAAATATAGTATAAACAAATTGTTTTGTTTATGTGGTTTTTTCTGTTGTCTGTTTAAAAATATATTTGTTGGGAAATTTGGTTTGGGGTTGTTTTTATATTAAAAAGGGAATAAACAAAGATATTAAAGAATCGGTTTTCCTTGGCAACGTTTTATATTATTGAAAGATTGTAAGTTTAAAAAACATGATAATAATAGAGAAGAGATGTATATTTACATATATAATACCTATCACAAAATGCTTATTCACTTTATAATATTGCAGCGTAGAGTATAGAAATTTTTAGTTATATAGCTTACCCTGGCCGGTGATTTAAATGTAAACAACATTAACAAAATTGCTTCAAATAGAACCGTTTCCAGCTTTATTATAAGCAAAATTTTACACTTAGTCTTTTAACATTACCTGAAAACACTGTAATCATTTTATCCTTTTTTTTTAAGTGTAAAATGTATATTTGTTTTAAAATGGATAGTCTGCGGTTGGATAGGATTGAATAATGGATTTTGCAAAACTTTCGGAACAAAATTAAATTAATACTTAAAAATGATCAAATATTATTTAAGTTTGTTTTTACTTCGCTCAACCGATACCGTTGAGCGAAGTATACTTACCTTTAACACACTTACGCACAAAATTAATTTAAAAAATCGGTTAAATACCAACTGTTAAGAACTCCTGTCTCTGTCTCTCTCTCTCTCTCTCTCTCTCTCTTGGATAACAAGTGCCAGCGCTAAAGCAACAACTGTACCTCACCACCCACTGCTGAATGGCTACGTGCTTTGTGAGTGCGTGGCGTTAACTTGAACGGGTATCGGACGTATTAGGCGACGTTGACAGGAAAACTATGATGTTGGGTCCTTTATTTTGTGTTTGTATAGCGGCTGCATTTTTTTATCACTGATTCACTTGACTCGAAAAGCTTTAAAAAAGATGAGTCGTTGTAATGAGGAACATCACTCTCTCTTTTGGTTTAATACCAAAAACAGAGAGCGTGGAATGCACTTTACAAACGATAAACGACGAAGCACGATAGATTTAAAAACGCGATCGTTTGACTGACAAAAGATAATTTTGCCACCAAACGGCGATTATCTTAAAAGCTAACATTAAACTTAATAGATAAACACAAATTAATATAAAATGAAACAAAAAAAGTCCCGTCAACCAAAATAATGCAAAATTTATATATATATATATATAATATATATGTAATATATATAATATATATGTAATATATATAATATATATGTAATATATATAATATATATCTAATATACATATGAATAGCTAATAATACATTTAAAATACAATAAAATTACAAGTTTTTTTTACTGCATGCGTATTTCTTGTTTATCAAACAAAAACAAAACAAAAAATAAAATAAGAGCCAGTGTAAAAAAAAACCTTACGCTTATAAAAAGGAAGATTTTGAAAAGCTCTTAAAGAATAAGAATTAAAGAAAAATAACATGTGAATATATAGAAGTAAAGAGAAGCAAATAAGAACAGACAGTGTCAAATACGGGGTGGTAAGTGTTTATGTGTACATATTATGTATGTATGATAAAAAATAAATAAAACTTATGTTAAATAAAAGATTTAAAGGAATATAATTTTAATGTCTTGATAAGCTCGCCATAAAGTGATTTACTAACAATATCAATATTTAATAGGACAACTACAGCTGTAAACAAACACTAGAGCATTTGATATGAGAGACAGACACACAGAGAAAGCAACCGTCTGCAAAAAGAATTGCACGCTCGCACACATACATATAGACTCACACTTAGGATCAATAACATAAAGTGACGCATGAGAGTATATATTTTATTTGATGAAAGCAACTGTTTTGTCACTAACTCACACACACGCGAGAAGAAGCATAGTTTAAAAAGTAATTTAATACAACAGAATCAAACTTTAAGATCAACTGCTGTGTACATGTATATGTGTATATGTGAACGGCGAAGGTGTGAACGGTGTGTGTGTGAAAAAACATTAATTTAATACCAAATGCCGTACAAGAAAAAAAAATAAAACACAGGAAACTTAATAATTACTACAAATATATATAAAAAAAATAATTCATACATAGAACACATATCATATAAAGCACAAATGATTATTGATGGTAGTTAAGTGAGTGAAATACTAATTATGGTCAGTTATTTAGTTAATTCATGTGGTTGAGGGTAGTATGTAGTAATAAATGGTTTAGTCAGTGGATGGGTTTTTCTCTTATGTGTGTTAAAAAATAAATATATAAGTAGTGTAATATATTAAATACAATATATATAGAAACAAAACTGGAGTTATTCAATTGTGTGTGATAAAATCATAAAAAAAAATTTGTGATTTAAAATGTAGTACTTTCAACTTGCACAAACTATTATTTTGTTTTTTGCTTTTTTTTTGTAATCAAATTTGTTTAGCTAAAGCATTGAGAGCGGGGTAAAGCAAAATTAAACAAAAAAAAAAAAAAACTATTATAATATTTAATTATTTTTTTTTAGCTGTTTTACAATTTTTTTAATCTTACTTGTTTTTTTCTTTCTATCTAACAAAAAACAATCTGCAAACGTTTAAGAGCTTTTTTCGGAGCACGACTTTTAATAGTTACAAAGATATTTATATTTTAAAAGAATTTTGTACGTATATTTAAAATATTGTATTTAAAAAAAAAACCTTTTTGTGTATACTAAAGAAAGAATATGTGAATTGAGAGAATTGTAGATATTAAAATATTTGTCACTATCTAATTTGCATTTGAAGCTTGTATTATGTCGTCGTGCTCGGCTGGTCCTAACCATGTTTCTACTACACTGTTCATTGCTTTTCATTTGTATTATTATATATAGTTTAACTTCAGAGTTAATAGGTTGCATTGAAAAACTCACCTTGTGGATCCCGTTGCTGTGCATCCTGTGTGGCCATTAGACCAAGTTCATCCTGAGATCGGTCGTGTTGCCATGTTGCATACGCTGCAAATATTTAAAGAAATTTGACAGTTGTTAAAAAAAAATTTAGGCATTTGGTTATGCATTAATCATTACCTTGACTAGATCCTTCCCCACCCTGACTGGTGCCGGCCGCGTGGTCCAGCTCCTCCATTGTCATTTCCTCTTCATCCAATGTCAAATCTTCAACGTTCTCATCGTGCACATCTTCATCATATTCGGCCTTTGGCTCAATTACCATTTCAGCTGTTGTTATACTCGTCGTCGTATCTTTGATCTTTTGTTTATGATTTGACTTTTCAGTGTGAGGGGCAGCTGCACCACTTGCACCACTGCTTGCGACATCCATTTCATCAGCATCGACGCTTTGGACGCCTTGATCCTTTTGCTGTTGTTGTTGTACATTATCGGTGTTACTGGCATCGCTTGTGGTTTGTTGTTGCTGTTGTTGGGCGCCCTGTGCAGCTGCTACAGCTGTTGAAGTTAGTTTAGCGCTTTCAGTCTTTTTGGTAACGTTACTGCTGTTGCTGCTATTTAATGGCTGGTTGGATAGTTGGCTTGCGCTGCACCCACTGCTATTATTACCGCCACAGGTTGCTGAAGATGCCACAACACCACTACCGCTGGCCAATTGAGTACTAACCAGAGCGGAGGCGGAAAGGCCAGCGTTTGTCTGTTGAAGGATTGACTGATTCGAGGCAACGACTGCTTGCATCACTGACGAATTTGAGTTGTCGTGTACGTCTAAGATGAATTAGGAAGATATTGATTCAATCGGTATTTTACTTTAATTTCTGTTAGCTTTTATACTAACCATTTTCTATGCTACGGCGTCGCACTTTTCGACGACGACGTGACGGACTGGATGAACCTTCACGCGAACCAGAAACATCACCGGCATCTATGACAGCGCCACCAGTTGTAATACGCGCACGCTTTGTCTGTTCAAGCGTATATTGACCGCTCAACTTGACGCGATGATGTGCATCTGTTTTAGGTGCTTGTTGTTGCTGTTGGGATGCAGCAGCTGTTGGTCCGGCACTGCGATTATCAGATAGACCCTTGATCTGCAGCGATTCGGCAGCTTTAAGTAGTGCTGTCAACTGATCCTGCGAAATGTTTACCTCGCCACGATACATATAATCCATCATGGCGCGTAGCTCTTGATACTTGACATCTTTGAGTATGAATATTGGATGCTTGTCGTACTGTTCTTGCAGCAATGTCTAATTTTAATTAAAACAAAAATAAAATTAATCAAAAAATTCATTTGATTTAAACATTTCAATTGTATGTACTCACAGCAAAGTAGGGACTGCAAGCTGACAGCACCACCTTGTGGGCCTTGAGAAATTTACCCTCGGCGGCGAGCGTGCAATCGACTAGTGTCTCATTTTCCAGCAACGTATCAAAGACGCTTATTAACGTACTTTGATGGTTGTTCCACCTTAAGCAAAACTGTTGATCGTCATCCATTTTCGACAACTAGCTTTGGAAGGGAGAGCGAGGGGAAAAAGAGAAGTTTGCTTTTGCCAACCGTCGTCGTTCGACGTGGCTTTTAAGGGTTGTGCTCTGCCCGGCGAATTTTTTTTCTGCAACTTTTGTGGGAAAAGTGCTCTGCCCGGCGAGTTTTTGTTTTTGCAACTTTGTTGGGAAAAGTTCTGTGTAGAAGGCAACTAAAAAGTCGTTTATATTTTATTCTTGTATATCTTAATTGGAATATATGCTTCTTCGTCTTTTTGCGGCTATTTTCCTTTTTTGGTATTTTTGTCAAATGCTTGTAAGTTGTTTGTCAATTAAAACTGCAAAAGCAATGGAAAAAATTTAAGGTAATCAAAATGGAATGCACATACACACACGTGATTTATAATAAACATGGCTTCTTAAAACACCACAAACACAATGGCAGTGGTAATTTGGTACTGTTTTTGTCTTACAAAAAACGTATTTAATATCAATTCAATGTTTTATTTTAGCTACACAGCACCATAATATTCGCAAGTTTATCTCTTTCTTACACACCAAAGACTGAACGGAACTAAAAAATGCAATGAGATTTTGAATAATATTCCTGTATGCATATTTATTCATTATACACTACACAAACAAATACAAGGAAAATATTATTTTTTAACGCTCATTTATTGTTTAGACCTGTATCGCAAAGCAGTTTTATAGGTTTGTCCACATATCCTGCCAATATTAAAGATAAATAATAATAAAATTATAGTTTTTTGTATAAGTGAACTGCTTGATTGACTGAGAGATAACTAAACTGTCTAGACTATTTGGTCAATACAAATTAATTTCATTTTTTTTTTTTAGATCGGTTTACTACCATATAGTATTTTTAAACCCTTAATCCATGAAATGGGAAAGAACGGGTATAATGGTTTTGTGCAAAAGTATGTAACAGGCCGAAGAAAGCTTTTCCGACTCCATAAAGTATATATATTCTTGATCAGCATCAACAGCCGAATCGATATAGCCATGTCCGTATGTATGTTTGAACGCGTCGATCTCAGGAACTACAAAAGCTAGAGACTCCAGATTTTGGATATGAGCTTTCCTTTCCCCTAAGCATAGAAAGTTTGTTTACATTTTTGGATAACTTTTCAGGTTTACGATATGCACATATAATCAATAACAAAAAAATTTTGAATTTCGAAAATTTGCAATTGAGGATTGAAACCATTAACAAAACTTGATTTGAGCCTTCTTGTTTTGTTAGTTTTTCAAATATTATTTTATAAAGAATCAAAAGTACCCTCTATGACGCGCAAACACCCAGTTGCAAATGCATTATTTTGTTTTTTGTTTTCAAGTATTTTTTTTTTGTGCATTTTCATTTTAATTTTTGTGTTCAGTTTCAAACTTTGCACGATTGTAACGGCACTCGCCAGGGCACACTCTTACTAAAATGAAACAAGCGCGAAAGTAACGAGAGCGTAAGAACATATGCTGGGCTAACGGATTTTGTGGCGTTGTTACAGTTGCTAGTGTTGGAGATCGATTAAAACTATAAATGACGAGACGTTGCGACGTTGGTGCTATGAAGCACCAACACACGGCCTGAGCATGAAGCATAAACAGGGCAAGATATATTTAGGTATACCTTGAAAGATGGGAAGTTTCGCAGCCGCAACACCGCCATTACAGTACAGGCACTAAACACACGTATATGTAAGTGAGCGATATCGTTGTGTGTGTTTGTGAGTGTTCGCAGTGAGGTTTTTATAATGGGTTCTCTTTGTGGAAAATTACACAAGTAGGCACACACACAAAGAACCGTGTATGATTTTTTGATAATTTTTAACCACTGCCGTTCACATCCGTATTTATTCGAATTTGCGCCGTTTGTTTTGTCAGTGATAAATATAAACCATTTTTGATTTTAAGCAACATAACAATCCTTCACACACAAACTTTTCTTGCAACTTTGTACCCACTTTCAACAAACTTACTGTATAAATTTTGTAATGCACAATAAAAAGCACTATTCTTTCCCGTTATATTGCAGTGGGTGCTTAATATGTGTGTATATATCTTTGAATGTAATTTTATTGGCCAGCAAAATCGCACGCGTAGCGATCTGCTGTGCACAAACGAAGAACCAAACAAAAGCCCCAAGCGCACGAAAGCAACTGAATCAAAGTAAATGTGCTGGCAACTGAGAGACCGTTTTTTCATTTTCAACGGCGACGCTCCGACGGCGCTCTCTCTCTCAGAGCTATCGGCGCGTTCGTTTTGACATGCTCGTTCGCTCACTCGCACACACCAAAATGGCCGCCTAACGCGAAGTTGCTGAGACAGTGGAGTGCGTAAGTGTGAGTGAGAATAAGCCTCACATATTTGGGGGTACGCTTTGTTTAAAATTGCCAAGTAGGCAGACAAGCAGTCGGGCAGTCAGGTACGCACGCACGCAGGTAGGCACAACGAAGCCGATTTTAAATGTATTGCAGTTGACGCGTTATAAAGCGCAGAGTATAACGGGAATTAAACTCATATACATACATATGTACATACAAATGTATGCACATACAGGTAACTTAAAAGGCGTAATGCGAACAGTTAAATTCGCGCTGAGAGCAAGTCATAGAGAAAAAAAAACAATATAGAGTTATTGGAAGTATGAAATTTTCCTATTTCAATTTTGTCAAAATGGAAGCAAAAATAAAAACCAGAAGGCTGGTCTGTCACTTTGGCCCATTTGCACTTAAAAATACATATACATATATGTATGTACATATATGAAAAGGGGACTGCGCATAGTGACTTGTTGTTGCTGTTGGTTTTTTGCGTCTGTTTCCTACATCAGCATTGAAAAAAAGGAAGTGAAAAAAAGTTGCGACAACCAACGACAGCTGCACCACGCTCGTTTGTTCGTATTTATGACTCGGGCGCGACATAGAGAAGTTGTATTAAAATCCGAATTGTGCTCATGCATACTTCTCTTAGACAGAGATAGCAATATGTGTTCTACGCGACGCACAACGAACGGAGGACAACAGTGCTGGTTGGCTTCGGTTTTTCGCTTCAGACTACCTCTTATGTAAAGGTTGGTTGCTTTTGCAAAATACATTTTATTTTACCAAGTAAAAACGGAAGCAGCAGATCGATTTAAAACAAAATGGCGAAAACACATGCTGCTCTTAGTGTTTTCGTTTTGCAGAGTCCAGAAATTAAAAAAAAATGGAAAAGAGGGCACCGTTAGGCGACTGTTTAAATAGTGTGATGGATCAGTTCCTTTTATTTACACGAATACATACAAAATTCCGCATATTTTTTGTGTGCGAAAGTGTGAGAGAGCTTGTAAGGCCTTTGTGAGGCATGCGCAGTAGCGTCATCTGGTTTTTAGTAAGTAAAACTCCTACTCCAAGTGACGACATTGATGATTAGCTAGACAATGTTCACGTCTGACAACTGCCACCCGCCACTTTTTTCATCGAACACAACAAAGCAGAACGCAAAAAGCAGGTTCTATAATCTGCAGTTATTGTAGCAAAGCGTCAGCATCAACCGGCATGCACAAACACTCAAAACATATAGGAGATCTACGTACATAAGTAAAACATTACTGAAGGGCGGCAGACATTGCAGCGAAGTAGGATCTCTGTCGATCTTTTACTTTTCTTTTCTTTCCCCAGCTTATTCGTGACGAGGCACAACATCTGCGCAGATGGTGGAGGATTTTCGTGAAAAATTGGGATCCTTATTTCTGTTGTTGATTTTTGTACAAGCGACCAAATGTTGGTGTGGAAAAAAGTACAGTTGGACCCCATAAGAATATTTTCTGTATTTCGGAGAATAGCCAAATAATTGGAAATTATGAAAAAAATAGCTTGTGGCAATGTGTATTTACATAATAAACATATAATGTGTTGAGATCTACTATCAAACGGTGTTCAAGAAATCCCCATATTTACGAAACTAGGTAAGCAAAAATCTCAACTTATTGGTTTATTTTTTCACTTTGTGCAATTGCTTTAATGCTAAATGTTGTAAGGTACACTAGTAATTCCATTGTATTATGATCTACTATCAAACGACGTCCAACATTTTTCATATGAGGTACGCTGTTAGCGAAAAACCCAATTTTATAATTTGTTCTAGGTCCTAAGGTTCTAAGGTCATACTTGCACTACTGTACCAATGCATGATAATTTAACTTCATTCTGTCGTATCTTCGGTTTTTCTCAACCGTTCTTAATAACAATTTCCACACAATTTCAATGTTTGATTAATGTTTTCAATCAAAATTTTATATAATCGCAACACAAGTGCAATTACTTAAATAATAAATGTTTTAGGGTACTAGTAATTTTATTGTATTGAGATATACTATCAAACGACGTCCAACATTTTTCATATAAGGTACGCTGTTAGCGAAAAACCCAATTTTATAATTTGTTCTAGCAGATGCCGTTGTTAAGAATGTTAAGATTTGGATTAAAAATAATCGCTTAACCCCTTATTATAGGCAATCGCATGTTATTCATTTAATATTATTATTTTTATTCTTTTTTCAAAGATGAAATAAGAACATGTATGAAGGATCTAGTTAAGTACGATCGACTAGAAGATACCCTTAACCCATGACCTCCTAACCCATAAGGTCATACTTGCACTACTGTACCAATGCCTGATAATTTAACTTCATTCTGTCGTATCTTCGGTTTTTCTCAACCGTTCTTAATAAAAATTTCCACACAATTTCAATGTTTGATTAATGTTTTCAATCAAAATTTTATATAATCGCAACACAAGTGCAATTACTTAAATAATAAATGTTTTAGGGTACTAGTAATTTTATTGTATTGAGATATACTATCAAACGACGTCCAACATTTTTCATATAAGGTACGCTGTTAGCGAAAAACCCAATTTTATAATTTGTTCTAGCAGATGCCGTTGTTAAGAATGTTAAGATTTGGATTAAAAATAATCGCTTAACCCCTTATTATAGGCAATCGCATGTTATTCATTTAATATTATTATTTTTATTCTTTTTTCAAAGATGAAATAAGAACATGTATGAAGGATCTAGTTAAGTACGATCGACTAGAAGATACCCTTAACCCATGACCTCCTAACCCATAAGGTCATACTTGCACTACTGTACCAATGCCTGATAATTTAACTTCATTCTGTCGTATCTTCGGTTTTTCTCAACCGTTCTTAATAAAAATTTCCACACAATTTCAATGTTTGATTATTGTTTTCAATCAAAATTGTATATAATCGGAACACAAGTGCAATTACTTAAATAATAAATGTTTTAGGGTACTAGTAATTTTATTGTATTGAGATATACTATCAAACGACGTCCAACATTTTTCATATGAGGTACGCTGTTAGCGAAAACCCCAATTTTATAAATTATTCTAGCAGATGCCGTTGTTAAGAATGTTAAGATTTGGATTAAAATAATCGCTTAACCCCTTATTATAGGCAATCGCATGTTATTCATTTAATATTATTATTTTTATTCTTTTTTCAAAGATGAAATAAGAACATGTATGAAGGATCTAGTCCAGTAAGCTCGACCCTTAACCCATGACCCCCTAACCCAAACGGTCATACTTGCACTACTGTACCAATGCCTGATAATTTAACTTCAATCTGTCATATCTCAGATGTTTGTCAACCGATCTTAAGAAAACTTTCACACATTTTCATTATTTAATTAAAATGTTTTTAACCCTCAATTTCAAATTTTCGAAATTCAAGATTCTTTTTTTTTATCGTTCTCATATGTATATTGTTTCGGTTTACGGTTAAGTTATCGAAAATTTTAAATAAACTTGTACTGTCTAGGGATTGGGAGCTAAAATCCAATATCTGAAATGGCTATATCGACTCTGCTGTTAATGCTGATCAAGAATACATATACTTTAGCGGGCCGGAGAAGCTTCCTTTTGGCTGTTACATACTTTTGCACAAAACCATTATACCCTTTTTTTTTACCCATTTCATGGGTTAAGGGTATAAAGGTTTTGTGCAAAAGTATGTAACAGGCAGACGGAAACTTCTCCTAAAGTATATATATTCTTAGTAAGCATCAACAGCCGAGTCTAAATAGCCGTGTCCGGCTGTATGTATGAACGCGTCGATCTCAGGAACTACAAAAGATAGAGACTCCATCTCCTTTGGATATGGGCTCTCCTAATCCCTAGGCATAGTAAGTTTATTTCAAATTTTCAATAATTTTTTGGGTTTGCGATATACACATGAAACCGATAACGAAAAAATCTAAAATTTCAAAAATTTTACAATTTTCGATAACTTTTTAGGTTTACGATTTACACATGTAATCGATAACAAACAAGTAAAATGACTTTAGCCATGTTAGCTCGACTAGAAGATACCCTTAACCTTTGACCATACAGGCGGTCGGGCTAACAGACATACACATATGATTGTGTAATTCTGTACCAATGCTTGATGGTTTCATATCTCCGGTGTTTCTTCACCGATTTCAATAAAAATTTCACAGCTCATTATTTTGTTTGAAGTTTCAATCCTTATTTTAAATTTTTTAAAATTTAAAATTTTTTTGTTTTGTTTTTGGGTATAAAAATCTTGAATTTCCAAAACTGGGGATTGGAAATATTAACAAATTAATGAACATTTGTGAAGTTTTTATTCAAATTGGTTAAGAAACACGAGAGATATGAAATCCTCAAGCATTGGTACAGTAGTAAACGTATGTGTATGTCTGGGCTGACCGTCTGTTTGTCCGTCAAGGGTATCTTCTAGTCGAGCTTACTTGATTAGAGCCAGCCTTCTTACTTGTTTTCTCATTTTATTTGTTAAGGGTATATTAAACGTTTTTTTTTAAATAAGTATAAGCAGTGGGTTGCATCCCGTGCTCAATAGCTTCACTCGCTCATCAACCCCCAAAGGGCCATACATAAATGCTGACATGAAATGATCCCAAAATGCACGAAACTGTTTTTTTTTTATAGAATATTGAGATTTTTTGTACATACACATGTACAAAGCCAACAATAGAGTTCTATAGTAAGCACGCGCCAGACGGCAACCTGGTCCCAGGATTACAGAGCAACCCCTAAAACTGGTTTGGAGATCAGAAGAGAAAAAAGTAAAAGAAACAGAAACGAGTGCAAGCAACGAGTTCCTGCTTTTGGGGGTTGCAAGTTTGTTGATCCCCATCCGCCATCAACGGGGATCACGACCAAGTGTCGTGCATTCCCTTTTTTACAGGAAGTATGCAAGACAGGAAAAAATGAGTCCCAACAATTAAGAAGGCTCTAGTCGAGTAAGCTCGACTAGAAGATACCGTTAACCCTTGATCATACATACGGACAGTCGGTCGGTCTGATAGACATACACATATGTACATGTACCACTGTACCAATGTTCGATCATATCTCCGGCGTTTCTTAACCGATTTTAATAAAAATTTCACAGATGTTCATTATTTTGTTTCAATAACAGTAGTTTCAATCCATATTTTCAAGTTTTCAAAATTGAAGATTTTTTTGTTATCGATTACATGATGCTGATCAAGAATATATATACTTTATGGGGTCGGAGAAGCTTCCTTCTGCCTGTTACATACTTTTGCACAAAACCATTATTCCCTTTATTACCCATTTCGTGGGTTAAGGGTATAAAAAGTGACTCTTTTGAGTCACGACTGAAGAAAATGCTGTTGGAAATAAATAAAAGTTAATACGAGTTTCATGTTATTATTATGTTGCTGCAATATTTGTTTTAATACCCTTAACCCATCAATTGGGTAAAAAAAAGGGGTATAATGGTTTTATGCAAAAGTATGTAACAGGCAGCAGGAAGCTTTTCCGACCCCATAAAGTATATATATTCTTGATCAGCATCATGTAATCGATAAAAAAAAATCTTGTATTTCAAAAGTTTGAAAATGAGGATTGAAAATAAGAAAAATATTGAACATCTGTAAAATTTTTATTAAAATCGGTTAAGAAACACAGGAGATATGAAACCATCAATAATTGGTACAGAAGTACACAGCCATATGTGTATATCTGTTAGCCCGACCGTCTGTCCGTCTGTATGGTCAAGGGTTAAGGGTATCTTCTAGTCGAGCTTACTCGACTAGAGCCTTCTTACTTGTTTCTTCTGGTTCTGGTCGAATTGGTTTTGTTCTAAAAAGTCAAAAGAAAAACCGGTTTCTAAAACATACACAAGAACTGTGCCATTTCGAAAAACGGGCGGCAAGTCGAATTCACTGGACAACCAGTTTAAATAAAAAACACTCACACATAAATATTTCATTGCATACATATGTACATATATGCAGAAAAATGGACAAAAGCGAGCAGAAAAACAAATTTAAAATGAAAATATCTTGAAAAAAAGAGAAAAAGAAGATTTAAAACAAAAGTTACCCCATTAAATTTGCATACAGCGGAATTTATATTGGCGAGCAACACACATATACACAGGTAGAGCTAACATACACAGGCACATTTACGACGTAAAAATAAACGCCGTCGCCTGCGTCCCAGGCACTGACTTTCAATAATTTAATTTCTGGCAGCTCTAAAAACCAATAATAAGAACAACACCGTTGGTAGTGAAGAGTTGATTCAAAGGGAGGCCAAGGGTGCGAAAAGCGAAAGAGACATTGCTTTTAAAACGTAGGCGTCATCATCGCTTTCAACGTTAGTCGCTATTTGGTTGGGTGTATTTTTATGCATTTATTTGTTCAAACATGATGTGTTAAAAATAAGTAGTTTCGAGCTTGTTGAAATTTCACTCTTATGTTTTGCATATATCTGGGAATATATTATACATACAAAATTTCTCTAGTGGTTTGTGTTGTATTATTCGTTGTTGTCAGTCGCCGCCTCACAGAAAATGTTGATTTGCCATTTTAAGCTGCAGTGCTGAGAAAAAACGAAAACTTGTTTGATTTTTTTCTTAGCAAACGCTTAAGTGTGATGATAAAGGGCTTCTGTATTTTGTGAATTTAACTTTTATTCTCGCTTGGTTGAAAATTCAAGCATCCAAATGGCAAAAAAGGGCGGCAGAGGGGGGCTTGTATATTATGAAGATATATGTCAATCGCTAAACTCGTTAATACGGATGATGATGACGTCTGTTCTCTTCGCTATTATTACTTTTGGACATGTTGTAGTTTAAAAATGTGTTAAGGGCATATTTTAAACATGGGTGTGTTTTGAAGTATTATTTTTAAAAATATGACGTGATTTTTAGGTCGTTACCATACATAACCGTGTTAAAAATCTATTTACGCTTTATGTAAAAAATATACCTTAAGATCGACGTTGGCTACGTAGTGGCTTACGATCCTGTCCGACGCACATGTTTGGGGCCTAATTACGCATTAAATCACTTACTATTAAAACAAAATGTTCGAGTTACTGTTATCGACTTCATGTGTATATCGTTAACCGGAAAAATCATCGAAAATTTTTAACAAACTTGTACTTCCTAGGGTTTGGATGAGCATTTATCCAAAACCTGGAGTCTTCAGCTCTTATAGTTTTTTAAATCGACGCGTTCATACATACACCCGGTCATATAGCCCTATATATAGCTCTTGATGCGGATGAAAAATATATACAATTTATAGAGATGCTTCCTTCTTCCTTTTGCAGAAAACCATTACACTTTTTATACCCTTAACCCATGAAATGGGCAAAAAAAAGGGTATAAGGGTTTTGTGCAAAAGAATGTAACAGGCAAAAGGAAACTTCTCCGTCCCCATAAAGTATATATATTCTTGATCAGCATCAACAGCCGAGTCGATTTAGCCATGTCCGTCTGTCTGTATGTATGAACGCGTCGATCTCAGGAACTAAAAAAGCTAGAGACTCCAGATTTTGAATATGAGTTCTCCTAATCCCTAGGCATATTAAGTTTGTTTAAATTTTTCGATAACTTTTCAGGTTTACGATATACACATGTAATCGATAGCAAAAAATATCTTGAATTTCAAACTGGAAATAAGGATTGAAACTATAAGTAAAATAATGAACTTCTGTGAAATTTTCATTAAAATCGGTTAAGAAAGACCGGATATATGAAACCATCAAGCATTGGTACAGAAGTACACAGCCATATGTGTGTGTTTGTTAGCCCGAACGTCTGTCAGTCTGTATGGTCAAGGGTTAAGGGTATCTTCTAGCTTCTTACTTGTTTTTTTTTTTTTTTTTTACCAATTTCATGGGTTAAGGATATAACAAGTAAGAAGGCTCTAGTCGAGTAAGCTCGACTAGAAGATACCCTTAACCATTGATCATACAAACGGACAGACCGTCGGGCTGACAGACACACCAATCTGTACGTGTACCGCTTTAACAATGTTTGATGGTTTCATATCTTCGGTGTTTCTGAACCGACTTTAATAAAAATTTCATAGATGTTCATTATTTTGCAAATAGTTTTAATCCCCATTTTCAAGTTTTCGATTTTCAAAATTTTTTTGTTATCGATTCCATGTGTATATGTAAACCGGAAAAGTTATCACAAATTCGAAACAAACTTGCTATGCCTAGGGATTAGGAGAGCTCATTACCAAAATCTGGAGTCTCAGCGCTTGTAGTTGCTGATATCGACGCGTTCATACATACGGACATCGCTAAATCGACTCGACTTTTGATGCTGATCAAGAATATATATACTTTATGGGGTGGGAGAAGCCTCCTTCTCCCTGTTACATACATTTGCACAAAACCATTATACCCTTTTTTACCCATTTCATGGGTTAAGGTTAAAAAAATTTAAGATATTTTAAGTCAGACAAAGCTTAAAATGTATTTTTTTTTTTTTTTTTTTTTTTTATAAGGGCTCCGTAAAAGTGAAATTGTGAAGACCAAAAATCAAAAAGTCCAATGACATTTTGACATGAGCAGACATAATAACACTACCGACAAAACGCAACAAAAAACAAGTAAGGTGGCTCTAGTAAGCTCGACTAGAAGATACCCTTAACCCCTGACAATGCAGACGGACAGACGGTCGGGCTGACAGACATACACATACTGACCGTGAACTACAGGACCAATGCTTGATGGCTTCATATCTCCGGTGTTTCTTAACCGATTTTAATAAAAATTTCACAGATGTTTATTATTTTGTTAATAGTTTCAATTCCCATTCTTAAGTTTTCGAAATTTATGATTTTTATGTTATAGATTCCATGTGTATATCGTAAACCGAAATATTTATCGAAAATTGAAAAAAAAACTTGCAATGCCAAGAAGCTTTCTTCTGCCTGTTACATACTTTTTCACAAAACCAATATACTTTTATACCCATTTCATGAGTTAAAGATATACAAAATTTCCGGCACAGAGCAACCAACGATAAAGGCCTACAAAAGGCCATGTACAATTGTATGTATGCATATATTTTTTTCCACTGTCCATTCATTTAAAAAATTGTGTATTGAGAATATGTGTAAAACGTGATCAAATTGTTAAAATTTAAGAACACCAACTGCAAGGTCGTTACATTTTATGACACGGTCAAAAGCAGACGAATACACAAAACAAAAAGAGCAAAATATCAAAGAATATAAAAAAAAAATATACTAACCAATTCAAGTACTAAATATAAATACTTAAACAGCAATTACAACATTTTTTGTTTCAGTTTTTGGTGCGCGAAAGGTTTAATTTTTGGCATTTCTGTGTGTGTTTGCTTATTATTAATGCATAGAAGTACACTTTTGTTCTTACAACATAACATATATATTATTCTGCACGTGTGAATGTAAACAAATAAAACTTTTAAGCAGAACGACAAAAATGTTTAGCGCGTCTCTTTAGTGAAATTTGGCAACGTTGCGACGTGTCGCTGTGCCAAACATACACACTTACATACATGCAAACGCATATTTTGCTTTGTCGCTTCTATAATCTTTCACTTTTTAAGCACACATTTGCAATGTTAAAGCAAAACTGGCCGAAAATATTTAAAAAAAAAAAATGTAAACGTGTCTTTAGAGCATACATATGTACATAAACATGTACAGCAACAAACACACCAGCAAGCAGTCGCAAACGAAGTAGAAGTAGCACAAAGTGGAAACAAAAATATGTAGCGGGTGGTCGGCAGGCAGCAAACGAAAAGCTACAAATGAGAGAGCATATGAACACTTGTGCACAAGTTGGTGTGAGTGAAAAGTGTAGAGAGAAAAATGCAGGCTTTTTTTGTCTTGAACAAACATAAAACGAAAAGCAATCGAAGTCAGCAACAGACTCTCGTGTGAGAGGCAGTAAAATGAGAGCGTTGCCAGACCGCGCCAGTATCATTGGAAAACATTTCATATTGTTGTTGTTGCTGCTGGCGCTGCCACGGGTTTTTTCTACTGAGTTGTCCATAAGGGGGAAATACAAGATGGCGGCTGTACGAAGAGCTCAAAACAGCGACACACTTTTTATGGTTGTACATTTGCTTTTGATTAATTTAAGATAATTTTAATTTTTTTTGTACAAATACATATCTATCAAAAGAGTTAGAGCACATTGAGAAGCTGACCTTTTAGGTTTATGCTGCTGCGCATATAACATTCTCCAATTAGAAAATAAGATTATGTAACAAGCAGTCGTTGCACTCACTCTCTCGCATTAATAGCGTACTGCATATAAAATGTAGGTGGTAAGAATTGACAATTTTTTGTATGTACATATGTATGTTCATTAAATTTATGAAAATTGCTTGTCACTTCTTCACAGTAATTTCTGCATGGGTGTGTTGTGTTAGTTTGCTTTTGCATTGAAAAGCTTTGCTGTGCATTGCAGGAAAGCTTTCACAATACGCCCGAAAAATCGATATCGAAGTGAGGCCGCAAACCAGCAAACACACAAACGCAAATACGTTGGATATATTGATTTTGTATGCAAATACAGACAGACAACCATAAAGAGCGTAATAGTGAGAGAGAACCAATTTATCGCACAAATTAGAAAGTACAGTTCTAAGTCTATATGTATATATATATATATATGTACATACATAACGTAGAAAAAATTCATTTAAATTTGTTGTTTTTAAGGTATACACACCGAAAAGAATCACAGGCAGCACATAGTCGTCGAGTCGATTTGATTAGATGATTTTCATAATAGCTTTAAACATTAAAAATATTTTAATACACACACAAAGACATAGAGAGACGCACGGTCTTGTATATTTGTAAAAGCGCGCGGAGAAAAAGCAATAACATAGAATTTATTTTTAATAAAAGCCAAGTTTTTGTGTGTGTGTATATGCATGTATGTATGTTTTCCTGCTGCTGCGGAGTAGCAGCCCGCACAACAAAATGCGAAACGCGCGGAGCCACTGAAGAAAAACTGACGACTGACGAGCGCGCATGATATGTTTTCTCGTCTAGCCATCGGGCTAGCGAACGAAGTTTTAAGCGAAAGAGAGAGCGCAACTGTGAGTTCGAAAATGTTACCCAGTTGCGCCAACTGCATGACTTAGTGCTGCCATTTCCTTTGTTTGATCAAAGCGCCAGTACTTTAACACATGTCAAAAATATATTGTCAAAAATGTATATTAAGAAGTAATAGTTTTTCTGCGTTAAACTTTTGTTTTAAATATAATGTAAAGGTTAAACAGGAGAGTTAGTTTTTTGTTTACCTATGTTTTGACTATACAATGTACAATTGGCTTTTATGTACATAGACTGTTCGTGCTTACGTGGGTGTGTATGTATTTTGTATTTTCGGCGCTCGGCCAGGGCTGCCAACACCAATATGAGTATCGCAGCGGCACATGCAAATCCAAAAATTATATGTTGTACTTAATAAAATTAGGCAGATTTGGCAACATTTATTAGCAGCCTTAACTTAATTGCAATACATTTTCACAGTTAGTGCTCCAAACTACAGATATTAATATACATACGTTTAAAATGTTTACGTATGTATGTATTTGGCTCGTTGACAACTCTGTCTATGTGGTGGAGTTAAAAAAAATTCGTTTGGTCGTTCGCTTTGTTTTTTTTTGCCAGCGAAGCCATAATGTTCACAAAAACGTTGCTCCTCTTCCTCTCATTTGTAATCTCTTTCTTTTCTCTTTTTCTATTTTTGTTGCAAATGAATGTGTGTGAAGGGAGCAAAAACAGAGCGTAATATGTGTGCATTGCATTTTGTTCTTAAAAAGTGCAAACTATTAATCGCTTGTGTGCTGATCACTTTTTTGTGATCGCTCGTACACACACATTACTGATTATATGACTTCATCGGAATACGTTTGGAGTACATATGTGTACATACAGTAGGCCTCACCTTAAACGGATTAAGATCCGTATTTCCCAATATTTTTCAAAAATTCCAAAAACCCATGGTGTATATTAACCACCAGAATCAATATTTGACCGCATTGAACTGGGTTTTGCCCACCGGCTAGGTCGGGTTATACCAAAAAGTATCCTATTTTCAGGTCCAAGCTTATTCAGAGCAGGTACAATTTGGACACCTGTGTGCCATAAAACCCCGATTTTGTTTACTTAAGTTCGAATATTATGGGTAGATTATGGGTATAAATATACAATCTAAATAGGTAATCCTTCATAGTCACTTCAGTTATATCCTGCATCGGATGCGATGGAATCAGCCAAAAAGGATCATGGGCAAACGGACTACCATTGAAGAGCGAAAAATCGTCGTGGAACACATCAAAAACGGATATACCGAACGCTATTCGGTGTAAATAGCTGGGGGCCACAACTGTGTACCACATTATGTGGCACTTCATCCGCGAAAATCGGATGGGGGATAAGGGCAGAATGGCAGAAAACACGATATTCACCGAAGAGGATGAGCGAGGGATCATCAGGACAACAAGGGTAAACCTAAAGCTATCAGCTCCAAAAGCAAAAAATATTTGTACGAGGATTGGGATTTTGGCACATAGTCAACTTTGAAGGCTAGTTCAAATTCAACATTTATGGCTCAAACGGACCGTTTTATGTTTGGCGTCGGTCAAATACTGATTCTGCTCCCAAACATCCAAATACAACACTCAAGCTCGGTGGACCAAGTGTTATGGTATACATGAGTGGTCAGCCGGCGCCCGGATCTTGGTGATTTTTTAGAGTACAATGGGCAATAATGTGTACCTCAATATTCTAAAAAAAAATATACTCCAATGTGCCGAGAAGCTGGGAATCTGGAGTACTTTCCGGTTCTACCAAGACAACGCCCCAAAGCATAAGGACGGAATAGTGCAGACCTGGCTCATCTGGATCACGCCCCACGTTATTATTCCACCGGCCCAGTCTCCAGACTTAAATGTTATTCAGTATTTGTGGGCTCTGCTGAAAAATTACATCCGGAAGCACCACATATCCAACAAAAGGGATCTTAATAATGCTCTCCTGGATGGGTGGAGAAAAATCGGTCCAGAAACTACCCAGAAGCTGGTATCTTCCATGAATAATAGATTAAGAGAAGTTAAGCTAAGCTATAGGATGTCATACTAAGTATTAACATACAAATTTTTGGTCTTATACGCCAAATAGAAGCTGTATTTTGGATATGTTTTTAGTTTTTGGCTTATTATATAAGAGCAATAATTAAAACAAAACATTAAAGTTTTTTTTTTAAATGTGATATACCATAGGACAAATTGGCGCTTAAACATTTTTTAATTTTACCAGGTTTGGATATTACAACACTTGCAATTTTTTTGTTTACCTTACTCCGTTTAAGGTGAGGTCTACTATTATTTTTCTTCAGTTTTTAACAGGTTTATGCTTATGCGGTGTAAAACGGATTGGCGCTTTTTAAGTAAATATATATGTATGTAGGTACATATTTCCAAGCGTGTGAGATTCTACACACACGTTTGAAAAGCTCTAAATGATGCTAATTGACGTTGAGTAGATAATTATTTGTATTCATGTTATTTTTGGGAATAATATTAATTTTCCTTTTTTAAAATCAGTTGTTATGTACAAACTTGGTTTTTGTTCTTAATGATAAAAAAATTATGTCTTACTTTTTTTTGCTTCTTGTTTTAAGTTTACACCATTATATCAAATCTTAACACTAAAAATAGTAAATTGAAATATTTCCATATTACCCATAATTTTTTAGAATGTTATGTTTTTATACCCATAACCCATGAAATCGGTAAAAAAAAAAAAAGGGTATAATGGTTTTGTGCAAAAGTATTCTCATTCAAATTTTTGTAAATCAAGATTTTTTTGTTATCGATTCCATGTGTATATCGTAAACCTGAAAAGTTATTGAAAATACGAAACAAACTTGCTATGCGTAAGGATAAGGAGAGCTCATATCAAAAATCTGGAGTCTCTAGCTTTTGTCGTTTCTGAGATCAATCCATTCATACATACAGATGGACAGACGGACATAGCTAAATCGACTTTTTTATACCCTTAATCTATGAAATGGTATTGTGCAAAGTATGTAACAGACAGAAGGAACCTTCTCCGACCGCACAAAGTATATTTATTCAGCATCAAGAGCCGAGTGGTATAGCCATGTCCGTCTGTCTGTCCGTCCATTTGTATGCATGAACGCGTCAATCTCAGGAACTAGAAAAGCTAGAGACTGCTTACCCCTAGGCAGGACAAGTTTGTAATTGATAACAAAAAAGTCTTGAGGATTAATAACATTTACAAAATAGTTAAAATCTGAGACATTTTTATTAAAATCGGTTGACAAAAACTGGAGGTATGAAGTCATCAAGCATTGGTACAGTAGTACCCGTATGTGTATGTCTGTCGACCGTTTGTATAGGTCAAGGTTTACGGGTATCTTCTAGTCGAGCCTATTCGACTGAGGCCTTCCTGTTTTATATGTGTGTTATGCGTGATAGATTGCTCTCGGGACGACGCTAGTGCCCAAAATGAAGATACGAAACAATATATTGGTTAAAATAAATTTTCTGGTTTTATTTGGCGTACACATGCATTTGTATGCATATGTGTCAAATGTATCAGTTTTGAGGTCAGTATAATAAAAAGTTATTTTCTTGGAGCTTTTACTGTGGAAGAGAACCTGATAGAATAAAACGGCTTAGCCTCAAATGGAAGTTTGGCGAACGGTAAAACATTTTGGTATCATATAAGATATAAAGATTCGAATTTACATCTACATATATAACAAATCTAGTCAAAAACTGATAATGTTGATAATGTTAAAACACAAATGCATGAATGCAAACATGTGTATGTTCATTACTAACTGATCTGTGAAAAATATATCTAATTATTATTTAGTTTAAATTAATAAATTTTCTTAATTTTATTTAATATTAGTTAACGATTTATTAAATGTATATTAAAACAGTTTCATTGACTATAACGGCTCATAATAGCTCAAGCACGTGCATATGTATACAAACACGGTGCTGTCTTCCGCAGCAATAAGCTGCTGGTATTTCGCCGTCGACAAAATTTTATAGCCGAAAAAGTATTGGCGAACAAGCATAAATCGGTTATTTGTTTGAGCTGCGTTTCCTAGGCTATTTTTTATTCAATACTTTCCTCCATTAAAAACAATAAAATCAAAGGAGTTTTGCGGACGACAAGTTCAAATGTAATTTTAAAACAGTGCATCGTTTCCACACGCGGACGAAGAGCCAATTGATTTTGTGCACACTTAATGAGCTCAGGTTGTTCAATAGTGATTCGATTTCCCGTAGTTGTTGTGACTGAACAGACTACGAAGGATAGGTAGAAAATAATTCACTTTTTTAAAAAAGGCGGTGTTAATTATGTGTACCTACTATCGGTCGTTGGAATTTAAAAAAAAAATGGGTAATTAGTTCATTTTGATTTTGCATGAAATAAGCTGAGAGCCACTGTATGTACACAAAAAATATATTTATTTTAACTATGCTACGAACTGCGCATACTTCTATTTTTGATCCGTCCCATTTCACTGAATTTCTTCAGCCTTAAAATAGAACGAAGGGAAAGAACAAAGAAGAAACAAGTAAGAAGGCTCTAGTAGAGTAAGCTTGATGCTGATCAATAATATATATACTTTATGGGGTCGGAAAAGCCTCCTTCTCCCTGTTAAATACTTTTACACAACCCATTTCATGGGTTAAGGGTATAAAAAAAACGAAAATAAATTGTACTTTGGATTTAAACAGCATACCTTTTATTAATTAAATAAAATATGTCTTTTGTATCTATGCACTTAGTATCTGTCTCGTATGACAATTATTTCTCCTCCTGTTGTTTGCCTGTATTGTCACGTCTATTCCACTAAGGATATGTCAACAACAACAACAGCAAAGCCATCACACAATATAACTAAAATTATAGTCTGTGTTATTCTGGCCTATAAGTCTTTAGATTATATTTTTTTTAAAACTTTAGAACTCGTTGTTTGTTTCTAAAATCGTAAAAACCAGACATTCTTAATGGTATAGTAACTTTACTTTACTGATATCATACGATAAAACTGCGAATTTCTTATAATAGGCACACTAAATAACGGCAACAACATGTCTACATATGATTAGGAGGGTTGACAGAGAGGAAGTGACCAAAGAAAGAAGACGAAGAAAGGGGCGGAAGAGCGTTTGTTGTCTGCCAAGCATGATCCCTTCTGTGGCTGATGCCGCATTTCAACCCTCTTTGGCTTGGTTTTTAATGGGTTTCGGTTGCTAGAGCAACAAGAGCGAACTGAGAGTCGTAATAGAAATACACGGAAGAGAGCTTTTGCGTTTGACAAGGACACGCACAAAACAAGAACCACCCCTAACGTGGAGAAAAACAACAGCAGCCTTAGATCAGGCAGGCGGGTGGTCGGTGTTCTGTGTAGGGTTGTGTGTTGTGCATTGGGGTGCGAGGGTGGCTGGTTTTTGGTATGTAGCATTGGGGTGGAAAGCTGTCACATGGAGATCCGCATTTGTACAAACAGGGGTTGCTCAAAAAGGCCCAATAAAAAAGTTAAACACCAGAAACATGCGCCAGCTGGCATTGATCTCAGACAAACCGATTTTGTAGTTGGCAAAAAACACACCATATTCATGCAAGGTAGATGATACATACACAAAAATCATTTCAACCCCAAAAAACTGCATACATTATTTTATACTAGGACCCTTAAGCTCTTAAATAATATTTTTTTTATGCACTGGAAAAAAGCCCCATATACAGTTCGTCGCAGAAGAGAATGAATGTATTCAATTTTGTGTTTGATAAATAAATAAATATTCCATAATTCGTTTTTGAAAATATAATGTATTTACTGAGGTAAAAATTGTTTAATATATGAAAACTCGATTTCTCAAATATTTGTACTTTTATAATTATTAAGCAAAATCAATTAAGTACACACCAGGTTCTATAACTGGTAAAGAGAACTGTATCTCAGGTTAATTAGCGTGCTGAACTCAAAGCTGAATCATCTGTAATTTGAAATTCTAGTACAATTGTGGAGAAGATATAGGGTTTTAAAAATGTAGTCGCTTTTTTGGGCGTGACGTCCAAAGTTTATATGCATTACCTTGTGAGATGTCACTAGCTATATTAAAAACAATTTTGGTAAATCTAGCGCAAAAAAAAGATATGGGTATTTCAGATTTTAAAAAGCGTATGGGTGTGTTTTGTTTTAACCTATCTAAGTGTACCCAACATTTTTCATACAGTAAGAATGTGAGAATTACGTAGATTTATACATTTGCAAACCCCCCGCTCGACAAACATTGCACAATACCAAAATTTTACGTGGGTAATTTTATTTAATTTTTTTTTTCTCAATTTAATTTATAAAGCAATAAAATTATGTTTAGTACTAATTTAAGTTCATTACATACAATTACATGCAATTAACATACATACATACAACATACATGCATACAGTTTATTAACAAAGTGTTTTTGAATAAAAAAATGCAACATTTCTGAACTCTCTTTAAAATATAACTTACATTATTTCTTAGAAATATGTATAAAACATTGTTTGACAAACAAAAAAAAGAAAAGTTCTAAATTTAACAAAATTTCACTGCCAACAAAGGTGTATTCATATTGAAATCAATACTATTAAAAACCTATTTAAAAAAAAACAAGTAAGAAGACTCTAGTCGAGTAAGCTCGACTAGAAGATACCCTTAACCCTTGACCATACAGACGGACAGATGGTCGGGCTGACAGACATACACATATGGCTGTGTATTTCTGTACCAATGCTTGATAGTTTCATATCTCCGGTGTTTCTCAACCGATTTTAATGAAAGAAGAAACAGAAGTTCATTATTTTGCTTATAGTTTAAATCCTCATTTTCAGTTTTTTGAAATTCAAGATTTTGTTGTTATCGATTACATGTGTATATCGTAAACCTGAAAAGTTATCGAAAATTTGAAACAAACTTGTCATGCCTATGGATTAGGAGAGCTCATATCAAAAATCTGGAGTATCTAGCTTTTGTAGTTCCTGAGATCGACACGTTCATACATACAGACGGACATGTCTAAATCGACTCGGCTTTTGATGCTGATCAAGAATATATATACTTTATGGGGTCGGAGAATCTTCCTTCTGCCTGTTACATACATTTGCACAAAAACAATATACCCTTTTTTACCCATTTCATGGGTTAAGGGTATAAAAACACTAAAACATAAAAAGCAGTAACTGTAGCTCACGATTTCTTGTTGCAATTGCTACCTGGCATAGAAAACGAATTTTGTATATGTATGTATGTATATATAAAGGATCAGCATAATGCCTATGCAAAAGAAAAGGGAAGCAATAACAAATATTTTGCATTCACAGTTTTTTTTTCCGACATTTGCTCATTCTGGGACCATTGCTGTTAACAATGTTGTTGCAACATTAGGCTTCAATGCAATTTGCTGGTGGATTTTTTAAAGGCAAACTTTGCACCCAACGCTTGAAAGTTTGCTTGCATGCTTAGCTTCTTATTAAAATAAATTAATTTTTCTTGATGGGGACATACATATGTACTCTCTTGACGCTACATACATGTACATGTGTTTAACCTAAATGTTGCGTAGATCTACAACATACATAAATGTTTTTAAGAACACGCAAAAAAAACAATAAGAGCTTACTCGACTAGAAGATACCCTTAACCCTTGGCCATACAGACGGTCGGGCTGACAGACACACACATATGAAAGTATACTACTGTGCCAATGATGGCTTCATATCTCCGGTGTTTCTTAAAATTTCACAGATGATTATTGTTTCGTTAAAAGTTTCAATCCCCATTTTTAAGTTTTCGAAACTTTAGATTTTTATGTTATCGATTCCATGTGTATATCGTAAACCAAAAAAGTTATCGAAAATTGAAAAAAACTTGCAATGCCTAGGGATTGGGAGAGCTCATATCCAACATCTTGAGTCTCTAGCTTTTGTAGTTCCTGAGATCGACGCGATCATACATACAGACGGACGGACAGACAGACATGGTTATATCGACTCGGCTGTTAATGCTGATCAAGAATATATATACTTTATGCGGTCGAAGAAACTTCCTTCTACCTGTTACATACTTTGCACAAAACCAGTATACCCTTTTTTACCCATTTCATGGGTTAAGGGTATAAATATTGTGAATTAGATACTCGCCACCAATAAACAGCACCCTTTTTGTATGAGTTTTTGGGAATGACAGCAGGCCCAAAGGTTAAAAGCGAGTGTTGCCGGGTACTGGCGTCAAATTTTTAGTTTTCCTACCCCCATACATACATATGTATGTTCACAGAACAGCTGCAGAGAACATAACAGATGCTCCCTCGATTTTCGAACCAGAACAAATCTTTTGGCCCCGCTAGAATGGGTGTAGTCTGATCAAGTAAATCGATCAATGCTACTATCCTTGCCCATTCTCTATTAAATTCAATTGACAAAAGGAAATGGATATGCAATGCACAAAACAAGGAAAAAATGCTCTAGTCGAGTAAGATGACTGACATACACATATGTACATAAGTGTACTACTGTACAAATATCTTATGGTTTCATACCTCCGATGTTTCTTAACCGATGTTATATACCGGCTTTTAATTCCCCAACACTGTATCGATAGCCAGCTAGCAAATCGGTTACTCAGGGATCGATGCGATGGATACAGTGCTGGCCGGTGAAACAACAATTTATATTTTTTTTTTACGAATAACTAAACAAAAACAAGCGGGTAAATGGTAAATTTTTACAGAATCGGACAACTATAGGACATACAAAGGTAAAAAGGTGGAAACATTTACACCACAATGCGCCCTCCCCACCTATGTGTCGGTATTTTTGCATTTCATTGCCGACCCCCTATACACTACAACACTATCAACAACAACTTACCCCGACATCAACACACAATCGTCCCACCCACACATAAATATCTACTCAAACATGTGATAAAAACAGTACATACTTATATTTATTCATTTAAAACTATACATGGTTTACTTAAATTAAATTTACTTTATATAAATCAAAAACAAGTAAGAAGGCTCTAGTCGAGTAAGCTCGACTAGAAGATACCCTTAACCCTTGACCATTCAGACGGACAGACGGTCGGGCTAACAGACATACACATATGGCTGTGTACTTCTGTACCAATACATACGGACAGACAGACGGACATGGCTAAATCGACTCGGCTGTTGTTGCTGATCAAGAATATATATACTTTATGGGGTCGGAGAAGCTTTCTTCTGCCTGTTACATACATTTGTACAAAAACATTATATCCTTTTTTTTACCCATTTCATGGGTTAAGGGTATAAAAATTAACATGAACTAATAAACGTAAAATATATAAACGACACACGAAACGTAGAAAGAGTGATCAACTAAATGAATTAAATGATATTAAATAAATAAGGGCGGGGATATATCGCTACATAAATAAATTAACTAAGGCTAACGGCCCACGGTGCCTGTGACGGCGGCTGTCTGGCTGTTGCGCAAGCGCTGGTGTATAATTCTTTTTCTACGGGCACAAACTTGAGACCCACTTGACGGGTTTGTTTGCCTTGGCCTCTGGAACTGCTGCCTGGGCCACTGCTAGTGTCTGCGGAACTGTTGTCTGGACGGGCTGATTCTGTCCAGTGTTCCGTGTAAATCCTTCTGCTGCACTTGCACTAATTTGTTCCACGGTTTCTCTTGTTTGGTTATTTTAATTTCTTATAAAATTCAAGTACAATTTATGGATTAAGGCGTGCAGAAAACTTTTACGTACTAACGATCACATGGTCATAAAATTAGCTTTCTCCTGCCTCTCTCCTCTTCTTTCACTCCCTTCCGCCATTTCCCTCAAAACGCCGACACCAATCGCATATCTTCGCCTACACGGCTCTCCAACCCTCGTTCGACATTCACAACCATCGATAGCCCATCGCCGACCATAACACCCATTTTAATAAATATTTCACAGGTGCTATTATATTTTGTTAATTGTTTTAATCTCCATTTTTGATTTTTCGAAGTTGAAGATTTTGTGGTTATCGATAACATGTGTATATCGTAAGCCGGAAAAGCTATCGAAAATTAAAAACAAAACTTGTGTTATGGTCGGCGATTACTCTTTCTATGTTTCGTGTGTCGTTTATATAGTTTATGTTTATTAGTTCGTGTTAATTTTTGTTTATTTATTTATTTAAATACATTCATCCATTCTTCTTTTTTATTTATATAAAGTAAATTTAATTTAAGAAAACCATGTATAGCTTTAAATGAATAAAAATAAGTATGTACTGTTTATATAACATGTGTGAATAGAAATTTATGTGTGGGTGGGACGATTATGTGTTGATGTCGGGGTAAGTTATCAACAACAACTTACCCCGTAGTGTAGTGTAGTGTATAGGGGGTCGGCAATGAAATGCAAAAATACCGACCCATAGGTAGGGAGGGCGCATTGGGGGTAAATGTTTCCAGCTTTTTACCTTTGTATGTCCTATAGTTGTTCCGGTTCTTTAAAGATTTTCCATCTACCCGCTTGTTTTTGTTTAGTTATTCATATAAAAAAAATATAAATTTTTGTTACACCGGCCAACACTGTATCCAGGTCGCATCCATCCCTGAGGGACCGATTCTAGCTGGCTATCGATACAGTGCACTATGGGGTATTTTGCCGAAAATCGGGCATTTATTAATAACTCGAGAAAAACAAAAGATATTTCGATTCGGTTTTTTGCTAAATATTTTTAAAAATCAAAGAAAGGTTTTTTAGAAAATAGGCGTGTCACCGCCCCTTTTTTTATTATTTTATTGTATGCAATTTTCTTAATTTTGACCGTACTTGAATGAAACTTGGCAATTAAGAGTTTTATAATGATACTAATACCTTGGCAAAAAACAATTCAAATCGGTCAACTATATCCTATAGCTCCAATAGAAGCTATCGATCTCAATACGGTTTCTCACATAAAAACTTTGTTATTTTTTTAGATATCTTCACGAAACTCAACAAAAATATGTTTTATTAAGTTTTTCGTATTTGTGCAAAATATGAGCAACATCCGATCACTATATCATATGGCTCTCATAGAAACGATCGAAAAATAATTTAATAAATCTGCGAAAAACTCGTTTCTAATAGTAAAATTTCGGTTTAAAATTATAATTAATAACCATTTTTATGATATTTTTATGTTATTATAGCAAAATAGCATCATTCTACTTAGTTAGGTATTTCAGTGTGTGCCACATTTTTTACAATTTTGGTATTTTTACACTGAGGTTATGCTCTTTAAACTTAAATTTCTTATAAAACGGCAAAAAACGGCAAAAATAGTTATATGCACTGGATAGGGAATTAATGGCACTACAACATGGTGTTAACCGATTTAGGAAGAATTGGGAACTTTTTTGTATAAGTCTATACAAAGTTGAAATTTATTTCTAAAAATTACCAGTGAAAAGCACTTTTTAAATACACAAGAAAAAACAAACCAACCAACAAAATGTGAAACAAATGATGCAAAACGCATAGTGGAGACCCATATTAATCACTTCCATTACCAATTTGTTGTTTGCTGTTTGTTAACTATTATATTTATTGAATTTTGCACAATGTTAATTTTTTCACTTTAACAGAGCGTTTTTTTTTCGCTGACAACATCTGACTTTGAGTGTTAATAACATAACAGGGGTCTGTTAACTTAACAGAACTGTTATGGATCAATAAACTATGATCAATTTAAAACATAATTGCATTAAAAGGTTTTTGATTTTAGCACATGTGAAAATTGATTAAATGCCCGATTTTTGGCAAAATACCCCATAGTGCAGTGTTGGGGAAATAAAAGCCGGTCAATAACACTTGCTATGCCTAGGGATTAGGAGAGCTCATATCCAAAATGTGGAATCTCTAGCTTTTGTCGTTCCTGAGATCGACGCGTTCATACATACATACGATGATCAAGATCAGATGATTAAGAATATATATACTTTATGGGGTCGAAGAAGCTTCCTTCTGCCTGTTACATAGTTTTGCACAAAACCATTATACTATATATTAGATAAACGCGCACATACATATGTACATGTATGAAAAACTGATTAATGTGTAAAAAATAAAGCACTAACATACTGCTCTTCTCGACACATGCACACAAGCGTTCTGATGTTCCCCTTAGACTTTATGCATTTCAAAATTTGCACACATTTGTTTGCATGTGTTGGTGCACTACCAGAACAGAGAAAAGATGACATCAAGGTTAAGCATAGCTAAGAGTAGAGTTGACGTTTCACTCTCACACATGCATGCCGTTTTGTGACGTGTTGCTCTCACTCACTGGCTTATTCTTAAAGTTGGACTGTTTACTTTTGCTTGTGGTGAGTTTTTTTTCGTTGTATGTATGTAAATAAGTTTGCACACTAATAAAAATAAACTTTTGCTTACATATGTATGTATGTACATACAAAGTTTTCCCTCTCTTGCAATGGTCGATGCTAAATTTAAACGTAAAGGAATTTTAATGGAACAGCTGTGAGCACCAAAACGAAGAAGCCAACCAGTAATAACGTAGAAACCCACCAAAGTTTCAAAAATATAAAAGCAACAGGCAAAGCATGCACAAAAAATAAAATATACATATATGTACATACATATGTACTTAATTGTACATGCATATGCATGTACAATTAAGTACATATGTATGTACATACATTCATATGTACTTAATTGTACATACATATGTATGTATGTATACTTTCATCAAATTTATGTTTGTGCATCCCATTCCATGTGCACATCATAATTGAGCGAGCCAATGAATAATTCAGAAGTTTATAATGATAATCACTGAAAAATAAAAAAATCAATCTGGCCTTAACATTTAGTGTAGCCGCGCTGTGTTGCTTGGCACCATTTATTTTCACATTTTTGGCAGCGGGGCGCGGCACATTTGTACACATATGTATGTACATACATATGTATTTTTACATTACCAGCTCGATGGACAACCCAAAAAATGTTGCCGAAAGAAGCAAAAAAAAAATGCCGAACAATAACAAATAAAAGCGAATGCAAAAACGAGTTTTCCTCCAACTGTGTTCGTCTCCCGACCATGATGGAATAAGTATAAGGTGCCAACGTCGTTAAATAAGGGGCCATTATTGTATGTTAACAACAAGTGAAGTGCGAGTGAAAGGGATATATCACGAAGAGTGTAATAAGTGTGAATAACACTCTGCTGACATGCAGTCAAGCACTGACAATAATGCTTAACAAAACTACCTTATAGTCATAGTCCAAACCACAAAACTCGGGCTTAATGATTATTTTCTTTGTCATGGCTAACAATTATCAACTTTTATTGTTTTTCTTGCACAGCAGCTTTTTTTTTAACCGCACCAAATCTTAAAACGTTACTAGCTCTGTGCGGGCGGCGCGCTGTCAGAAGTTTCCGACGATTGACGTCGTAGGCAATCGAGGCAGCGGCAGCATCAGCGACGTAATTGCTAAAAATGTACACCATTTTTTAAATCTCAACTCGATTTTGGTTACCAAATTGTTGCGGTTATTGTTGCTTTTAAAGGTTTTTTTTATACTCTTAACCAATGGTATAATGGTTTTGTGCAAAAGTATGTATCAGCTAGAAATTAGCATCTCCGATTCCATAAAGACTTAGAATACGAAATCTAAATTTCAATTTTCAATCATTTTTCCGGCTCACTATATACACATGTAATAAATAACAACCAAATCTTGAATTTCAGAAATTTTAAAATGGGGATTGAAAACATTAACTCTGAAATCTGTGAAATGTATTTAAATCGATTAACAAACACCGGAGATACATATGAAATATTAAAGTTATATCATCAATTATTGGTACAGTAGTAGAGGTATGGCCATATGTGTTAGATCAAAGCTTAAGGGTATCTTCTAGTCGAGCTTACTCAACAAGAGCCTTATTACTTGTTTTATTTCTCATGTTTTTATACAGTAATAATTTATTTTTAAGCAGTATTCAAATTAAGTTTCAACAATTGTTAATGTAAAATATAAAATAAAACAAATAAGAAGACGCTAGTCGAGTAAGCTCGACTAGAAGATAACCTTAACCCTTCATCATACAAACGGACAGACATACACATACGTGTACTACAGTACAAATATCCGTTGTTTCTCAACCGATTTAAAAAAAGTAACATATTTTCATTATTTTTTAAATATTTTCAATACCCATTTTCGAAATTCAAGATTTTTTTGTTATCGATTACAGGTGTATATCGTAAATCTGAAATTTTATCGAAACAAACTTGCCACTTGTCATGATTGCGCATAACTCAGTGCACCGTTTCCACAATCGTACCTTATTCCCCATATTATCCCGTTAAGCCAGTTTTTCCCTGATGATCCTCCGTTCACCCTCTTTGATGAAAATCCTTTAGGTGCCGTTCTTCTCTTGTCCTCTATCCGATTTTCGACAAAGCGCTTAAAGATGTAATGTACATTTGAGGTGCTAAGATTGACAATTTCAACTATTTGGCAATGTGGATAATGGATTTTAAAGTATTTTCGGATGAGTTTTAGCAGTTCAATCGTAGTCCGTTTACCCATAGTTCTCGTTGTCTTGAAGAAAAAAAAACTAAACTGACTTCGAACCTCATATTATTTCGGTCATTATGGTGTTTAATGTATATGTTATCGAAAGTTTTAAAAAAAAATGTGTCATTAGTTAATGGCAGGCAAATAATAGGGAAGTACAGGCATGGTTGTTTCAACTCTGCTTTGCAATTGTAGTGCTTCTTAATTAAAAGATATTTCGGCTTAAAAACACAGCAGTCGTAATCAGGGTGGCTTAACAGCAGTCTGGTATTGGGGAAAAAGTAAGTTACCGGAAAAATTTTCGGAATGTTAGTAAAAATCCTCGGACCATTGATTTGTCTCTCTAAAGTTCCAACGTTCTTCAACAATAAGATCTAGATCCAATCTAGTTTGCTGTCTAAGTTTGATCATGTGCAGGTGTGCACAGCCTGTAATCATAAGCAATCATTCGGAAGACACCTCCCGCCATGCAGCGTAGCAAAGTATTTACTGCAGCGATGAGAAGGAGAGGAAAGAGAACCTCCTTGTGGAGAGCCTCTGCGACAATATTGTTGAAAGCGTGAAGATAAAAGCGTAGAGTGCTGTTTCAGTCGATTTTCTCTTATAGTAAGCATTCCAGATATTCTTCTGTAGTGAGAGAGAAATGTTCTGAGTCTTTGCGGCGTCTCTAATGCTAAATTTTAGAGCGAAAACTCCACCACGTGGAGCGATTAGTTTGTATTTTTATTATCTTAATATTTTAAAAATGTTCTTTCCAGTTCGTATGCCTAACGTGTCGCAACCATGTAGGTTTGGGAATAACGAGGAAAAATATATTTGTATATATCTATGGTTAGCTTGTTTGTCTTTGGTAAGGGTAGATGAGGCAAGTGTCATATTTAAGACTTCTTTATTTTTTTGTATATTTATTTATTTCCATATTACAAATGATCAAGTTAGTGGGTAGAATTAGTCAAAGCATTTGACCTCGTTCAGTTGTATCAATGCTGCCCAACTGATGCGTGGCTACGCAGAAGGCTATTAACCCTTGCAGCAGTGATTGAGGAAGAGGTAGTGACCAAATACAGGTCATACAGGTTGACTTACATACCGAACCTAATAGATCCTTACGCGACACTCGGGTTTGGTGGACACGAAGCGACTGGAGACGTCCTTTCGAGCATTGCGGACATTTCATCCCCGCACATATTTTTTATGAAAAAGAAGCTAAATTATACTGGAAATCAAAGAGTTTGAAAAAAAAAAAACAAAAACCTAACGAAACACAATCACTCATACACGAACTGAAATATAGTGTTGAACAAAAAATGTTTTAACACTTATACAATTTTTAGAACATATGTAGGTTTAAAATTGTGAAATTACTCACACTTGAAATCTTTTGAAGTTGTCACTGCCAAACGAAAAACATCAAATTCAAATATATATTGACTATATTTGTTGTTGTTGGTGCTGACTTCGGAATGGTATTTTGGATTTTGTGTTTGTAGCTGTCGTTGCTACGTATAGTGTGAGAGTCGAACACTTAACATGATGTTTGTTGCTTTTGCTGCTGCTGCAAAACTAATTAACTAAAATTCGGGATGCCATAGAATCAGACGGGGATGGCTATATCGACCTCGTTTGCGGTGCTGATAAAAAATAAACTTAACGGGTCAAATGGGTAAAATAAACTTTGACACCTGTAAAGCTAGAGACTTACAACATTGTCTGATGTCTTTGTCCATGTGCTAGTCAGATAAAGTATCACGATTGGGGTGCAACGCTTACCGGAGGCTGGGAAATGGATTAGACAATAACTAAATGACGAAAGTTCCAGATGTTTTAAACATTTCTAGAGCTGGAGCTACCACATAAGGCAAGAAGATAAATACCTTAAAAGCCTGTAAAATGTTGAACTCGCATTTTAAAATCTAAATCTCCAAAAATCCATAGTTTTTAAGCTTAAGCCACCAATATTTAATATGTTATCACAATCCGAAAACTCTGCAAAAATATGTAGGCATAAAAAACTAAAGTGTCACGCCCCTTCGCTGAATAGAAAATCCCCACAATCTTCCATAGTTTTTGAATTGGGTATAAAGATAGCTAGTGTCATTCGTGCCCTTACGAGCCTTTGCTAGTAGACTCGCGGCTATATCAGAGCATTCTGCATTCGGTTGCGTCATACAGCAACGTTTTTACTTTTTCCCACTTAGAAAGTTGAATGCGAAAACTAACAGCAAAATGTGCTTAAGATATCTTGTTTTCGTATGCAAGCGAGCTTCTGACGACCCACTGATAATGTGGTTATTTGTTGGTGTGTATGTATGTATAGTGTCTCACTGCCTATTTGCCATAATCTTATATATACATATTATTTGTCAAAAATTCCAATGACTGATAAATAAGCCGCAATAAACTGGGATTTCACCATTTGCTAAGTCGGGTTATGTAAAAAAGTACCCTAACTTCAGGTCAAAGGTTTTTTGTGATGGACTTCAATATTTTGGGTATAAATACCAATTCCAATTATCCGTCGTCAGTTTACAACAAACTACCTTGTAACAACGAAAACTCATTTCAGAGCATATCAATATCGAATATTCACATCGCCAAATAGCTGAAATTATCAATCTAAGCAACACATCATTGACCGCTTAGACCAGTGGCTCCCAAACTTTTTTGTCTACCGCCCACTTTGAGAATAAATATTTTTTTAGCGCCCCCCAACCTGAGCGCAGTAGGTAACATACAACGGCGCTTAGGTCTCAAGTTAACTCTTACGGGCTCTTTCGGGGTCTCTTACCGCCCCCCTTGAGACCTGCAGCGCCCACAAGGGGGCGTTATCGCCCACTTTGGGAAACACTGGCTTAGACCGTGAAAATCAGATAGAGCACAATGGAACAAAACAAGATGTTCACCGAACATGATGAGCGGAGAATTATGAGGAAAATAAGGATGAATATGGCTCGTAAGGATGGAATAATTTTTGGCGACAGTCCAAACGCTTAACGACAATGTGGTGTTCCTTTTAGAGTACAAGGGACAATGATACACATAAGGAAAAGTAAGGGCTCTGCTAGAAATTTACTTCCGGAAGCACAGCGTATACAGCAAACAGAACCTCAAATTTAAAGGATATCATATTAAGTATTAACATCCTTATTTAAGGTCTTTTATGTCAATATATTTTACTTTAAGAATGTCCCAAATACGTTATGACCTTTATTCTGGATATATTTTTAGTTCTTGGCTTATAATTAACACAATATTTAATACAAAATATAAAGTTTAGTTTTTAAATGTGATATAGCGTTTAAACATTTTTCGTTTTTTCACTAGTTAGGACATGGACTGCAATATTTTACTCGACACTTTTCCAAATACGCTGTAAGACACAGAAGACGTGGTGCATCAAGTATTGTTTGAAATGAAATAAGCATGCAGATAATAGAGTGAATTTCACATTCTCATCACAGAAACTACATTACAAAAATATTAACAACAACAATTGTGAAACCCTAAACGCAACATTCGTTTCATGTGGATGATCCGGAATAATTTTCACCCTAAATTGTGGGGTTGCCGTTACAAGCGGGGTGGCATCGATTCGATCAAACACAGCTTCAGGGCCAAAACACAACAGCTACAATAAAACAGAATACAAAAACTACCCTAAAAGAGGATCGACGGACGATGGCAGGGGCTTAGCTCAGGGCAACGGTGACAACGACGCTGGCATCATTTTTGTATGTACATACATTTGTACTATGTATACAAAAAACGCAGCATTACGTTGCGTGTGGGTGCAAATGGGCTTATGTATGTCTGCGTACATAAGATCCTCATTGAGAACTGGTGTGATAGGAGCGCCGTTAGCTGGCGCGTGTGAGAACTAAAGCTCGAGAGAGAGTGTTAGAAAATAGCTCAAAAACGCCATTAAGTTTGTGTAAGTAATTTTTTTTCTTTCGATTGTTTTTCTATACAATTTAAATATGTGCTACCTCTTATTCTACATTTGGCACTCGCAGCTAATTAATATCCATGAGTTGTGAACAACATATGAATACATGCATACAAAAATGGATATTATGTCATGTTTAAGGCAAAAGCAGATCTTTATTTATGATGTGTGTTAAGCTCCATGAATGGCACGTCTTCCAAAAACAAGAAGAAGCAACAACACACACCAAGCTGGACAGCTCTAGATAAAGTATAATTGGTTCAAGCTTTCAGCTTGAGAACGTTTTGATCTTGAAGGTTGCAGTTAGACGCAACCGTATTCGAAATACTCTGATAACAGCTAAAAACGTTTCAAATACGTTTTTAGTAATTTATTTTTAAAGCTTGGGAACTAAATTTTATATATTTTTATGATGTTGGACCAAATGTGTTTTATAAAACTTTAACTTGCGTGGTGATATTATTTTAATTTAAAAAACTTAGACCTTTAAAAGCCATTTAAAATATAGTAAAGTTTTTTAAAAATTATAAAACTATTATTTTATAAAATAATGATGATATGAACCTTAGTGTACAGTCCGTGCTTGACTGTTGTGGAAGTGCCTAGAATGCACCTCAGTATTGCACTGTCGCCACACATAAGGCCGTCCATCCGATCAATAAAAATCGAATTTGAACTCATCTGCAAAAAAAAATGTTTCAGGACTTTAAATCCATGTTCAAATGGGTTTTGGCGAACGTCATCCAAGTTCTTTTATTTTGTGTACCTTCTTTCGAGTACCTGAACATTAAAGGCATGGTTGCCAGTACCCGGTGCACAGTTTTCAGGTTGCACTTTTTCCCCATTTGTTCCTGAACCTGTTGAGTCAGTTTTGGGTCCAATGACTGAGGATTTTTCCTCAGTTTCGGACTATCTTCCGCTTTTCATTCTCGGTGAAAATCTTTCTTAGTGCGATTCTGCCCTTGCCAACCATCCGATTTTTGCGAAACAAGTTCCAAATGCTGTTGTGTTTTGGCGATAAAAATGTCAGTTTTTAAAGTGTTTCATGACGAGTTTTCGATGTTCGTTCAAAAATGTTATGTACAGTGGCTACCAGCTTATTGGATACAGTGTTAAGTAAATTGAGTAATTACACATTATTTTAGAAAAATTAAAATTAGGACATACATACCCATACCCATACATATTAAATTATTTTACCTAAAAAAAAGGTTTATATATATTTTATTTATTTATTTTTTATAATAATCAAAATTTCGCATTCGATATCTTTTAGTTTTATAAATGAATGCCATTTCCAACTTTGGCTTATGCCTGTATAACATAAGCCGTGAGCCACTGTGTACACCAACTTACATATTTACATATGTATATATATACGTAACTCATAAAGGTTTTATTTTATTGACACATATAGCTGTGACAATTGCATTGTATTAATTGCTTAAACGTATGGGTGCAATTTAGCAAACTAAATTTTAGCCTGTCTTGTCTTTTTAGTTTCTGAGTGCAAAAGATTTGGAAAAAAAGTATCATTATGTCTATGCTATTGTGCTAATTTTCGACTCACAGCACTAAGAACAGCTGACTAACTGAGCTTGCTGGTATCCCAAAAAATAGGTCGCCCTATAAGTTGCAGAATGGCTTTCACTAGCAAGCATATATTAAGAGACAGGCTTTTGACATGACAAGACCACCTTAAACCTTTTTCATAACAAACTATTTAGAAGATAAAGCAGTGTTGCCAGTTTATAATATTTTTGAAAAATTTAATTGCTTGTAAATATTAGAAAATGCATAATTTACTTATTATTGTTAATATGCTTATTTTAGCTTTGAAAAGTTACACAACCAATTGGCTATTTTTTTAGATTTTATTTTTATTCATTATTTTTAATACTAATAAAAATTATAATTATTGTACCTTTTTTGGAATAACATGGGATTTATGTATAAATCAATATTCATTGATAAGATTCAGCCGGTAAAACCATGATAAAAGTATGTTTTTCCTTGAAGTGGCATTTTGTCTATATATTGCCGAGAAATCGACCATTTATTTTTGTTTTGTTGCAATTATCTGTACAACAGTTGAAACTTGAAACAGAAAAACAGCTAATTCTGACGACTATCAGTCAGAACTTTTTAGCGACCTCGATGTTAAAGTAGTCAAAGCTTCGCAACAAAATGATCGTATATCTCGTAAAGGTTTGTTTTTGGAATACTTTTAAGCACACTCAACAGCAGCAAATTATAATTTCGGCTCCGTATTCAATTTTTATTTATATTTATGTTTCCGTAGTTTTTAGCCTGCTTTTGTTAAGTTCTAACCACCTTTTTAAATTGATCATATTTCGATCCTCAAAACCACTCGGGGTAAGAGTAACTGCCCAAATGTCGCCAAACACGCATGTATAAAAGCATGCTGCCCACTCAAACACACAATCTAATATTTTGAAATGCAAGTGCACTTTTGCTTTCTTAGTATGAGAGCGGCTGGCGAATGACGTCAAATACTGATTTTATTTTGCATGTTTTTTTTACTCGCATTATGCTTGCAATATAACATGATAAAAGTTTTTTATTTTTTTAAATGAATATACACGTATATGTATACATCCTTATACATACATTCATATGTACATACATATATACAACATGCAACTGTGCTCGTTCTAAACATGGTGGCGCCAGCTAGCGTCACAATTTGAAAAAATATAAGCTCTCGCAGTCGCTGCTTATGCTGACCTTAATATGCATTAATTGTTTTAGCAGCTGTAATCTATGAAAAGCTTTTGTTGTGTGTTCTAATACGTTTCCATTCCATGGAGCACGGAGCATTTTTGACACACACACAGAGCTGCACTGTATTGTTGGCTTTTGTCTTTTGTTGCTTTTGGTGTAGGGGATCTTTAATATTTTGGGTGCTTTTCCAATGGTGAATGTAAGCTGCCCTATGTGTGGCTGAATTTACAGATATATGTATGCCCGAAGAGCATGCGCACTAACATGGAATTTAAATTTAAATTTCGATCGATTTTTCCAATATATACAAGTATGTATGTAAATATCTATCAAATGATATACAATGATTATCGTTAACAAACAGCTTAATTTTATACCCTGCAATGATCAAGCCAGCAATTATGCAAGTTTTATAGCTATGAGGCTATTGTAATTGCTAAAAATTTAAGCTGGAGTAGTAAGAATATGCAATTATTTTAATTTAGTATTGATGCGTTGCTCATGAATGTCAATTAGTTAACGCAAGAGAAAGCGAGAAGGATATACATATATAGAGAAAGGAAATACTCCACATGGCGATTACGAAAGCTCGCTCCCATTTTGCTATCTCTCACTCTCAAATAAAATCGCTTTGTATGCGCCAGCAGCCCATCGAATTGAAAGCTTGAGCTCAATTTTGTTTTACATACATACATGTATATATATATAGTATGTAAGTTACTTTCGCATTTACCAACAAAAATTGTCAACGGTTTCGTCTGTATTAATGCGAATGTCGACTTTTACCAACGAACACTCAGTTGTTTATAAATACATGAAAACAGGTAAGTCGACAAACTTCTCAGGCATGTTAAGAAAAAGGGCATTAAAATAAACATAAATTGTTAATTTACAAAACAAACAATTTATTTAATTTCAATTTGTAAATATAATGTCCCCAATCGATGCAGTAGAAGTTTGGTCAATTATAAGTTATATAGCAGTAAGCTTATACGCTCAAGCCAAATATTTTTGTATACATCTGGCAGCTCTGCAAACAGTGTGTACACACCGCTAACCTTTTTATATTTTCTGCATAAAGAGTTTCTTTAGAGTTTGCTCAACAAGAGTGTATACTTTAGCTCTCAATTTAAATTTTGCGCGCAAATTTCATTCCAGCTGTTTCGTGTGAAGCAATGCAATTAACAAATAGGCGACTACAACGCGTACGAATGCGATAACTAGACTTTCAAATATTCAAAGCGTTGCCATATGCGGGATATAATCTATTTTAAGCTAAACAATTTTATATAAAATATAAATCAACATCATCAGTGAAATTAATTGATTTTGATTATAGCTACATTCGTAAACTTGTATACACTTAGTTAGACTCTCTGTATAATTTCTTTATCTGGTATTGTTGTCACTGCACAACAGTCTGGCAAGGCGATTGTTTTACGAAAATGGCGAACACGAGCAAACCTCCGATGAACAACGAGTGGAAAAAATATTTCTTTTATATTTCGTTTTGCCAGTGAAATTCCAACGCGAGTCAGGCAAAACAAAAAAAGTGCGGAACACAATAGCAAGATAATTATAAAAACTGAATCGTACAAAGGCTAAATGATTGCGCATTAAAATGGCCATATAAATAGAATAAAATTACTATTTGCAAATTACGAAAACGCAGCTAGAAACCCAATTTAGTCGAATGTGTCTACAATCGTGTGCGTAATGTAAATGTGTGAGTGAGCAAGCGAGAAAGAAGAGAATAGCAAAGAGCAAAAGGTAGCAGGACAGACAGCAACCGCAAAAAACAAAAGGAAATAAAAATAAAAACCTAAAACTGTGCACAGCAAAAGATGTGAGAAATAAAACTTGGCGGCAAACTCTGCACGCGTGTATGTTGTGTGATCATATTGTGAATGTGTTGTGTGTCTGCTTAAAATTACCATACAAATTACAAATGAACTGGTCAACAAAATCAACACCATTTACTGTAATCGTGATCTTTATGCGGGAACTACGTAACACACCAATATATAATGTAAGCATTAAAGGCGGCAAAAAAGGCAACAAAAAAATTCAATATTTCGACAATATACAGACTGTGTCATGTGTGCAATCAATTATGCAAAAAAAAACTACAAGTTCGAGGACTGTGACAACGTCAGCGTTGAGGTACATTTGCAACAACAAATTTCAAAGCGCTAAATTTTAACATAAATCGCAACAACAAAAACAAATAAAAGGTAAGCTTACATTAAGAACAAGGTCGAGTCCAATAAATTAATGAGATAAAAATTTCAATTGGGTTCAATTATTACAAAGTTGAGCTTTACAATTATTTACATATGGCGGGGTTGGGGTTGTCGGCGCAAGTTTCCATGCCACCTGCTCTTCGGCCTTTGCAGAAACACACACGCCGTTGCACGAGTTCTCTTTCTCTAGCTGTATTTACAAATTTGTCCCCGTCGTTGCTGTGCGACAAGAACAATAATAATCAAAACAAAAATGTTTAAAATCCATTTTCTCTGCTTGTTTACCCATCGCATAAGCGCTGTTTTAGTCTGTCATTTCTTCATTATCTTCCTCACACACACACACATATACATCATCGCAAATACTTATGCAATCGACAACGTTCAGAACAGCTGTCTCACTTGCTCATACTTAATTAAAGCCCAATATAGCGACTTCACTACATTGAGCAAACAGTGGGACTAAATATGAAAAATGTATACAATTAAGATTACTCATAAGAAAGATTAAATAAAATAATTAAAAAATCTTTAATGACTTTTACTATTTAATAAGTAAATACATGTTTTTAAATGCAAAAGAATAGTTGTGTCACAAATACTAATAAAATCCAATAACATTTTATATAGTGTTGTAATCTAGTATAGTTAGGAAAACTAAATTAAAATTTAAAAATTGCGTGTTGGAACAGGTAAGCAAGATATAACACATTTTGAAAAAACAAGCTTGGAAAATCGGCTCTACTAATATAGGGTCCAAATAACGGCAATTTGGCCTCTCACGTGTATTACAAAGAAATCGTACAGTTAAGTTTGTTTAAAACCATCGAAAAGTTTTCCCGTATCTCAATGCACATTATTGATAAAAATAAAATGTCAATAAAATAATCAATGTTATATAAACTTATATTTTTCTATTGTAAGAAGTCCTAAATAAAATTAAGGAAATGTGAAAATATTTGGGAAAGATCAGAATGTCTTTTAGTCAAGTTTTATTTTTTTAAAAATTCATGTTTAAAAAAAATGAATAAATAAATATCGTGAATTTTTAAACAATATTTTTTTATTTATTAATTAATTTATTTATTAATTAATTAATTTATTTTTAATCACTGTATTTGTTTGACTTTTACTTTGATGCCCTGAATCGCATACTAGCCTGTATGTAACTCTGAGGTTAAATAGCGTTTTTACAACAGCAGTTAAAAGCTTCTGCAAGTTATAGTTGTTATTGTATGCGCTTTCCTTTGCTGTTGTTGTTTTTAAGAGTGTTGCTATGTTTGTGTTTATCTGTGTATGCCTATGTCCAAAGCGATATTCCCTTTGCTTCCTTGTCTTTGACAATGAATAGCACATATAAGGTTCATTGGTAAAAGCAGTCAGGCAACAGCAGCATCCTCTTTAGCATTCATATTTCTGTATTTTTTATACCCTTAACCCATGAAATGGTTAAAAAAAGGGTATAATGGTTTTATGCAAAAGTATGTAACAGGCATAAGGAAGAATATTCTTGATCATCATCAACAGCCGAGTCGATTTAGCCATGTCCGTCTGTATGTCCGTCCGTCCGTCCGTATGTATGATCGCGTCGATCTCAGGAACTACAAAAGCTAGAGTCTCCAGATTTTGGATATAAGCTCTCCTAATCCCTAGGCATAGCAAGTTTGTTTCAAATTTTCAATAACTTTTCAGGTTTACGATATACAGATGTAATCGATTACAAAAAATTCTTTAATTTCAAAAAACTGAAAATGAGGATTGAAACTATAAGCAAAATAATGAACTTCTGTATTTCAATAAAATCGGTTAAGAAACACCGGAGATATGAAGTCATCAAGCATTGGTCCAGTAGTACATGTACATATGTGTATGTTTGTCAGCCCGACCGTCTGTCCGTCTGTACTCGACTAGAGCCTTCTTACTTGTTTCTTTTTTGACAATGCCAATGCCCCAGCTTACATGAAGCTATACGCGCCATTGAAACTCGTGAAGAGAATTAAAACAAGTTAAAGAAGGCTCTTGTCTATCGATTTCGGATAAAAGATAACCTGGAATTGCTGAATAGCGAGTGTTTTTGACCAATCTTGGTGAACTTGTCTCCGAGTGAAATGTGCTCGTGTTTGTTGATGATATATTTTATTAAGTTGGAGATGCTTTGTTTCCAAACACAATCCAACTTTTATACAACCGCATTATACCCTTTTGGTTAATTGCCAATGGGCTTAGGGTAGCAGAAGACAAATAAAATACATGTGAACAGTGTAAACTCGACTGGAACTGGTTTCTGTTTTCTTTCTTTGTGGGCAAGCAACATTTTACATTTGCACAAAACAAAAATGTATTAATTTTTTTCTGAATTTAATCCACAGCATCAATGCTGACCATATACCACATCGTAAAAGTTGTATTGGAAAAATAAGTAAAACTGCAATTTGCAAAAAGCTGCCTAGAATTCAGCATACAATTGAAATAGCGTTTCAAAATATAAAATATTGGGTATTTTTTATGTATTAACTAACTTCCGATGTATTTTTATTTGAAATGAATTAAAACATTCATACATACAGAAGGACATGGCTATATCGACTCTCCTGATCAAGAATATATACACTTTAGAGGGTCCGAGAATTTTATTCTTATTTTATTAAAATTTGTTGAGAAACACCGGAGATATAAAAGATTAAACTATAATCATTAAGCGATTTTGCAGAAGTGCAGGCATGACCGTATGTTTTTATACCATGAACCCACTGGAAATGGGTTGAAAAAAAAAAAATTTAACTTCGATTTTTAAACATAACATATTTATAACACATGTTCAGTCAATATATGATACTACTTGAATATAAAAACAAGTAAGAAGGCTCTAGTCGAGTACGCTCGACTAGAAGATACCCTTAACCCTTGATCATACAGACGGACAGACGGTCGGGCTGACAGACATACACATATGTACATGTACTACTGAACTAATACTTGATGGCTTTATATCTCCGGTGTTTCTTAACCGATTTTAATGAAATTTTTACAGACGTTTATTATTTTTCTTATAGTTTCAATCCTCATTTTTAGTTTTTTGAAATTCAAGAATTTTTTGTTATCGATTACATGTGTATATCGTAAACCTGAAAAGTTATCGAAAATTTGAAACAAACTTGTCATGCCTAGGGATTAGGAGAGTTCATATCCAAAATCTGGAGTCTCTAGTATTTGTAGTTTCTGAGATCGACGCGCTCATACATACGGACAGACGGACATGGCTAAATCGACTCGGCTATTGATGCTGATCAAGAATATATGTACTTTATGGGGTCGGAGAAGCTTCCTTCTGCCTGTTACATACATTTGCACAAAAACATTATATCCTTTTTTTTACCCATTTCATGGGTTAAGGGTATAAAAAATTAAATTGGTTGATTTGCCGTTTTTTATGCCATACTCGATGCTTCGGCATTTTAGGTTAATATTCATTTGAACAAATTTGTTCGAAAGTTACACTAAAATATAAAATATTAAAATTTGTTTAAGCACGCAGACATTTTTAGGGTTTCCTCGACGTTGAAGCTTCTTTATACACGGAGCATTCTTACCGGTTTCTTCCATCTTGTAATGTTCGGCAATATAGAATCCTCTTTTAACAATATTTGACTCAGCAGGCGGCCGATACTTCCATTACCTGATTGAAGCGGCTCAGTTGCAACAGACGTTGCATTTGGTAGAGAAGCTTCTAACGCGTTGGAGCAACAAGAATAGGTTTTAGCTATACGTACCTTACGTTACATTGATCAGTTTGTTATTATGTAAATAGGTAATAAACGTGTATTTAAAATTCACAAACACTGTAAATATATCTTTTGTATTGTCAATTTACTTAATGAATTTATATTTTAATACCTCTTTGCAGCGTTGTCAACAGTGGACGACAGCACCGTCGTAGCACTGGGCATTGTGCGTGTTGAGCACCGCAGCCAAAGTGTACCAGGGAAGGAGAAAGCAAGAGAGTGTAATAACTACAATAGGAACGCATAAACCACAAATCAGAGATAACAAGTGAAAAGAGAGTCACTCTTGAACAAAACAAAATGGCTGCTGTGCGGGGTCATCAGTACTTTAGCTTGCGCTGGAATAACTATCAGAATACGATGACTTCAGTGTTTCAGCAGCTGCGCGAGGATCTCTCATTTGTCGATGTGACCTTGTCCTGTGAGCATGGATCGCTCAAGGCACATAAGGTGCGTACGAGTAGAATTTGGGCTTAATGATGTGTTGAATAGCCGATTGGTTTTTAAGTTATCGATTGTGAATTTATGAATCAGGGCTTAACTTATTCGATTTTTATTTACTTACAGGTAGTTTTATCCGCCTGCTCAACGTACTTTCAAAAGTTGCTGCTTGAAAATCCGTGCAAGCATCCAACGATAATTTTACCCGCCGATATTATATTCACAGACCTCAAAACAATTATCGATTTTGTATATCGTGGCGAAATCGATGTCACCGAATCGGACCTACAGGTGAGAATAACCTGTCTGCCCTTAATAAACACAAATAGTATAATAACATAATACAATTGCACTAGACAAATATGTAATATTGATATATTTCCCCTTAAGAATACAGAAAGCTAGCAAGAATTATGGAGTCCCAATGACCTCATACATACAAATATTTCTTAAGGCCTTAATAAGTGCTTAAGGCCAGTCTCTTGTGCCGCCATGCTCTCGTCCCGCCCATTTGCTAAAACATATTCAATTATTATTACACATACTTATATATTTGTTAGGATGACATAATGAACGACTCACATGCAATTAAACATTACCACACAAGTAAAAGTTATCACCATATATTATAAAGAGTAGCTGTTACAATAACAAACATAGCGGAACAGCCAGTACAATGTATGTTTAATAGTATATTTTGGTTTACCGTGCCAAATTTATCTTGAAGGGCTTAAAATGAACTATTATTCACTATTAACATAAATCTTCAATTATCTTTATTAGTGTTTGTCAAGCTTTTTTTTTTTACTAAATCTTGATTGTTTTTGGCATTAAGGTAAATTAGGGTAAATAAACTTTGTAATTTGTTTTTCCATTATGTGCTAATAAAAACTTTAAGCAACATATAATAAATAACATACGTTACTACAATTATGGAATTAAATATAACTCAAAAGTGTCCTTTAATAAGTTTCGTTTACATTTAACTCAACTATTTTGTTATTTAACGTATAATATTTACCTCAATACGTATCATAGTTTTTATTTTTCCCAAATTTGTTTAAATTTTTCAATAAAATGGGTAAAAATTGTATTATGGTGTGCATAATATAGGGTCTGCCAAAAACTTTTTTTTTTAAATGAAATAAAAAAAAAACTACTGAATATTTTCTCAAATTTATTTTTTAATTTGAAAGTACAATCCTTCCGGTTAATAATGGAAAATAATTTCATTCAAATGGCTGCCTCGGCTGGCCATGGCGTCATAGCAAGGTCTTTATGAGGATGCCAGTTTCTTTCACTTTTCCAAAATCCGTACGCAACATTCTCAAACATTCTGCAATATTTCCATAATTTTCAAAGTAATGTCGCAATATTTCCCAGCGTTGTTCAAACGTATTCACAACCATATTCGTTCAGCGGAAGGATAAAACTAACTATGTGTTACCATTAACCAAATAAGCACTAGCTGAACAAAAAAACATTAGATGGCGGACCCTAAACATAACTAAATGATATGTCCATGTCCGTGCATCCATCTGTATGTGTGAACGAGTCGTTCTCAGAAACTATAAGAGCTACACTGTAGATCTTAGGTAGAAGCTCTCCTAGGTACTAGGCATTACAAGTATGTTTCAAATTTCGATTCTATATTATTACTATTCAGGTTTACGATATACACATTATATGTATTAATGATTGAAACAAATTAATGAATATCTGTAAAATGCCTATTAAAATCGGTTGATAAAAATAGATATATAAAAGATTAAAGTTTCATCATCACACATTGGTACAAAAGTGCATGTATGTGTTAAGGGTAAGGTAAGGTTAAGGGTATCTTCTAGTCGAGCTTACTAGACTCTAACCTTATTGTTAAAGAATAGGTTCAACTAAAACCAGCTTTATTATCGCATTATTATTATTTATGGGACTATAGCGCCAAAAGTGTGGCAGCAATCTAAGGAAAGAGGAAGACTTGTATCGTACTATGTAAATTAATTTTTATACTGAATCAATATCACTCGCAAATGCCATGTTTTAGAAAGAGCTCTAGTCTATAATTGTCAAATTTTTTCCTCGGTGTTTGAAGTCTGTCTCACTTCTGCATTTGAAGAGCGGATGCCATTTGTCATTTGTTGCTTCATCAATTGTTAATTGCAGTTATTGTTCTGTGTGATTCATGCAAATATAAAGAATGAAAGCAGATTTTGAATAATATTAATTTTGTTGCCAATGTAATTGCTTTGTTTTAATATCGGTGTAAAAAAGATATTAATAACATGTGTAAAGCAAGTATAAAATAGCCAATTGTCCAACTTTTAACTTTAAAACAAACAAACCAAACTTACCGATCAACGCAAAGTATTTTAACGAAATTAAGTCAACACACCTTATTTATGTTCTAACCTTTTCAAAGCCAAGACGCCAACCGTTTTTCTACAGTGGTGGCTGGCATTAATGACGTTGTGCTTCTAGTATGTGCAGCATAGCTATTAGTACTCACTCAAAGCCCAAGCGAAAACGGCTTGAGTTCTACAACGGAAAAAAAATGAAGCACTCAAACGCAACTCAAACGGTTGCCCACCCTCACACATCCGTGAGTGCGCTGAGCATTGCCTTCAGACGACGGGAAACCGACGACGACTTCCCATTTTTGCTTTTGTTTTTTCACAAACGTGCGCTCCATTTTTATTTTCGCTGCAAAAGTTTACCGACCATCTGTGAGAGGCCGCCGCCTCTTGTGCCCCAGTAATGGAAAGGTGGCAGCGACAACGCTACACACACTTGTGTTTGTTTGTATGTATCTCTTTCGTCGTTATCGTCGTTGTTTCTGCACATGTTCTTGGAGTTTCACGCTGGCTCGTGCTCTCATGTCTCGTTATGTATAAAAATTTTTTCGTCCATTTTTATTTTCTGTCTCGTTGCTGTTACTGTTGTATTTGCCCTTGTACTTTTAAATTTGTTTTTTATGTTGCGTTGCGACATCGCGGCTTTAACAGCGTCGCTTTATATGTGAAGCTTGCAAATCGTCAACGGTGACGTCGCCTCGTCTTGCCCATCGCCTGAGTGTTTTGTGCTTTTGCATGGTGGCCCCCTTAATTTTTTTTTTGTTTTGTTTTTGGCGCGTCTGTATCGCCTTGAAAAATTTTGTATGGTTGCCGACTGGACTCCAAAACTGTACATTGGGCTCACTATATGTTAGTGTGTTTCGTGTTGCTTGCTCTTTCTTACGCAGTAGACACAGTGTTACCACTCAGTTAGTTTTTTATTTTTTTTTTTGCGTTGCCATAAGCCCTTTGATTTTTGCTATGCGTTAATTATGGTTGGGCACGGCTTGCCACTTTTGTCAATCGCTAACTCTTTCTTTCTTTTTCTGATTTACAAAACGACCTGCTGTTAGATATGTGTGTGTAAACAAACATATACAGACATATGCTTGTGTGGTCCACAACGCCATGTGCTCTGGCTCTCTATATTTATTGTATTTTTTTTTTATTATTTGGCATGCCAACACTTGCGGATCTTCCCAACGTGTTACACGTCTACTGCCTTCTCCCTCACATTAGCCTAATACCCGCCCCTCTCCATCTCTGTGGCATCGACGTCACCTTTATCTCCGGCAAACTAAAAACAACTGAGCAGCTGAAACAGACACACACAGACGTAGATCAGAGCAGTAGCATTCGCATAGCAGCAGCAACCCAATTAAATAGTAGTGAGGTGGTGGTGCTTTGGAGACATAGTGGGCACACCCAACAACTACACTCACTCATCTCCTTTTCCGACGGCGACCAGCAACCACTTGGCTTGCACATTTTTTCTGAGTTTTTCTTTCATTCTTTCTTGCAAACAATTTTTATTTTCTGTGGGGTTTTTTTTTATTTGCTCTGCTTTTGGCTCTCTTAGTACTTTTTTTGTTTTTGTCCCGCAGCACGTCGCCACAGTGTCTCAGTGTGTGTTTCTGTGTTTGTAAGCGCTCTCCCCGTTTTTGTAAATGAGAGCGCGCTTTTGCTTGCCACTTTGAACTTTTGAAGAAAACAGCAGCAGCAGCAAAAGGCCCTTTTCCTGCACAAAAAAAATGCAAAATAAAATGAAAAAATTCGAAATTGAGTGAAGCGCAAAGAAAAAATTTGTTTGTGTGCGAGCAACAATGGTCCTCTACTGCTAACTGACTATGTGCGTGTGAGCTTGGACTCGAAGTACACTTTCATTCACAGTCCCCTCTCTTCTGATCCAAGTGGCCCGCCTCCTATATGTTCGTATCATCTCTGCTGCCCCCTGAGCAACGCTGCGTTTGTCCAGTTTTATCATTCTGGTTTTTTTTTGTTTCAACTTTTCCTCCTGTTTCTTGTCTTCAGATTCGCCTGCTGGTTGCGCCGCTACTGTTGGTGTTGCGAGAGAGCGCAATTTTTCTTTTGCTGAGCTCTGGTTTTGTTGAACAGTTGTGCAAGACTTATCAATAATCAATTTGAAAATAAATTAAGTTCTGCTTAGGAGTTATTCAGAAATTGTTTATTATTAAAATTAAAATACATTTTTAATTTCATAAAATAAATAAATTTTTATTTATATATAAATTGAAAATTTTTTAAATTGCTCTAAATATTTATATAGTTAGTTAGTTTACTAGTTTCGTTGGTAGTGGCTAAATCTAAGAAATTTATTTTTCCACTGTCCTCCCACCATCTATGCAACTTGGTGAAAAAAAAGCACACAAATCATTGCCAAGCGAATTCATCTACAGTTAATGGGCGTATATAGTGGCCTGGTCAGTGTTGGTCAGTTTCTAAGGGTGTTATATACTTGTATACCTCCCCACCCACTTTCTTGGTCTTATATATGCGAAGCCACTGTCTCACTCACACGCTCACATATACGTGCTTGTAAGTTTACCATAAGTTTGTTAAGAATTGTATGTGTATGTGTGTGGGGGTTGTGTCGCGAATACGCCTCCCACTGCTCATCAATAATGTAAATTGTTGTTGTCTGCAAAAGTTTTTGCGCACGTTTTGCGCTCGCTCGACCCACGGTGCACGTGTTGTGTGCCGCAATTTTTTCCAAGCTTTCTTTCTGAGCTCGTCGCTGATGTTGTTGCCGGCGCTGCTGCTCTCAGTGTTTCTTCTCATTTTTTGCTGCTGCTTCGATTTTTCTGTTTTTTTTACTTGCTGCTGCTTATGGTTTTGTTGTTGCTGTATGCTTGAGTACGTCTATGTTGTATTTGTGTGTGTGTTTGTAAAGCTTGCTTATGTTTTTTTTCTTCTTTTATTTTATGTGCAGAGAGCGGCTATGCTCTGCAATTTTTTCCGATTGCGACCTTTTTTTCCCTGCCACTGCAACTATGTGTTTGTGTGCAAGCATTTGGGTGGGAGTGTTGTGTGTTTATGTATGTGTGCTCCTTGCGCTTGGCTGTTTGCTAATCGTTGTCGTCGCAGTCAACGTTGAAGTCGTCGTCTTTTGGCATCATCTTTTATTTGTACTTCGGTTCATCATCATCGTTCATCGTTCTGTCGCATACGTATGTACGTAACTGTATGTATTTATATTTATATATATATATATATGTATATACACATATATACAAGTTTGTTTGTGTGTCTGCACTCGCTCACACACTGCCGCTACCGCTGCCTTTTTTCTTGCGTTTTTTTTTTCTTTCTTTGCGCGCCGCAGCGGCAGCGGCAACTACGACGGTCAATGCTGCCAACTTTTCCGTTGCCAGCCATCAGACAACATTTGTACACGGTGGGTCTTGCTTCGATCGGACACTCGGCCGCCACCACATTGTTGTTGTAATTATCGCGGATTGCAAACGCAGCATCCACCGACCGACCAACCGCCCGCCTGCTTGTTCGCCCGTTTGCCAACCATTTCGCCAATTGTACAATCAATTCAATTTTATTCGTCAATTGGACCAAGCGTTCCATTTAATTGCGCGGAAAATGTACAGTTTTGAGGGCAAATTAAATTAAAAACTAGCCGGTCTGCAACAACAAACGGGCTTAAAAAAAACACGGTACTCATATTGGGTACCGTAAGTGTGTCGTCGCAAATGCATTTCGTAAATTTAAATGCTGCTTAAACCATAATTTGCGCGCGTATTAAATAAAAATAAATAAAAATATTTACAACCACCTAGACACACTGACGCAAGCTAAGTGTGTAATCAGCGCAATCGTAAAAACAATGCAGCACTGCCATTCGTTATCCAATTAAAACAAAAACAGCATTTCACGAAACTTATAAATAAATTGAACTAGGCTCTAAAGAGATTTTAACTTACTTTTAAACAAATTTTTTTTTTTTGTTTTCTGGCGTTATGTATTTAAAGTAAAAAGGTATCATATACACATGTCTGTATCAAACTCATGTCTCGGCCGCAAAATTCCTTCTGCTTTGCGAGTTTTTGTCATTTATGTGGGTGTATGTGTTAAAAGTAACGCCGCCTGCTGATTTCGCTCTTATTATTATTATTTTTTTTATAATTGCTTTACGTACATATAATTTTATGTATGTATGTATGTATATATATTTTGTTTATTTCATGTGAGTCTTATGCATTATGTCGCGGTATTAGCGTGTGTTTCGACTTTCCCTCTCCGTGATTCGCGATTTATTAACATAACAGAAGCCCCTTTACTTTCATATTTAATTTTTTAGCACTTAAACACTTAAATTAATACAAGTTTTTATTCTCATGTTGTGCAGCATAAAAAACATAAATATCACATATATATTTAGTGTGAATTTCAAAGACACTTGTTGATAAACATGTTTCCACACAATAATTAACAATAAACACAAAAAGAAAGCAAAACTTTTATTTTAGTCTCTACTGCCTTCTTGCTTTCTAACAAACTAAAACATACACACATACTAATATACTTAAATTATTCGCAACGATTGCGTCCTCCACTAAAATATTCGTGCGCGTGTAGTTCTTAAAATTACATATTATTGTTTATATTATTATTATATTATTATATAAGAGAATTATAAAGAAGCAGTAAATGTTTCTTGTGTTCTGCAGATTTTCTCTTTAATATTGTTTGGATTGTTGTGTCTTTCCACACAATCCTTATAAATACTACATCATAATAATATGATTATTGATTGCAATTGATTCCGTCACGTCGCCTACTACAATTTGTCCAAACCTACAACAACAGTTAATAATATTCGTTGCTACAAAACTAAAGATAAAACACAACTACTGCGATCTTCAAAAAAAGGATTTCCAACTGTTTTGCATAAGGTATGATGTGTTTTATACACTTGAAAAGCGTACTATAATTTTTTCATAAAATTTTTAAGGCATAGAAGGGAGCACATTCGACGTTATTAAATATACACATATATTATTTTAGCATCGCGTGTTGACATAACAATTTGCGTCTGGTTCTATGCAAACTAGTCCTCTCAGTTTTTGAGAACTATATAGATTAATCTTTGGTCAATGTCTTCTTTTTGGTGCACCACAATGTAAAATATATAGATGTGTGCCATAATCTTGTACAAGATTTTACTACTATAACATAACTAGTCAAGTGTATAATTGATCTTACAAATGTTTGTTAAATAAATTTAATATTATATTTCTCTAATATGAAGAATCTTTGCCTACCTGAAGGCGCTATTTATACCCTTAACCCAAGAAATGGGTAAAAAGGGTATAATGGTCTTGTACAAAAGTATGTAACAGGTAGAAGGAAGCTTCGCCGACCCCATAAAGTATATATATTCTTGATCAGCATCAATAGCCAAGTCGATATAGCCATGTCCGTCTTTATGTAGGAACGTGTAGATCTCAAGAACTAGAGCCTTACTTGTTTTCTGTTAACCTACACTTTTTTCGACTTTCTAATTTAACTTAACGCAACTTTTTAATGGGCTTGGCAAAAAATCCAATAATGACAATATTTAGGACACACACACACCCTCACAAACCAACAGATTTCCTGCTCTCTTTCTCTCCCTCTGTCTTATGCCGTTTGTTGCTTGCTTGATTGCAATTAGCGACCACCAGAAACAAAACTAAGACCGAATTAACCAAAATCTTAAACAAGTAAGAAGACTCTAGTTGAGTAAGCTCGACTAGAAGATACCCTTAACCCTCGACCATACAGACGGACAGTTGGTCGGGCTAACAGATATACACATATGGCTGTGTAGTTCTGTACCAATACTTGATGGTTTCATATCTCCGGTGTTTCTCAAACGATTTTAATGAATTTTTACAGAAGTTCAATCCCCATTTTCAGTTTTTTGAAATTCAAGATTTTTTGTTATCGATTACATGTGTATATCGTAAACCTAAAAAGTTATCGAAAATTTGAAACAAACTTGTCATGCCTAGGGATTAGGAGAGCTCATATCCAATATTTGGAGTCTCTAGCTTTTGTAGTTTCTGAGATCGACGCGTTCATACATACAGACGGACGGACGGACAGACAGACGGACATGGCCAAATCGACTCGGCTGTTGATGCTGATCAAGAAATTATATACTTTATGGGATCGGAGAAGCTTCCTTCTCCCTGTTACATACTTATGCATAAAACCATTATACCCTTTTTTTTTACCCATTTCATGGGTTAAGGGTATAATAAAAATTCGTGAAAGCCAATGAAACTTAGCTATTTTGTTCGCTGTTATTGTTTTTTCCCCACTCCCAAAATTTACTTATATTCTTCGTGATTGTATTTGTGTTTTGCCACAATGTAAAAGTAATGATGAAAAGGAAGGATGAAACTAAATAACTACAACATAATAACATTTTTAAAATGTTTTTGGGCTTGGATCACAAAAAAACTTGGAAATAGGGATTGAAAACATTTACAAAATAATGAAAATCTGTACAAATTTTATTAAAATCGGTTGAGAAACACCCGGGATATGAAATCATCAAGCATTGGTATAGTAGTTCGGCCGTCTGTCCGCTGTATGGTATCTTTTAGTCGAGCTTACTCGACTAGATCGTTTTTAATTATTATTTCTTTTTAATGGTAATAATTATATAATAGATATGTCAAACTTTAAATACATCAAAACTTACCTAATGCACATTCGTAGCTTGTGTACCAGCCGTGACCGCAACTGGAAATCCACTGATCAGACCCAATCTTATCACAACCTCATAATTTAAAACAAACTTGTGGCTATGGTATAGGATAGCATATGTTGAAAATCTGAATCTCTAGCTAGCTTTTAGAAATGCCACAGAGACTCAAGCAAAAATCGGGTTTTGTGAGCTGAACAGCATTGACATGAACGATCCTCTGCCTTCGGTTGGTTTTGCAAAAGGGGATGAGGGGGGGATGCAAGAAGGAGGGGGATTGGGTCAGACTTTTCAGTTGCGGTCATAGCTGGTACATAAGCAAAATCTATTTAGCAAAAGCAACAAGCAAAACAGAATCGCTTGAATTGTGCAAGAAAAGTCTAAGACGGTAGGAAAGGGTAGGAGAGGGATGGCGCTAAACGAAATACAAATATTACAAATATTTTTTTGTGTACAACAGCCAGTTATCAAGTCCCAAACAGCGAATGGCTTTAACTGTAGTTCGAAAATGCGTTGTGCACCGTACCCAGCAGCCCCGTCCCTCGCCCACATACCCGGTATAGTGAAGAAGGGTGGTGTGGAGAGCAGGAAGAAGGAAGGGCGAAAAAACAGATTTATCACATAGCCTATGGAGCTGTGCGAAAAGAAATAGGCAAATTGTGGAAGTTTTTTTTACTTCTGGGTGTGTCTGTTTGTATGTGTGTGTTGTTGAACAATAGGCTGATGACGTGTCTTTCACATACACACAAAGAAATTTACAAATGTATATACAGAACTTGCGCAGATAGTATAATCAGACTATTTGCAAGGCCGTGACTGATATATTTTCCAATTTGTATCTTTTTTTTTTTTGTTTCTTATTGAAGTTTAATTTTATTTTGACTTACCATACAACATGCAAAGAGTATTATACATTTTTTGCGGAGTATGAAATGCATCCAAAAGTTATATTTCCATATTGCCAAATATGACAAACCTTTAGTAGGTAAGTTTGTAATTTTTGACTACATTTAACAAGTACTTTTATAATTGAAGCTGTGACTCCAATAAGTTTCTCAAAACTTAATGTTGAATTTTAAACGTGGCTTGTTTTATTTTATTTAATTAATTAATTGTTTTATTTTATTTGTCATACTTGAATGCTAAAAACAAATGAAATCATTATTCGTTTCGACCTCAAAGCGAACATAGCTGAAAGATTTTCTTACGGCTTTTATTTTATTTGCTTTGCAATTGTCTGCACAGCCCATAGGCGAAGACAACGGCGGATAATACTTAAGTTATTTTCTTATACCCTTAACCCACGAAATGGGTAAAAAGGTTATAATGGTTTTGTGCAATGTATGTAACAGGCAGACCCTCCGACCCTATAATATATATATTCTAGGAAAGCTTCAACCGCCGAGTCGATAATGCCATTGGTCTGTCTGACCATCTGTATATATGAATGCGTCGATCTCAGAAACTATAAGAGCCACAGCATTAAGGGTATCTTTTAGTCGAGCGTATTCTACTAGATTCTTCTTACTTGTTTTTTTGTGCTTTAATGCGTGGCTCGCTGGGGTTGGGTTGACCTACCGACCGACCGCCCAAACTACCCACCCTAGCAAAAGTCACAGAGAGCACCGAGGCACTCAAATTTATTTAAGAAAATCACAAAAAATATAAATGTTAATTTGTCTTTTTGGTTTTTTGTTTTATTCTTACCATGTGATTTATTTCAACTCCCATTTCAGATTTTTAAACCCTTAACCCATGAAATGGGTAAAAAAGGGTGTAATGGTTTTGTGCAAAAGTATATAATAGGGAGAAGGAAGCTTCTCCGACCCCATAAAGAAGTCTCTAGATTTTGGATATAAGTTCTGCTAATCCCTATGCATAGAAAAAAACCTTGAATTTAAAAATATTGAAAATGAGGATTGAAACTATAAACAAAATAATTTTAATATAATATATTTTATATTATAAAGAGTAAGATTTACAAGTTTCAAATTTGCTGAAATTACAGACATACACATATATACATGTACCGCTGTACCAATGCTTTATGGTTTCATATCTCAGGTGTTTCTGAACCGATTTTAATAAAAATTTCACAGATGTTAATTATTTTGTAATAGTTTCAATGCCCAATTAAAGTTTTTATTTATTATCGGTTGCATGTGTATAAACCGGAAAAGTTATCATAAATTTGAAAGAAACTTGCTATGCCTAGGGATTAGGAGTGCTCATTTTCAAAATATGGAGTCTTTAGCTTTTGTAGTTATTGAGATCGGCGCATTCATACATACGCACGGACGGACAAATGGACGGACAGACGGACATGGCTATAACGACTCGGCTGTTGATGCTGATCAAGAATATATTTATACTTTATGGGGTCGGAGCAGCTTCCTTCTGCCTGTTACATACTTTTGCACAAAACCATTATGCCCTTTTTTAACCATTTCATGGGTTGAGGGTATAAAATATGTCTGGTATTTAAGAAAATAACCGTGATATCATAAAATTCCTGATGTTGCTTTTTGCGTTGCAAAGTAATGAAATAATAAAATATTATTAATAAACTCAATAATAATAAACCGATGCAATTTAATGGGTTATTCTATCCACACAAATGTGAATAATGTTCAGTGGAGTATTACAATTTATTTAAACAAAACTATAAGCTTATTGCTCAGTTCTTCTCTCTTCTGGTTGAGTCTGCAGTTCGACGTGAACGGTTGTAAGATTTTTGTTTACTCTCGCTTGTGTGTCCCCTGTCCCTGTTCTGATTTCGCTTGTCTGGTTAAGCTGGATTCTCTTTGGTTTTTGTTTGGTCATTGAACAAAACAAGTGAAAGGCTGCCAAAGAAACGAGGGAGCGCTGGAGTGTTAGATCTCTAACGTTCTAAATGAAGCAAGGTAAAAATGGGGCGCATGAATATAATAATGTCGCTAGTTTTTTTTTCCTACAAGCACACATACTATCTTTAGTATATCCATATATACAGCTGCGAAATTAAAAATATAATCACCAAGCTACTTTTTCTTATATAACTGTATCTATATTTTCGAACTAAAACAAGTAAGAAGGCTCTAGTCGAGTACGCTCTACTAGAAGATACCCTTAACCCTTGATCATACAGACGGACAAACGGTCGGGCTGACAGACATACTCATATGTACATGTACTACTGAACCAATGCTTGATGGTTTCATATCTCCGATGTTTCTTAACCGATTTTAATGAAATTTTTACAGAAGTTCATTATTTTTCTAATAGTTTCAATCCTAATTTTCAGTTTTTTGAAATTCAAGAATTTTTTGTTATCGATTACATGTGTATATCGTAAAACTGAAAAGTTATCGAAAATTTGAAACAAACTTGTCATGCCTAGGGATTGGGAGAGTTCATATCCAAAATCTGGAGTCTCTAGCTTTTGTAGTTTCTGAGATCGACGCGTTCATACATACAGACGGACGGACAGACGGACGGACGGACAGACGGACATGGCTAAATCGACTCGGCTGTTGATGCTGATCAAGAATATATATACTTTATGGGGTCGGAGAAGCTTCCTTCTGCCTGTTACATACATTTGCACAAAAACATTATACCCTTTTTTTACCCATTTCATGGGTTAAGGGTATAAAAAGACAAATTTAATCTTTATATTTTTTGTAACAACAACGACTATTAGCAAAAGAACCAACTAATAGCAAAAAAGGTCGACTTTGGTAAAACGGGTGCATTTGTGGAGCGGGAGATGTGGGTGTGAGTGGGAGTAGAATCCTCACGACATTGTTGGGTGTGCCCTAAAGCGCGCGACGTCTTGTGGCATGGTTAGTTGAGGAATACAAATTCACCTGATTCCGATTCCCTAGCAACAGCGACCAAACACAAAATCGAAAAGTCGAAAAAACTGCTTATAAGTTAAAACGTAGCAAGTAAAAAAAACTTATGGTAGGTGTGTGGGCAGCATGGGAGCGCTTTACTCTCGCTCTGTTTCAGTCATCGGTGTTGACTTTTTATACCCTTAACCCATGAAATGGGTAAAAAATGGTATAATGTTTTTGTGCAAATGTATGTAACAGGCTGAAGGAAGCTTCTCCGACCCCATAAAGTATATATATTCTTGATCAGCATCAACAGCCAAGTCGATATAGCCATGTCCGTCTGTCTGTATGTATGAACGCATCGATCTCAGGAACTACAAAAGCTAGAGTCTACAGATTTTCGATAGGAGCTCTCCTAATCCGTAGGCATAGCAAGTTTGTTTCGAATTTTCGATAACATTTGCGGTTTACGATATGCACATATAATCGAAAACAAAAAATTTTGAATTTCAAAAACTGAAAATGAGGATTGAAACTATAAGCAAATAGTGAACTTCTGTGAAATTTTCATTAAAATCGGTTAAGAAACACCGGAGATATGAAACTATTAAGCATTGAGAAGTACACAGCTATATGTGTATGTTTATCAGCCTGACAATCTGTCCGTCTGTACGGCCAAGGGTTAAGGGTATCTTCTAGTCGAGCTTACTCGACTAGAGTCTGCTTACTTGTTTCTTTTATACTTGCTGGGTTTGGGTTTACTCCTTTTGCCCAAGCTTCTGACTTTTATGTAATTATGTATGTATGTATATGAATTCGGCTGTTAGCTGTACAAAAATTGGTCTGGACTGCGGGAGAATGGCGACATAGTACAGGACAATGCTTGACAAAGGCAATCAGAAATTTAGAAACACTAAAAGGGGGAAAAACTTTGACTAGATTGTTAGTTTTATTGAAAGTAATTTCTAAGTTGAATAACAAAACATATTAAATTGTAGCATTGTTTTTGAGAAACCAATATTTTTCCACAATACTTACCAGCTTCTTTAAAAATTTGGGTAACTATTAAATATATTTATTGTTAGTTATTAAAAATTACTACATTGAATACTTAAGAACTAAAAAAAATATTTAAACCACTTAAGAAATAAAATGACAACTAAACTAAACAACTAATCAAACAACAAATACTTGAATTCGAAATTTATTTAATTTTAAGCGCAAATATATTTTTTATACCTAAACCCATTGAATGGGAGAGAAGCATCTGAAGTTTAGTTGATATGCATCCTGTGTGTATGATTGCACGCTCACACATACATACATATAATTGAATGTATGCTTTTAATCTAGGGTTTAGGGTACAACCTTGTTATAAGTAGGCAATGGGATATTATGAAAGCAAAAGTGTTTCGTCCCGACCTACAGAAACAACAAATAACAAAATTAGAAAGTAACCTGTGCAAGTTATTTGGAATCAAAATAAACAAGACGACAACGAAAAATCCAACATAACAAACACTTAAACACACCCACACATAGGATACGGCGGCAAAGATAGAAAAGCGTAAACAGCAGCTGTATTTAGCATCAAAAGCAACAGCCGAAGAAGAAGCAGATGTAACAAGTGCAGAAGCTAAAGTAAAGTAACGTAGTAAAGTAAAGAAACTGGGCAAAGTGAAAGACGCGTAACTTGCTTATGTGACCGAGCAACCGAGTAATAAAATAGCATGAAGCAAACAGAGACGCTGGCAGAGGCAGAGGCAGCGACAGTGATGTTCCGCGCAGTGTAAATAAAAGTGTAAAGCGCACAAAGGCAGAGCTAAACAAGTAAGAAGACTCTAGTGGAGTAAGCTCGACTAGAAGATACCCTTAACCCTTGACTATACAGACGGACAGATGGTCGGGCTAACAGACATACACATATGGCTGTGTAGTTCTGTACCAATACTTGATGGTTTCATATCTCCGGCGTTTCTCAACCGATTTTAATGAAATTTTTACAGAAGTTCATTATTTTGCTTATAGTTTCAATACTCATTTTCGGTTTTTTTTGTTATCGATTACATGTGTATATCGTAAACCTGAAAAGTTATCGAAAATTTGAAACAAACTTGTCATGCCTAGGGATTAGGAGAGCTCATATCCAAAATCTGGAGTATCTAGCTTTTGTAGTTCCTGAGATCGACGCGTTCATACATACAGACGGACAGACAGACGGACATGGCTAAATCGACTCGGCTGTTGATGCTGATCAAGAATATATATACTTTATGGGGTCGGAGAAGCTTCCTTCTGCCTGTTACATACATTTGCACAAAAACATTATACCCTTTTTTTTACCCATTTCATGGGTTAAGAGTATAAAAAGTGAAAGAGAGAAAATTCACATAATAATAAAAATGCCGGTTGCTTTAGCGGCTGATTTTTAGCAGCCAAAAACACACACACGGACATATTGTGACAAAAATGTTGCCCATTTTGGATATCCTATTGCGTCGCATACTATTTTCGTCAGTCAGCTGATTTTAATCATGCTTCTCATATGTCTTTACTTGCTCACTTAGCGCTTTTTGGTTATGTGAGTTGATTATTTTGATCATTTTACTTCTCCCTTCTCAGTGTGCAGCAGCAGCCGCTGCGACGCGACGCCTTCTTTTATTTTCTATTTTTGCTTTTCACCAACGCTTCGTTATTGTATGTCTAGCTTTTTATACCCTTAACCCATGAAACGGGTAAAAAATGGTATAATGATTTTTTGCAAAAATATGTAACAGGCAGAAGGAAGCTTCTCCGACCCCATAAAGTATATATATTATTGATCAGCATCAACAGCGGAGTCGATTGTATGAACGCGTCGATCTCAGGAACTACAAAAGCTAGAGACTCCAGGCATAACAAGTTTGTTTCAAATTTTCGACAACTTTTTAGGTTTACGATATGCACATGAAAATGGGGATTGAAACTATTAACAAACTAATAAGCATCTGTGACATTTTTTTAAAATCCGTTCAGAAACACCGGAGATATGAAGTCGTCAAGCATTGCAATGCATTGGTACAGTTTAACTCGTATATGTATGTCGTCAGCCCGGCCGTCTGTTCGTCAGTATGGTCAGGGGTTAAGGGTATCTTCTAGTTGAGCTTACTTGACTAGAGCATTCTTACTTGTTTATATAACAAACACTGTTGGTTTCTGTCTTTAGCAAACTAATGTTTGCCTTTTGGTTTTCCTGTGAGATGCGTGGTAAGAGTAAAAAAGTTGCAGCTAAATTAAAAATATGTGGTCTACTTTTTGGTGGCCAAAAAGTCATGAGTATTGGTTTTGAGCAGAAGCGCAACGACAGCAAATTTTTGAAGAATTTTTAATTAAAATGAAAACAAGCAGCAAGCAGCAACGACGACGTTATGTCGTTGTCTGCATGTGTTGTTAACAGGTTTGTTTTTGTAATTGTGTAAACATACAAAAAAAAAGACAATGGCGACGGCGACAAATTCTTCGGATTTTACTTAAAGCTCAGCGTGAGTGCGCACAAAAGTAGTTAGTAAATTGCAACCATATACACAACCAGACACACATGAGAGAAAAAGGATTTGGGCAGCCCGATGGTCACGTAGCAAGGTAGGTTCAACTCAAAAGCCAAGGTCCACAACAAAGTATTTTTTTGAAGGGGTTGGGTTGACAATCTGTGTGACAAACATTACGGCTCTCTCTCTCTCTCTCTGTCCGGCAGGAGTGCTTTTTGCGGCTTTCTACGACTATGCCATTTAATCTAAACATCATTCACGTTGTATACATGGCACGTCTGCCAAGCCTTGCTTTTCTACTTCTAGTTTCTTTTTTTTTAATTTTTACTGTCCTTTGTTTCGTTTTTATACCCTTAACCCATGAAATGGGTTAAAAAAATTTTATAATGGTTTTGTGCAAAAGTATGTAACAGGGAGAAGGAAGCTTCTCCGACCCCATAAAGTATATATATTCTTGATCAGTATCAACAGCCGAGTCGATATAGCCATGTCCGTCTGTCCGTCTGTCCGTCTGTCCGTCCGTCCGCCCGTCCGTCCGTCCGTCCGTCTGTATGTATGAACGTGTCGATCTCAGAAACTACAAAAGCTAGAGACTCCAAATATCGGATATGAGCTCTCCTAATCCCTAGGCATGACAAGTTTGTTTCAAATTTTCGATAACTTTTCAGGTTTACGTTATATACACATGTAATCGATAACAAAAAAAATCTTGAATTTCAAAACACTACAAATTTCATTAAAATCGGTTGAGAAACACCGGAGATATGACACCATCAAGTATTGGTACAGAACTACACAGACATATGTGTATGTCTGTTAGCCCGACCATCTGTCCGTCTGTATAGTCAAGGGTTAAGGGTATCTTCTAGTCGAGCTTACTCGACTAGAGTCTTCTATTTTTTTTTTTTGAGAAGGAACGCCCATGCTCAAACGGGGCATCGGAATTCGAAGTGTTACAGCATAACTGTGGGACTCTTGAGTCTACACACAAACATAAGGCTAAATAGCTTTGAAGCGCCGTAGAGTTTGAAGACAGACCACGTTTCATTTCCGTAACTCAGTTGTTGCTTTTTGTGCAGCTGCTGATCCTGCCTGTACTGCCCACCTCTGTTGCAGAGAAGAGAGATAGTATTTCTGAAAAAAAATCATTTTTAAAACACGAGTAAGCTCGACTAGAAGATACCTTTAACCCTTGACCTGACACATACGGTCATACTTGCACTACAGTACCAATGCTAAAAATTTTAATCTTAATATCTCCAGTGTTTTCATCCGAATTTATTAAAAATGACATAGATTTTCATTATATGTCCACAATCAAAAGTCCCATTTTCGAAATTCAAGATTTTGTTGATATCGATTACATGAGTATATCGTTAACCGGAAAATATAACGAAAATTAAAACTAAACTTTTTAAGTTCTTAGCTTTTATTGTATAGGGTCTTTAAATAAGGGCGGGTAGATGTTGAAATGGAATAAAACAAGCTGTGTGTGAGGTATTGCCTTAATTTTGAAAGGCCCATGTATGCCATTAATAATGAAATATGACATCATTCAAATGGCCACCACGCCTACCGTAAAATGGGCGCAATGCGCGCAATTTACGTGTTAACGAACACCCATTTTGATAATAAAGTTTTATTATTTGTACATGCTGTTCAATCGTGTAACTTTCCATGATGATTTGGCATGAGCAACTTAATAATAAAAAAAATATTGAACAGCTAAAACAAAATGGCCGCCACGTGCCGCCAAAATTTACCCGAGCCATTTGAAACACCCTATATAAACGCTTTTAACGTACGGACTAACAGATGGAAATGGCTATATCGACTCGGCTGTTAATGCTGTTCAAGAATATATATACTTTTCCTTTTGCCAATCAAGAATACTTAATTTTGTATCTGTTCATACACAATATACAAAACTTTTAAGTTTGCTTGTTGCTCGTCACGTTAAATAAAATAGTACAGATATCCCATCGATTAAAGTAGTTTTTGTTACATGTTATGTAACAGACAAAGTTAATCGGTAAAATATATTTCGTTAAGAGATATCTATCAGCCGATTTGTTATTTGGATCAGTAGAGTTAAGTTCTTGGAAGCAAACACTTTTTCGATAAAAGCAACAAACGGTCATTAATTGCATAAAGTATTTATTGTGCTTACGATTAATTTCTTTAAATTATTTTTTATAAATATTTCTATAAATAAACAAAAAATGAAATGCTTAAAAGCCTTTTTTGCTTCGCTGTTTTGGCACTAAGGCCAGAACGCAATCATCATCATCGCCATCATTATTAAATGTATGTCCGTTACGTTTTTCCTTTAAAAGAGTTTGCCGATCAGCTGACAATCAATATTTAAACTCTCGCAGCAAAACAAAACATCGAGTGATAATAAAAGAGGAAGTAAGAATACTTTAGTCTAGTAAGCTCGACCTTAACCCTTAACCGTGAACTTAAAAAGTTATAGAAAATTTGAAATAAATTTGCTATGCCTAGGGATTAGGGGAACTCTTATCCAAAATCTTGAGTCTCTCCCTTTTGTAGTTGCTGAGATCGAGGCGTTCATACATACAGACGTTGGGACGACAGGCTATATCGACTAGGCGTTGATGCTGATCAAGATCAATATATATACTTTATAGGGTCGGAGAAGCTTTCTTCTGCCTGTTACATACTTTTGTACAAAACCATTATACCTTTTTTTAGACATTGCATGGGTTAAGAATATAAAAATAGCACAGAGAGGGTAAAAAGAAAATTAATTTCTTTTTTTGTTTTGATGGGGAAGGGGTGGGTGTCATCTTCTTTTAAGTTATTTAGTTGGCAGAGAGAGGTGCCCAATGCAGCAGTAGTAGGAGGAGTAGCGCGGTGGCATCAAAAGCAACTCCTATATTCATTTCCGGCAGTCAAAGCTGCGTCCTGTGTGTGTTCCAATCCCCAAAAAGGGTGGGTAGGGTGCCAAATTTGTGGTGCCCATCTGTTGGAGTTAGTTGGCATTTTGCGACTGCGTCCCTGGGCAATTTTTTTTTTCGTCTCTCCGATAACCCAACAATGCTGCTTTATGTGTCGTGTCTTTCCATATTTCTGCATTCGATATTGATTTTCTTTAAATATTTGTATACACTACGATGGCATAGGGTAATCATTAAATATCTTACAAAATGCTTAAGGAAGTAATATGGTTAATTTGTGAAAAAAGCGCCCTTTTTATACCCTTAACCCATGAAATGGGTAAAAAATGGTATAATGATGTTGTGAAAATGTATGTAACAGGCAGAAGGAAGCTTCTCCGACCCCATAAAGTATATATATTCTTGATCAGCATCGATAGCCGAGTCGATTTGTCCGTCTGTCTGTCCGCCTGATCCCTAGGCATAGCCAGTTTGTTTCAAATTTTCGATAGCTTTGAAGGTTTACGATATACACATGTAATATATAATAAACAAATCTTGAATTTCAAAAAACTGAAACACTAGAAGATACCTTTAACCCTTGACCATACAGACGGACAGACGCACGGGTTAACAGACATACACATATGTACGTGTACCATATCTCCGGTGTTGCTTAACCGCTTTTAATAAATATTTCACAGATGTTCATTATTTTCTTAATAAAGGGTGTTTTTTTAAAGGTATTTTAAAAAAATAATTGAAAACATTGTAAAAGTTATAAAAATTTGTGAAACTTCTTTTAAATTACATCATCAAGCATTGGTACAGTAGTGCAGTTATGACCCTATGTGTCAAGTCAAGGGTTAAGGGTATTTTCCAGTCGAGCTTACTTGACCAGATCCATTTTACTTGTTTAGATTTACGACATACACACACACACACATCTGGCTTCCTCCTTCCTTAAATTGGTCTGTGTGTATGCTAATGAAGTCTCTTCTTTGGCGCTCATGCTTCACAAGGGCTCCTAGCCCCCATACAGAAACTTGGGTCTCTCTGGACGCTGGGCCCAAGCTCATGTCATTTGGGTGCTTGTTAATCCCTGATACTAAAGACCAAGAACGACAATGTGGTCCTGCAAATGGGAGTGCCCTCCTCTTGGATTGCCGCTCACACTCGAGTTGAATTATTCCCTTGGGTAGTCTCCACAACTCGTCCAGTGCACACACACGCCTGGAATCCGTAAGCCATGTTTCGGTATTAGTTTGCTTTACGTGATGTCGTTGCACTTCCCTTACTTTTTAATATGGCTTCTTGCAGAAGTATGTAACAATCAAAAGGTCATACTTTCAGACTGCCATTCATACATATAGACGCACGTAGCGCGGGCATGACCGTACGTGTAAGGTCTAGAGTTTAGGGTATCTCCTAGTCGACCTCAACTAGAATTTTCTTAAATGTATTCTATTTTAATTTGGTTGTATTTTTTTTCCATTTCCCAGCAATTTCTGGCGCGTGCATGGCTGTGTGCGTGTGGAAAACACCAGAGATATAATTGCATTTTTCCTTTCGCAGTTAATCGAATTTTTTTTTCTACAGATCCATATCCTGTGTTGTATGCAAGCTCTTTTTAGTCTGCATGTCGATTTTCTTTGCATAGATTATTCTCGTTTTGTTCCTTGAAATGAAATGGGTAAAAAAAAGGTATAATGGTTTTGTGCAAAAGTATGTAACAGGGAGAAGGAAGCTTCTCCGACCCCATAAGTATATATATTCTTGATAAGCATCAACAGCCGAGTCGAGTTTGCCATGTCCGTCTGTCTGTCCGTCCGTCTGTACGTATGAACGCGTCGATCTCAGAAACTACAAAAGCTAGAGACTCCAAATATTGGATATGAGCTCTCCTAATCCCTAGGCATGACAAGTTTGTTTCAAATTTTCGATAACTTTTCAGGTTTACGATATACACATGTAATCGATTACAAAAAAAATCTTGAATTTCAAAAAACTGAAAATGAGGATTGAAACTATAAGCAAAATAATAAACTTCTGTAAATATTTCCGGAGATATGAAACCATCAAGTATTGGTACAGAACTACACATATGTGCCCGACCATCTGTCCGTCTGTATGGTCAAGGGTTAAGGGTATCTTCTAGTCGAGTAAGCTCTTACTTACTTCTTCTTACGTCTTCTTACTTGTTTATATCCTGAACCCGTGAATTGATTGAAAGGGGTATAGTGGTTTTGTGCAAAATTATATAACACACGGAAGAAAGACTAACTGCTCATGTCCAGTATATACCAGAGGTGGGATCCTTTTTACCATTAGAAACCACATTTAAATTAGGCGAGAAAATGTTGTCTCGCAACAGTAGGTACTTCCCAAGCAGGAAAGTAAACGGCGAGCATGTTCTCGAAGGCATGGATGTTTAACAGCATTTTTCCAGATTTCTATTGGATCCTTTTTAGCGTTAAAAAGAAATTTGATGATACTATCTTCCCCTAAATCAATCAACTCCATTTGTAGTTCTCCATTATAGTTTTTCTTTTTTGAAAAACGATAATTTTTTCTGAACGCTTGGATCTTTTACCGCATTTCATAAATAAACCTCGTTTCACATTGCAGGCATATATTTAAATTGTTTGGTTTTGTCATCATATCAGACAAAAATGAAAGGTTTCTAAGAAATACTTCATCTGATAGATCACATTGCTTTCCTTGTTCTTGATAAAAGTTTAAAATTTGTCGTCGTCAAAACTTTTATCAAAACCTGACCTGTTGATAGCTAGCGAACCTTGCAGTAGTAGGGTGGTCAACACTATACGTTTCCACATCTAAAGAGAGCATCTGCCGAAATTCACGATGACGCATTGCATTTACACGAATATAGTTGACAATGGCACTGGTTCTGTCCAGAGTGTTTTGCAAAATGGTAGATTTTGCGCAACGATTTTGCTGATGCAAAATTCAGTGCTATGATATCAATCATTTCAAGTTTAAGTTTTCGTTTTTTAACAAATCAACGAATCCTTCTTTTTTGCCTCTCATGGAAGGTGCGCCATCGGTGCAGACACTGACTAAATTACTGACATTCAATTGTAATTTATTACATACTTCTTTGAAGTTTTCGAAAATATTGGGTCCGCGAGTTCTTCGACTTAGTGTACCCAACGCAATTTTCTTCGTAACATTGAAAATTTTTAGTTATAGCACGAATGAATTATAAAACTTGTGCCGAATCTGTTTTATCAGTGCTTTTATCTAAAGCAATTGAAAAATAAACATCTTCATTTTGTATAATTGTATGAAGTTGCTCTGTTACATTTTGCGCTAATTCGTGCTGTCGATCTGTTACATCTTCTTGATCTTCTTGAAAGAGGTATTTGCTTGTATTTGTCAACATTTCTTGGATCTAACATGGATCTAATCATTTCAATGTCACTAAATGGTTTGCCCCTTTTTTCAAGTATATGTGCTATTTTATACTTAACAGCAACTGCGGCGGAATTTTTATTTACATCGGCACTAAAAGATGCCTGCTGATGCTTCTCATTTTTCAACTTTTGAAGTGCCGCTTTTCGTGATTCACCTTCTAAAGCGATGCTATAAGTGTTTAATTGCAATCGCTTTTTTTTAAGTATTTAAAACTGTATTCTACATTAAATGTTTTGTTCTTATCACACGATTTTCTTCTCTTACTATTTGACATGATGGATAAAAAAAAAATATTAAATAATATCTTTAACAAAGTGTATACTTTCTAGAAATACAATAAAACGGTAAGTGTTATAAGCACGTACAGTTTGCTGAAGATCGCCAAAGGGAAGCGTTGAGAGATGCGAGTCAGCCAAAACCAAAGCAAGATTTGACACTCAAATGGGAGATCTGAAACCGAGTTTTGTTTACTTCTTAGTCGAGGTAGTTGGCGCTGCTAGCGCTAATTTAAATTTGTTTTGCAAAGACAATTAGATTAATGAATTGCTCTGTGTAATCGATGATGCAACCAATTTAATATCGATGTAAACATATCGTTTGTTAGCATTTGGCTGCTCTGTTTGACAAATTTTGTAAATAGTATTTTGTAATTTTAATTTATTTTCAAATAAATATTACATAGAACATTATTCGTTTCTTTTAGATGTGTAAATTACATAAACATTGTGTAATTTTCAGTAAAGTGAAAAATTATTTATTTGGATATAAAACCAACATTTTGACAATACTCTAAAAAAAGCATAATTGGTTTCTAAAATTCTACAATTTTTAATTCCCAATATTCCTTCTGTATAAAAAACAAAATTGAAAAAAAAAATAAAAAAAACACACACACATAAGCCGGTTTTTTTTTTCGTTTAGTTCATTCTTATTGCAACTCGGGGGCGCTAAAAACTGTTTATAAAATTAACATTGAGTGTCCAAGTCTCAAACGGATGGGATGTGGGCCAGAGCCTCGCTCAAGTGTGTAAGAGTCCGTTTCAGACAAGTATTCTGAAGTCATGTTATAATATGACTGTCTTTGGTGGGATTTTTCGCGCAACTGTCATGGCGTTGATGTACAATAGTTGTTTAAAACGATTTCTACCATTTTGTACTAGGTGGCAAAGGGCCGCACAAGAACATCGGGGATGCAGCAGGTTCCCCACCTATGGTATATACTCTTCATTAGAATCAACAACTGAGTCCGTCTGCCGTTGCTTCCGTATGTAGCAACTCGTTGATCTCGGATATTATAAGAGCTAGAAACATTACATTGAATATAAACTCCTCTTTATAGGAAAAACAAGTTTGTTTCAAAATATCGATAACTTTTCTGGTCTTCGTTTTTTCATTTGTTGTCATTATTTTGTATACTGTATCTAAAACAAATACTCCACTTTTAAAACAAAAATTTTGGTGCTATCGCCAATAATTGTTTATCGAAAACTAAAAAGTTATTGATAAGTTAAACCAAGATTATTCTGCCTATAGTTCAAGAACATATATCTAATTTCTGGTGTCTCTCTATCATAATATTTCTGAAATCGACGAGTTCTTACAGACGCTAAATTATAATGTATACGCTTCCTTATGCATGTTATATTTGTTTACATTTCCTAAAACCCCTGTACCCATTTCATGGGTTTAAGCTGTATTTAATATGTAAAAAACACTTGATCAAAATCGATTACGAAACACCGGAGATATTGAAGTTAAGTGGTTCAAAGAAGCTTTATCGACTAAGCCTTCTTTCTTGTTTCAAATGTAGGTATTTAATTTACATAATATATTCACAAACTTAAAAAACATAAGTATATGTTGTAACATTAGAAAAACGTTAAAAAAGCACCAATCTCACACATATGCAGGGGAAACAACGCAATCTCAGAATTTTCGTGCAACTGTTTTGGTGTATATACTCGATAACTCTCATCATTTCATTAAATATTTTCATTGATTTGAATAGGCAATATTTTAACATTTGCATTTTTATACAAATATATTCAAATTTCCAATCCGTCAATATAAAAGTTAAACCATGTAAGTTTTTTGTTGCAGTGTTTAAAAAAGTGTAATTTTATAGAAAATTATTTGAAATTTTATTTTAACACATTTCTAAATAAATCTTCAGTGAAATTGAAATCACAAGTTTCGATACTTAATGTTATAGGCTAAAAGGTTTAAGCAAAACAAAACAATTTTTTTTTCTTTAAACTTGAACTTCAAAGTTTTGATGCAAGCTTTTGGGGTAAAGATCCAGCTATCTTTCCACCATATTTTGTAACTTTCGCTGCCCTGAATTGAAAAAAATTTATATTTGAATGGTTTGACGAATATGGATCTTTTAGAGCACAAAATAAGATGTATTTATTTATTTTTTTTTTTTTTGCACGTCGGGTTAGGAAGAAAAACAATTACTGCAAAACCTTGAAAACACACTTTTGGGGTTTTACAACCGTTTACGCCCTAAAATTCCGCCGTAATAATCAAGCTCAGAGAACAGCATCGGGATCATCACTGAGAATTACCCTCTAAATAAGTTTAATACTCTTTGCAAATTTTTTTAAGATTTTAAATTAAAATAAAAAATATAAGAGAAATATTACCCACTTTATTGGTTAAGGACATAAAAATGTATTATTTATTATTATAAATAATTTATGAAAAGAGTGTTCAAATTTGTTTAGTCTTTGCATACTATTAAGTGAAAAATGTAACATAGAAACACACCAAACATAGATTTAAAGTGACTTTTTGTTGCAAAATTAAATACCTTATGACCTTAATTTGTTTTCCTTTTTCTATTTAACAGGTAAGCTAAAAAAAAATAAGAAGAAAACTGCAACCGTCTGCGATCTGCCCACTAATTGTGCTATTTTTCAAGTAACTTTATTATTATATTTTATATATTCTTGATCAGTATCAACAGCCGAGTCGATATAGCCATGTCCGTCTGTCTGTCCGTCCGTCTATCTGTATGTATTTACGCGTCAAACTAAGGAACTGCAAAAGCTAGACACTCCAGATTATGGATATAAGCTCACCTAACCCCTAGGCATAGCAATATTGTTTCAAATTTTCGATAACTTTTCCGGTTTACGATATACACATGGAATCGATAAGAAATAAAACTTGAAAATCGAAAACTTGAACATGGGGATGGAAATTATATGCAAAATAATGAACATCTGTGAAATTTGTATTAAAATCGGTTCAGAAACACCGAAGATATGAAACCATCAAGCTTTGGTACAGCGGTCTATCCGTCTGTACGATCAAGGGTTAGGGGTTATATATAAACATATACTTGGTATATATAAACATATACATATATAAAATGTATGTGTTTGAATTTTTACATAACAAATTCCTACCAAAAATATAAACATATGCTGTTTTGAACGTTCTAGCGTTGGGCGGCACCAAATCATGAAACACTCCAAATAATCAATATTTTTTCCTAATATCATGTGTTCGGTTGTACATAATACATAAGTGACCTAGACATATGCATACAAATGTATTTAAAACAAAATTTTTATATTTTGAAACCGAAGGTCAAAAGATTATGATTTTGTGCAACGTGCTTGTGCTTCATGGTGCCTGTCCTTCTGTACGTATACGTTTTAACACCCTTAAAACTAGAGACTTTGCAAATATCTTAGTCCAGACATATCTTAGTGTCAGACAAAGTATTAAGATTGGAAAGTTATGCCTACTGGGGGACATCGGAAACAGCTAGACCAAATTTGGTGGGGAAATAACTGGTTATTACTCCTCAATTTGCATCAAGTGCTTGGAGTTAACCCATTTTGTGTAAATATAACTAGAGCCATATATCAGCATCAAAATGTTGGATGCCACGCAAACCCGTTTTTTTTAAATCCGTAGTCCCCATAGCTTTCATAATGTTTGAGCAAGAGTCACCAAATTTGGTGTGAAAAAAGCTTGTTATATCGCCGTAGAATATGAATCAAATCTATTGCAAACACCGCTCCAGCCTCTTAGCAACTCTTTAATACCCGTATTAACGGAGCAACGTTTTCATTTGTTAATTATGAAAATTAAAAATTTTTAAAAATTAAAATTTTAATGCTAAACTGTTAACTTTGCTTTTAAGATTAGAACTTGAGAAATGAAACACCAAAAACAGCACTGCTGGAGCAATATGAAAACAGCGTCCAAAACTTTCTTATAAACCATACTCCTTATGCGCGTAGTTGTGCCCGACCTTATTAGCCATTATATTCTTGATCAGCATCAAAAGCCAAGTCAATGTCCGTCTGTCTGTATGTATAAACACGTCGATCTCAGGAACTTTAAAAGATAGAGACTCCAGATTTTGGATTTGACAAGTTTATTTCAAATTTTAATAACTTTTCCGGTTTACAATATACATGAACAAAATAATGAATATCTGCAAATTTTTTAACATTGGTTGATAAACACTGGAGATAAGAAATCATCAAGCATTGGTACAATAGTGTAAGTATGTGTATGTCTGTCCATATGGTTAAGGCTTTAGGGTTAAGGATATCTTCAAGTCGAGCTTACTCGACTAGCGTATTTTTAGTTGTTCTTTATATATTGTGTTTATAATATTATTAAAATAAGCAGAAAACAATAGGTTGCAACTTTTTTGGGACAATTTAAAAAAGTAAAATTGATGGCGTCTAAATTATAAGGATGTTAATATTTAAAATGTTCTGCTTTAGCCTTAACAACTTCCCTTAACCTATTATTCATTGAAGATATCAGCGTCTGTGTAGTTTCTGGCCTAATTTTGCTCTATTCATCAATCAGAGCATTTGTGAGATCCTGATTGTTGGAAATGCTATGCTTCTGTATATTATTTTCCAAATCACTAATTTCTTAATAACACTTAAATATATGCAGAATAGGCCAGTGGAATTATCATGTGGGCGCAGGTCCAGATAAGCCAGGACTGTACTATTCCAGACTTATGCTCATTGTTTTGGTAAAACCGGAAATCCCGTCTGATTCCTAACTTCTTGCCACATAATTGTAAATTTTTCTTTAGTATATTGAGGTACATATTATTGTCCATTGTATTCTCAACAGACAGCAAGTTCCCGGAATCGGCTGCCGGGATACATCCCCATACCATTACACTTTCTCCGCTATGCTTGACTATTGAATTTAAGTGTTTAGGATTTAGTTCATTATTGGAATGTTGAATGTGAACGCGCCTGGAACATCGACTGTGCACCAGGAGTCCAAATCCTTGTCTAATTGAATTTTTGGTAACATCATATTAGTGCCTTTATTTATAGAGCATTAAAGTCATGGTTTCGTAGAACCAGGCGGACAGTTTCCTGACTGCACCTTTTCCCCATTTAATCCAGAACTTGTTCAGCCAGCTTTGGAGCCGATAGCTTCGGTTTTCCTTTAATTTCTGGTGATCATCATTTTGCGCCAATGCATGTATTCTTGTATACAAGTAGCTAAACAAAGGGCATCTGGGAAACATTTTGTGTTTACTTAGCCAGTTTTGTGGAAAATAACACCCTCAGCTAAAAGACCATCTTAAATGTTAAATGTTCTTATAGGGCTGCTGCACACTTAAACGATAAGCAGTTGTTGTAAATGCAGTTGCATGCTTTGTACTCAATTTCGCTTATTGCATCGAAAACCGATAATAAGCAAAGCCAGTTAAAAACACACATACCCACAGACATTCAGCATAAACTCGGCATTGTGTGTGTTATTTAAGTGCATAAGTAAGACTTCTACTTGCAACGGAAACCTTACAAGAGACAAATAACAACAACAACAGCGCCAACGATTGTTGTTGTTTTTCATTGGTAACAAATTACTCATGCGAAAAAAAGTTTGTTGTCATGTTTTTTTTCACTAAAATTTTCACTATTTACATGTATGTGTGCCAATATATATATAATATATGATATGCCTACAAATGTATAAACGCGATTGTAGTAGGGTGATCAGTTAATTAAAAAGAGGGACATCAGAAGTATTTAGGTTTAATGTAACGAAATACTGGCGTTCTACAGGAGTATTGGAGAGTGCCCAATGGTTCAGTTTTTGAACGCGTTAACACTTTGAGACGAACAATCGGGAATGGCTATATCGACTCGGCTCTTGATGCTGATCAAGAACAAATATACTATATGGGGTCGGAGATTCTTTCTTCTGCCTGTTACATACATTTGCAGAAATCAAATTGCACTTTTTATCCATTTCATGAGTTATGGGTAAGGTATGATACATTTTAAAAGCTAGAAACTCCAGATTTTGGATACGAGTTATCCTAAGGCAGTTCAACTTTACTTCAAATGTTCAACAATTTTCCGGATTACGGTATCACAATCACAAAATAACAATTAATAGTGGAGATGGAAAACATTGACAAAATAATGCAAATCTGGAAATCATTTTATTATACCGAGGATATGAAATATTTAAGTTAAATCAGCATGCATTGGTAGTGCAACTATGATCGTGTGTTAGGTCAAGGGTTAATAGTAATAGTACTTCCTAACTTGTTATCTATTACGAAAATATCTATTATCTTTTAATGAAAAATGTGCTTTAACAAAACTGATCACGTGCTTACATTTCTTGAGAATCGCTTTAGAAATACAGAAAAAAATTCCTAGTTGAGTCTACTGCTTAATTTATTTTGAAAGTAAGAATTCTTCACTCTCCAGCAGAGATACTTTTTTCTGCCTATAACGTAAATTTAGCATATCAAACATTGTTCACCATTTTAAATGATTCAGTGTAGAAACAGACACTAAAAAATATTTTGCATACCATACACATACTTATAACAGTATAGATTCATCCCTTTGCGTCGTTTTCATTTTAGTGCATTTAAAACTTCAATCTGGTGATCTTTAGCACCTTTACGAATATTCTCTTTTGGTATGTTTATATTTGTTGAAATAGTCGCAAAACAAAGTTCGTATTTCAAACGACGACGTCAAATCGTCGTTCGAGACGCGCTGCCACCGGCATTCGGGCAGCTCACGGCACCGGCAGTGATAATGCAGCTTTCGTTTTCGGGCTCTACCTGTTCGCCGAGTTGGACACAAATTCTCTATTCTTCTTTCTTGTCGGTTACCTAAGGTACTCACACACTTACACCCTACCATACACATAGGTATGCCAACAAACACACGCGCAAAAGAGGGAGATACCGTGTGAGAAGAGAATTAAGCGCGAGCAGATGAGCGAGCGAGAGAGGACGAAAGTCAAGCCAAGCTGAACGAACGAATGAACAGGCCACGCTAAGCTGCTGTTGCCGCTTCGCCAGTGGCGTTAACCCAAGACCTCGCTGTCGAAGTCGTCGTCGACGCCAACGTGAACGTGTCGTCGTTGAAAGTATCTTAGTCGTCAGACGCGCCGAACAGAAACGAAACGAAAAAGTTGGGTATTGGAATTTTTGCTCTTGCTCTTCTTTGGTTTTTAAGTTCAGTTCGATTTTAATGCACAGTCGTAACGTACGTGTGTACCTGTGTCTTGTATTTGCTCTCGCTTCTTTGTCTTCTTCTTTCTCTTCTTGTTGCTCTCCTTCGCGTTGCGTTGCGTCGCGTCTTTTCCAAAAACGTCGTCGCGAAAAAATACGTATTACAAAAATAAAGTGCAGGTAAAAGCAAAATATGCAAGAACAAAAAGTGCAAATCAAATAAAAAAAAGCTCAAAGCAATAACAAACAAGTGCTAACGTTTGATAAAAAAAAAAGACAGAGAAAGTAAGTTGCGCTAGCTTTTGTTTTTTTTTTGTCAATTCTGTTCTATGCGAACAATGTGCTAGCATTTGCAAATATTTAAGCAGTAGTCTAAACTAAAGAGTGAGAGAGATGGACAAAGGGCAATTTCGAGTGAAGGAGCGAGCTTTGGAGTTATAAACACAGAGGGGGCCCGAACTCTCTCAAATGATCACCGGATGTCTCTGGCTAATGTGCCAGCCATTTTGTTTCGGATTGCCCATTAGCACTCTCTCGCTATTTCACTCTCTGTCTCTATGCACTGTTTGTGTGCTTGCCTCAACTATTGATTGATTAATTATTGCTAACGCGTATGCGGCGTCCATTTGTACATTCAACCCTTCGCAAACCGGTTCATGCCTCGCATCGAAAATGTTGCTTCCCGTTTGGCGCACAACTCTGTCCTTTTATTTTATACACTGAACCCATTGAATGTTGTATCGTCGATCACACAAAGTGTATATATTCTAGATCCGTCCGCCTGTCTGCAGTCTGCTTGTTGGTATGAAAGTTCCGATCGCCCAAACTAAAGACTTCTGATTTGGGATTCAAGTTTTTTTTATAGTTGTTTTTGTAGTTGAGCTTTCTTTTAACTAGAGAACATAGCTTTCTATATAATGAACTCAGTTTCAGAGTAATGTAATTTGGTTCGATCAGAAAAATTATTTTAGTTTTTTTTTGTTTATTAATAGTTGCTATTTTGAAATTCGACTGTAGTTAACTTTGCCCTTCCATTGTGCTTGCTTAACGCACGTATACGTGCAAACATAAGTTTGTACCCTTGCCGGTAAAAGGCGCTGCTGCCAGCTCCTCTGTTTCAGCGCCTGCGCTGGATGGCTACACGCATTTTAATCAATCAGCGCAGCATAACGGAGTGTTGCACACCGACCCCCTACCATTCTTCTTTGCAGCTCTCTTATTGCAATTAACACTTGCGTACGTGCCACAGCCCCGGTGGCTGCTTTATCAGCAGCAATACATACTAGCTGCTAAATCCAAACATAGCTTTTCAGCTTTCAACTTCCAATTTCAGCACCAGAGCCATGCCACACCACAAAGCTAATTAGCGTGCAACGACGACTTTCTCGTTAAGTTATATTTGTAATATGGTCGCTTTCCTCTTTTTTTCTGTAATTTTATAATCAACTTATTAGCTCTGTGCGAAACTCTGCCCCACACCTCATATGTGTTGCTGCCCATAATGTCGTTGTTTCGTTTTCTATAACTGCTATTACACCAATTCAATTAAAAAATCTAGTGTGTGTTGTCCGTTGTTCGGCTGTTTTCCTTTATATGTTCACATTCTACTTCATATTGAGGTCTCTATCCATCTGTCTGTTTGTTGTGTTTGCAATTGGCCCCAAAAACCAAACCGTCTCTTCTTTTCTGAATTTATATGATAGTGCAGGCTATTATATTGCCATTTGTTATTATAAAGCTGTGGTAATGAGTATTTGAATTTGATCGAAACAGCATGCAACGCGTGTTTTTAGTGATTTTTTAGTTAACTTTTTTTTTAATTATATTTTTAAGAGATTTATAAAATTGTGAAAACACTATAGACAATTTATAAGAAAATCTTCCTCGATTTCGGATTTGTTGTAATATTCATCTAGATGCATTTCACTCATTTGGCCAACGTGCCTCTAAATGTAAAACTTTGACAAAGCAACTTGTCTCAGCAAATTCGCACTAAACATTCATCTATGTCCGACAAAGTCAAAAGGATGTTGCCATTTGTATACCCTTAACCCATGAAATGGGTAAAAAAAAGGGTATAATGTTTTTGTGCAAGTGTATGTAACAGGCAGAAGGAAGCTTCTTCGACCCCATATAGTATATATATTCTTGATCAGCATCAACAGCCGAGTCGATATAGCCATGTCCGTCTGCCTGTCCGTATGTATGAGCAAGCCCATCTCAGAAACTACAAAAGCTAGATACTCCAGATTTTGGATATGAGCTCTCCTAATCCCTAGGCATGACAAGTTTGTTTCAAATTTTCGATAACTTTTCAGGTTTACGATATACACATGTAATCGATAACAAAAAAAACCTTGAATTTAAAAAAACTGAATGAGGATTGAGACTTTAAGCAAAATAATGAACTTCTGTAAAAATTTCATTACAATCGGTTAAGAAACACCGGAGATATGAAACCATCAAGCATTGGTACAGCGGTATATGAGTGTGTCTGTCAGCCCGACCGTCTGTCCGTCTGTATGATCAAGGGTTAAGGGTATCTTCTAGTCGAGCGTACTCGACTAGAGCCTTCTTACTTGTTATTATATTTTATAATGTTAACTATTAAAAGTTTGCAACATTTTTGTTTGTGAACATTTATTTTTATTAATTTGTCTTGATTTGTGGGCTAATTTTAACAATATTTAAAATAAAATAGAAAAGAACCGCCATAGAGCAAAACAACAACAGCTGTTTTGAGCAAGTAGATTAAACAAGTGATTAATGTGAGTGAGCTGACTCACTTGAAAAATAGAAAAAGTGAACATATTCATCAAAGTATGCATTGTTTACCCAACCCTAATTGACTATTACTCAATTTGGCACTGTTCTTAACAAAACTGGATACTAAAAGTTGTTATCTCTTTTCTAAAATTGTGTCTTTGTTCATGTTAACTTAACAGGTATTGTTTACCCGTCACCGAAAAATTTGGAATGCTTAAAGAAGATTCCCTTTGGGCAGACACGAATTCTACACAATCTAACTCTGCAAAGCTGCATTTATACTTGCATTTATGCATTCAGTTGAAGCACTAAGCAAGTAATCGAAATAGAGGTCTCAAACACCTTTGTCATCAGCCCATACCTAAAAGAATAGATCCCCGAGAGCGGTTTTCAGAGCTCATTACGCTTTCTGAGTATGCAGCGCAGAAATGCAGTCATTCATACAAACTCTATTCAGTTTTGATTATATGACACTAGCAAACAACGTGTGATTAGAAAACCTACATGAACGCACACATGCAATCGATCGCGACACAATTGCACTTTGAATACTCTTTCAGAGTTCATGTGCTTCTTTACACGTTTGTATGGCAGTTGCGTTGACGAAACAGTTTGCTAGTGTAATATAATCAAAAGCGAAAAGAGTATGTATGACCAGATATAGCAAAACTAAAGTTTGTCTGTCTTGGAAGTTTGTATTTTTTTCATGGCTCTTGTATGCAGATAATTATATGCGACAAATTGTTAAGATATTGGCCGTCGGCATTTTATATATACTTTAGATAAGTAACTTTCGATGTTCCAAAATATAGAATTTATGAATGTTTTCCTAAATCTAAGTTTTTTTTAAATAGTTATTTAAAAACTGTATTTTGTCCAATAAATATAGTTAATAAAAAAAAAAAACATTGCTTGCATTTAATATTTTTGGATAATATTTATTGATTTTTCTAATAAATATCAGAAAAAAAGTAATTGAGGCAGGTCAAAAAATTCTGATGTCATTGTCCCTCATATATTTAAACGTTTGCCTCATATATGCATATAAACGTACACACATATGCACAGAAAAGAAAAAATATCAAAAATCTCGACCGAGCTAGCCCACCTTAAAAAGAACAAAGTGCACACGCATACAAATACTAAAAAATTTTTACCGTAAGTTGCTTACCGAGTCCGTTCTGTTCTGTCAGCCTTCCTCCAGTAATGCTAGCAACGGAATGACTTGCATTTTCTGCGCTGCATACTCAGAAAGCGTAATGAGCTCTGGAAACCGCTCTCACTCTCTCTTTTGTCTAAGGGGGATCTATTCTTTTAGGTGTAGGATGATGTGAGTTCGATGTTCTATTTAAGACCTCTATTTTGATTATTTGCTGAGTGGTTGTAGTGAATCGGGGTCTTAAACGGCTAAGATCATAATGTCCTGAATTAATAAACATGAATATACTAAGGGATATTTAAAACCATCCAACCAAAAATTGTATACAAACATTTTCACACCATTTGCCGAATAAAAATTTAAAATAATTCTATTTATTTGGTTTTAGTAATGATTAGTAATGTATATCATATATATTATTTAATATATATATATTATCGCCAAGTCTAACCAAAATTCATGAGCTTATGTAATCGTCTTTTTTGCTCCTTGGTTTTTTTTTAATATTTTGCTGTAGCAGTGGCTTTACAGTGATAAAGCCGACATATAATTAACACTAATTAATCACACAACATTTAGCGAAATCTTTGCATACGGTTTTATATTAGATAAATAAATAAATGTAAATGAAAATGTATATATTGGTTTTTTGAGCCTTGCACTTGCTTTTACGTTGCTTGTTACCGTTGCTTTCTCTGTTTGTTACCAACATAAATTCATTTCTTTGTTGTTACAATGATGTCTTCAAAACCCCCTAGGCCTCATATTCAATATATATTTTTGCTTGACGGAAGCAGGTTAAGATAACCTTAACGTTTGACCATACAAACGGACAAACGGTCGAGCTGACAGACATAGACATACGTGTACTACTGTATTTAATAAATTTTCATTATTTTGTTAATATTTTTAATCCCCGTTTTCGAAAATCAAGAATTTTTGTATCTATTAAATGTGTATATCGTAAACCTGAAAAGTAATCGAAAATTTGAAAAAAATTTGTCCTGCCTATGTATTACACAATGTGTGTAAAAAATGATTTTGTGCATATGTAACAGGCAGATGAAAGGTTTGCCGACCCCATAATCAGCATCAGACGCCGAGACGATATAGCCATGGCAGTCTGTCCGTTCGTCCCTCTGTCCGTTTGTATGTATAAACGAGTCGATCTCACGAACTACAAAAGCTAGAGACTCCACATTTTGGATTTTGTTTAAAATTTACTTTAATATAACATTACCACAACTACCAATTTAAGTTGAGCTATTTCTGTTCTGGGCTTGGTATATACATTGCATAATTTATGTTTGGGAAATTGAAGTTGCACACACATACATACTCATATGTGGGCCTGTTATTAAACTGTCTGATTTACCTTTTTTCCTTTTGACCCAGACATTATGCTTACGCCTTTTGCTAGAGTCGTCGTCGTAGTCGTCGTCATACCAACTCCCTTGTAACTTTTACTTCTTTTCGTGTGGTTCGTTTCTTATTTGATTTCTTTTCACTTGCTTCTGTTGTTGTTGTTGTTTTATTCGGGTTCCTTGGTGCTTGGCGTAATTTCAAATTTATGGGCACACTTACCTACATTTAAGTGGATAAAAGGGGATCCCGAGGGATGTGTGCTTTTTTGTTCTTAGTAAACGTATTTTTGTTGCTTGAAACGAGTTTTTCTTTACGCTTCCTTTTGACATCTCTTTTTTGTATGTTTTGGTTGTTGTTGGTGTTGCGCACAAAACAGGTTGCGTTTTCTTTTCCAACATCGTCGTCATCGCATTGATATATGTTGTGGCTGTTGTTTTTTCCATGTCTTCTACTTCTTTACCTTATAATGTATAGTCGTTTTTCCTCTATTTTTATCTTTTTCCATTGCGTTTGTTGTCTGCTTCTCCCTCATGTGTTTACCTTGAATACGTCCTTGAAGATTTGTCTTATTTTCATTTTTTATACTTTGGTTAAGGGTCTTGTTGTTTTTTATTGTCGTTTTATTGTTTGCCTTTTCTTCTTCCTTATCTTTTCTTTCTGTGCATTTTCGCCCGGCTTGTTGCCTCAGCTGGTTGGTTTCTGCTTTAAAGTGGGTCGTGAGTCTTCTTGCCAAATGTGCCACATGGCGACTTCTGTTGTCTGCTTGTAGTGCATTCTTCATATTTGAAATTCCAGTTGGTATTTTCATTTCTTTATACTCTTATCCCATGAAATTGGTAGAAAAGGGTGTAATGGTTTTGTGCAAAAGCATGTAACAGGCAAAAAGAAGCTTCCCCATAAAGTAAAGTATAAAACAAATTATTTTATATTATTAGTATTTATTACCTATTTGATAGTTTAGCTATACAAAATTATTTAATATGTACCAAAATGGTATACATTTTTGAATCAAATGCTTTATCACTATACTACATATGTGTAGTAATAATAACACCTAAAAATAACATTATATAAGTAATTTGATTAATTTTTTGTTGGAACTAAGAGAGGGGGAAAGGTTGAGACAACACTCGTGAGTTCACTCACTTCATTCGAATGATTACACAATTATAGCCGAAAAGAATTAACAAAATAATGCTGTAAACACTTATGCAGGTTAGTGCTGTGGTGACTTGAGTTTACCACAATGTGTAAGCCAAGACTTGACTGCTAGGTTGTGTAGACTGTTGAGTGAGGGGTGTGTTAACGTGCGGGGATGTTCAAAACCAGTAACGTTCGTTCTGCTCGTCGTCTTTGGCATTTGGTGTCTGTCTCATTGTCTGCCAGTTATTAACTTGGTTACTTGGCTTCGCTTCTTTTTTACAGCTGGCCATAACCATGACTTTTTCTTGCTTGCCAGCGACTTAAATTCAACTCGATTTGACTCCGGATCCGGCTAGCTAGTTTCGGCTTCGAGGTCAACAAACAGCAGCTGAGATGGGAAATCAAGTCGAACCGCTGCCGCCGCCACCGCCAGCTTTGTGGTTTGCTAAAGTCATGCGTTTTAGTCGTAGCATCAATCTGGTACAAACACACACACCACTGCCAGCCGGCTTCTAAAAACCAGTTTGACGAAAAAAGTTTCTCAAGCGCTTGTCTTCCTTTGACGCCGGTGTATTATTTTGTTCATGTTTGTAAGTTTAGTTCGCACGTTTTTTGTACGTTTAGTTTTGTCCATTTATTTTTCCCCATTTTGTATTGTAGTTAATTTTACTGATTTCTCTAGTTCAGATCTGCATTTTAAATTTTTTGTCAACATTTCGATTGCATTGAACAATTTAATGACTCTTAATCTAAAACTATATTATAATATAAAATTGCAAATCTAAAAGACCGCAGAAAAGGGGGAGAGGTTGCGTTCAAAATGCTGACCTAAGAGTAATGTCCCTAGCTATATTATATTCAAATTTGTTAACTCTATTTCAAAACATTTCACTCATTTTCATTATTTTAATGTTAATTTATGTTTTCAATATTAATTTTTGTTTTAAAACAAACGTGTACTGCTTAGCGATTATGAGAGCTTAAATCCAAAATCTGGAGTATGTAGCTTTTACAGTTTCTGAGATCGACGCGATCATACATACAGACGGACAGACGGACATGGTTATATCTATGTTGATCGATCGAGAATATTTGATTATTATTGGACGTACTAACGGTTAGTACATTCAAGTGGCCCAACGATACCAAGCACCGGCTTGTTAATACGCGGACCCTAGCACAAAGCAACCCACCTCCCGCCCGTCCGACCGAGTGGCGCACCGCGTAGCGTGCGGTTACGAAGATCGCGAACAAGTAGACAAATGACACAAGACTAGTTTTTTAAAGAGAAAATAGGAATGGCATTAGGTATTATATATTTAAATATAATTAAATAATTAATAATAACAAGCTAATTAAAGTAACAAGCTTGAAGAGCTATAGGTAAAAAATTTCTAATGGGAACTGCAAAGTTAATTTGGTTGATTAGTAAAGAAGAATCAAATTCACCATTTATTAATTTATGAAAAAAAGGTTATTGTATGCATTGTTCTACGGTTAACTGTGGTAGGAAGGTAAGTTAATTATTATTAATTATCCCAATTAAGACCCCGAAGTGCAAAGAGCGCCCTTAACCCTTGACCATACACAGGGACAAACAGTCGGGCTGACAGACATACACATAGGTGTACTACCGGATCAATGATTGATGGCTTCATATCTCCGGTGTTTTTAAACCGATTTTAATATAAATAATAAAAATAATTAATAGTTTCAATCCTCATTTTCAAATTTTTGAAATTCAAGATTTTTTTGTTATTGATTACATGTTTATATCGTAAACTGGAAAAGATATCGATAATTTGAAACAAATTTGCTATGCCTAGGGGTTAGGAAAGCTCATATCCAAAATCTGGAGTCTCCAGCTTTTGTGGTTCCTAAGATCGACGCGTTCATATATACAGACAGACAGACGAACAAGGATAAATCGACTCGGCTGTTGATGTTGATCAAGAATATATATACTTTATGGGGTCGGAGAAGCTTCCTTCTGCCTGTTACATACTTTTGCACAAAACCATTATACCCTTTTTTAACAATTTCATAACAGAAACTCTAAGCGCTATTCGCTTGAAAAACTTTTAAATACTACTGTTTGTTTTTCTGCCCGTAAATAAAAGAAGCTTGGTGATGCTATTTTAAAGTTCGCAGCTCTATATCATCATCATTTATGTAGATTTAAAAGCAGTGATAGGAAAACCCCTTTTTTTTTTATCTGTCAGTCACATAACATTTGAATGTACGTAATCACAGACGGGCGTTTTGTATATTTTGATGTAAGGAATATACACAAAAACTTCGATGTGCATAAATTTACACGCGTACATATGTAATATAGGAGACTAAATATTTTACACCAAAAAACAATATCAGAATGAATCCCGCCGTATTCTAGTGTTGCTTTTTATGTTATAACCCTGAACCTGAATGAAGTGGGTAAAAAATGTTAAGATGTTTTTGTGTAAGTAACAGACTGAAACAAAACTATAAGCAGAATAAGTTTGTTTAAAATTAACGATAACATTTTCTGTTTTCGATATGAAATTATAATTGATGTTAGTAAAATCTTGAGTTTGATCGTGTTTTAGAAAGTTCTTACTTTTTTTTAAAGGCATTTTAGATGTGCATTACAAATTCAAGCTTTAGCTTTTAGCCAGTCACAGTTTTTTGGACAATTTACCATACACAAACACAAAACAGATACATTAATTAAGATATTTATACAGTAGGTCACAGCCTAAAGTGAATATAGTCAACCAAAAAATTGCAAGTGCTATAATGTCCAAACTAGTCAAAATTTGAAAATTGTTTAAGCGCGAATTTGTCTTATGGTATATCACATTTAAAAAAGTAATTGATTTTAAAAAAAATATTGCGATTGTATAATAATAAGCCAAAAACCAAAAACATGTCTACAAATTAGGTCACTGCTTATTTTGAATATTTTTAAAGAAGTAACATATTTGAAGAATAACAGCTTTAATTCTCGACTTATGCTTGGGGTCGTTGTTCGGACCGGAGAGTACCTCGGAATACCTGCTTCTCGGCACTTTAAGAGTAAACTTTTAGGATATTGAGGTACATGTTATTGCCCACTGCACTCTCCAAATCATAACGATCCGGGCACCGGCTACCGACTTACATGCCCATACAATGACACTAACTCCATTTGACTCTTGTATTTAAGTGTTTGGAATTCTGCTCAGCACTGGACCGATAAAACGGTCCGTTTAACATAAATGTTGAATGTGTGCCAGGAATCTAAATCATCCAAACGGATTTCGGGGAATGTCATCCCAGTGCCTTTATTCTTTGCACTTATGAAAAAATTTCATCCGTGGTTCTCGGACAACTGTCTCCCGGCGAACTGTTTCTACACTACACTTTTTCCGCATTTCATCCTGAACCTGTTGAGCCAGTTTAAGAGCCGATAGCTTTGGGTTTTCCCTTGTTTACCTGACCCCTCGCTCATCCTCTTCGGCGAAAATTGTGTTTGGTGCCATTCTGCCCCCATCCGATTTTCGCGGATGAAGCGCGAAATGATGTTATTCACTGTTGAATTAAATTACCTGACCTAGCCGGTGAGTAAACCCCAGTTCATTGCGGTTAAATATGCATTTTAGTGGTCAATATATGTACCTACGGCTTTTGGAATTTTTGAAAAATTATGGGATATAAGGATATGGCAGTTATTTAAAATTTTTGGTTGACTATATTTACTTTAAGCTGTGACTTACTGTATATACATATATTTATGTGTATATATTCCTTTAAACAACTTTCTTTCTTTTTGAAAGTAAACAAATTAACATATTTTTATTTTTATGTAAGGTCAGCTATATCTGTATTTATTTGTATTTATTAATATACAAAACAAAAAAGTGATTGGAACTTTTTCTTGCTGATTTTAAATAAATACAGTTTGCCAACTAATAGTTTACACAAAGTGAAAAATTTGGATATTTTTACTTTAAAGATGTACGGTCACACGGGTTGTTGTTTTTAATTATTTTCTTTTTTTTATTAGCCATTCTGTTAATTATTTCTTAAACCTATTAAACAAAACTTTAAAAATATAAACATTAACAAAGAAACATTAAAAATACTAACCAAGGCACAAAATTCCACATATGGCAGTTATTTAAAATTTTTGGTTGACTATATTTACTTTAAGCTGTGACTTACTGTATATACATATATTTATGTGTATATATTCCTTTAAACAACTTTCTTTCTTTTTGAAAGTAAACAAATTAACATATTTTTATTTTTATGTAAGGTCAGCTATATCTGTATTTATTTGTATTTATTAATATACAAAACAAAAAAGTGATTGGAACTTTTTCTTGCTGATTTTAAATAAATACAGTTTGCCAACTAATAGTTTACACAAAGTGAAAAATTTGGATATTTTTACTTTAAAGATGTACGGTCACACGGGTTGTTGTTTTTAATTATTTTCTTTTTTTTATTAGCCATTCTGTTAATTATTTCTTAAACCTATTAAACAAAACTTTAAAAATATAAACATTAACAAAGAAACATTAAAAATACTAACCAAGGCACAAAATTCCACTGACAATAAAGTGTTTACACAATGTTAATCTTTGATCACCTTTTGGTTTTAAACTATAATTTATATTTTGTATGTCCACCGTTGTCTTTTATAACAGCGCCCAGTCGCATTTTTATTGATTTTATTAGATTGTGGACGTATTGCAATGGAATATTTTGCCATTCCTCCAAGATTATTGCCTTGAGATCATTTTTATTTTTCGGATGGCGCTTGGCAGTAGGTTTTTCCAGATTGGCCAACAGATTTTCAATTGGGTTGAGGTCTGGGCTTTGGGCCACACACCTTTTTACAGTTATAAAGCAACCAGCACCTCACCATACTAGCCTTTTGCTTGGGATCATTGTCCTGGTAAAAGTTGTATGTTTGCTTACCATCATTAATAAACCCAAACTTGTTGGCACTGGCTAGCAAATGTGTGTTAAAAATACTTAAATGTTTTTGGGAATTTTCAATGTATTTTCAATGAAGTTATTTTATTTTATTTCTCCACCTCCTTTGCTCTAGATGCACCCCCAAACCATCACTAAAAAGTGTCCAAACTTAACAGTGGGTATAATATTTTTGTGTTCAAGCGCAACGACTTGCGCCACAGTCTGCTGGGTCCATCATTATAGAATAGCATAATCTTGGATTCATCACAAAATACCACGGCGTCCCAATATGAATCTGGTTTTGTAATAAGCCAACTGGTTCATGTCGAACGATAACCGCTTGCCTTGCATACCGTACCATAAAACCGTCTAAAACTGTCCAGATTATATATAAATTCTATATTCCAAATATGAAGTTGCATCACCAAGAGCGCGTTTTTATTTTTTAAAAAACTGTAACTGTAATTGTAAATATGCCATTCGAAAATTGGTTATTTTTATACCCTTAACCCATGAAATGGATAAAAAAAAAGGTCCGTCTGTCCGTCCGTCCGTCCGTCCGTCCGTCCGTTTGTCCGTCCGTCTGTCTGTATGTATGAACGCGTCGATCTCAGAACTTACAAAAACTAGAGACTAAATTTTGGATATAAGCTCTCCTAATCCCTAGGCATAGCAAGTTTGTTTCAAATGTTTGATAACTTTTCAGGTTTACGATATACACATGGAATCGATAACAAAAAAAATCTTATGTTTAAAAAAATGAGGATTGAAACTATAAAGAAAATAATGAACTTCTGTGAAATTTTGATTAAAATCGGTTATGAAACACCGGAGATATGAAACCATCAAGCATTGGTAAAGAAATACACAGCCATATATGTATGTCTGTCAGCCGACCGTCTGTCCGTCTGTATAGTGAAGGGTTAAGGGTATCTTCTAGTCGAGCTTACTCGACTAGAGCCTTCTTACTTGTTATTAAAATGTGTTAAGAAACCGGAGATATGGAACCATCAAGCATTAGTTCATAACTATACAGCCATATGTGTATGTCTTTCAGCCCGACCGTCTGTTCGTCTGTATGGTCAAGGGTTAAGGGTATTTTCTAGCCGAGCTTACTCGACTAGAGCCTTCTTACTTGTTTAAGTAATTAACTGAACAAGAGAATAAAAGAAAAATAAAAACAACAACCAGTGTGACCGTATATCTCTTAAGTGGAAATATCAAAGTTTTTCACTATGTGTAAACACTTTATTGGCAAACTGAAACTTCAATGAGGTTCGGCCTCTAACGTTAAATAATTTTGTGTCTTTAATTGCATTTCCATATTTAAAGTTGCCATAAACTCATAATTTTGTAGTTTAAAATAACTTTGGGCTATCTCGTTGCATAAATTTGCAAAGATGTATCGCACGAGATAGTCATAATTATTTGGGTTTAAATTGTTGGTACTCGGCTAACAATATTTACGCCCGTTTCTGGTTCTTATCAAAAAAGATTCTGTTAATGATATTTACTGTATTTATACGATGAATAATTGCATCGGAAATGTTAAGTGGCAATAAATGGCACTATTTTTTAACCAACTGTTAGCCACAGTTGAAGAAACTAAGTTATTTTTATACTTTACTTTTCGATTAAATATGGTACAATTGTTAGATAATTTGTTAGATAATTTGTTACGAATGCAAAATCTTAAATTAGATTTAATACATTTGAATAAAAGTAGGCTTTGTTTTAAGGGTATAAAATATTCGACATGCCAAATATAACTTTTTTACTATTTTATTTACAATCTATCTGGGTCAGGTTCTTCATCTTGTTGCAGTTATATCATTTGTCAAAAATATCGTAATCGAAATACCACATTATAAGGCTACTATGCAAATTCAAGATCTTTTACCAGATATTATTTTAAAAACAAAACAAGTAGGCTTTGTTTCAATTGAATACAATATTTGGCATGCCGAATGTGCACTTGTTGATAATTAACAAGTAAGAAGGCTCTAGTCGAGTATGCTCGACTAGAAGATACCCTTAACCCTTGATCATACAGACGGACAGACGGTCGGGCTGACAGACACACTCATATACCGCTGTACCAATGCTTGATGGTTTCATATCTCCGGTGTTTCTTAACCGATTGTAATGAAATTTTTACAGAAGTTCATTATTTTGCTTAAAGTCTCAATCCTCATTCAGTTTTTTTAAATTCAAGGTTTTTTTTTGTTATCGATTACATGTGTATATCGTAAACCTGAAAAGTTATCGAAAATTTGAAACAAACTTGTCATGCCTAGGGATTAGGAGAGCTCATATCCAAAATCTGGAGTATCTAGCTTTTGTAGTTTCTGAGATGGGCTTGCTCATACATACGGACAGGCAGACGGACATGGCTATATCGACTCGGCTGTTGATGCTGATCAAGAATATATATACTATATGGGGTCGAAGAAGCTTCCTTCTGCCTGTTACATACACTTGCACAAAAACATTATACCCTTTTTTTTTACCCATTTCATGGGTTAAGGGTATAAAAATGTCCGCTTTGAAAATATTTGTGTATTTGTTTATTTGTATTTGTGTTTGCTCCTTCATAAGCGCACTTTGGGAAACCCTGGTTAGGCCATATTAGATGACATCCAAACGAATGAAACCATAAAAATCGCAAACAAACGAAAAGTGTGTATATGTGTGCTTGTGTGTTTTTTGTGTGTGTGAGTGAGCAAAACCTTTTTGCGTTAGTGAAGCCACAAACAAACCATCTACAATAACGTCAAGCTGAGCCAGGTTAAAAACGGCACGTTTCGAGGTTCTACTAAGTCCAATCAAGCAGCGACTACAACGACAAAGGCGGCTGCTTCACCCCTCGGCGACTCGTTGTTGTTGTCGATGCTACTGTCGCTATGCCCATGTAGACAGTGGCCCTGGCGTGTTCCGCAGCGACGACGTCGCAGTCAGCCTAGCAATTTATCCAGCCATGCATATTAAGCCTCACGATTTGTATTTGCCTTTTCTTGCCTTGCCTTACCTTGCCTTGCCGTCCGTCTATTGGTGTCAGTGTGAGTCAGACTGTACTACCGTTCGCCTGTTCGCCTGTTTTCTTTTTTTTTTTTTTTTATTTTTTGTAACGAAGCAAAAATTCAAAAATTTTTTTAGCAGCAACGCCTGTATTCTCTCTCTTAATTTCTATATGTATAATGCATGTTTGTGTGTTTGTAACACAGTGGTTCATAGCTCAAGTAAAAATTTTTAATTGGATGCCATAAACTTATTACAATACCCCAATATAGTGAATTTACCCCACCTGCCAGCTTGCAATAATTTATAGGCGATAGCATATTTAAAGCAGTTAAAAATAATATACCTTTATAAAAGCCATATATACTTTATTTCTCATTAATATTATTTAAACCATTGCGAGTAAATAGGCAAAAATTTAAAAACACAGTTAAATTAAAAAAGACAAAATCATCAAAATATTTATAATCATACATGTATATATTTTTTTTAATTTTTCAATAAAGTTCATTGAATGGTCAGATTATTATTTATGAGAATATCAATACAATTTTTATATACACTGCTTTAAATAAGTTGGGAGTCACTGTATGCGAGAGCTTAATTTCAGTTCAGTTGAGTTCACCGACTTTTCTCACTTGGCGCTTATATAATTTTAAACTCCCGTTGTCGTGGCGTCATCTCCATTTTTTCACAAACTAGATTTGCTATCCGTTAATATATATGTGTGCCTTACATGATAACAATAATAGTAATAAAATATTTTATTATTTTAATATTAAATAGTCGAATTAAGCGCCGTGGTGGTAAAAATATAATTTCCTTTTTTTGCACTTTAAAGTGTAGCCCAAAATATGCAAAGAATATTCTGAGCAGAACATAAAACCAGATATTGGTGAAAAATAACGTGACATTATTTTTATTTAGTAGCAGCAGCGCTTATTCAGTTAACAGCTGTAACATACATTCATGCTAGCTACAGGTGTATATGTGATTTAAATAGATAACTTCTCTCAGCTTAAACTACTCCACAAGTTGCCTATTTGTTCTCTTTTGTTTCTGGCAATGTCTTCCTGACTCAAGACCTGCACACACTCTTATGTATGTACATGTGTGTGTATGTGTCGTCGTTTTCTACATTTTATTTTGCTCAGCGTATATACAAGACTATAAAAATTTCTTAAGTTCTTAAAGCTTTTTGCGGCACGGTTTTGTGCTGCTGCGTCAGGTCGTGTAGCTCGTAGTTGTAACGTCTCTCCTATCGGCGTTTCCCCTATTTCTTCGACCGTTTACTTCTTGCTTCTTTAACTCATCTTTTCGCATACGCTGCTTCCCACACATTATTTGTTTTGTCGTCGCGGCTTGCGTCGCTGGCGTCGACGTCACTGCCGTTTTGCTTGTATTTTATTTTATTTTTGCGTTATTCTGTGTTTTGCTCCGTAGTTTCTTTGGAAAAATTCAACTTTTACTTTTTGTTTTCTTTTATACGTATTTGCCTTCTGCGCTTGCTTGCATATGAATGTGTGACGTTGTTGAAGATTTTTATGATTATTTTTTGTTGTTGGTTTTTATATATTTTGTTCATGTCGTCGCTTTTTCTCTTAGCCGTGAAGTTTAGCGTTCGCTGCGCTTTGTGCTGCCAGCAAGTGTTCTCCTTTTTAATGTATTTTTATTATTGTATTCTGTCTATCAATTTAATTGCTCGTTTTGCTTAGTTTCACATTCCCTCAATTTAAAAACCCACTTTTTCTCGTTGCGCTTTTGTGTTTCCATTACGATATAACATACACATTTAATTCATTCTTCGATTTTTGACTTTTGGTTGTTTGTGTGTGAAACTCTCCGGACGCTTTCAACCAAAAATTGCTTTTATCCTGCTTACTAACAAACATTCATTTGTTTCATATGATTAGACATATAAACTTTTTGTATTTGAACTTTCTTCATGACTTTTACTGTTCCTTCAGTTTGTGCTCATGTTCTTTATTGCTTCTCTTTTACAATTGAAGGTCGTTTGTTGACGTTACTTTGGTTTTACACTTTCTTCATTTCGAGTATGTTAAATAATTGACAGTGTTATTTAGCTTTTGGTACCAAAGTGCATTGTGAAGGTTTATTACTTGCGCCAAACCCTAAAATCTGTTTCAACCGCTAACTTAATGTTTGTTTTTTTCACTCAAATTTTTAATATGAATTTGTAGCTTTAACCATATGATGGGTTTATGGTATGAAAAAATTACTTAAGCCGATTTTTGGTAATACAGTCAAATTTCCAAAATACGAACTTCAACGTTTTTCATATAACGAACACCATTTTTGGAATAGTTCAAAGAACAAAGTTTTTTTTCCGTTTGAGATTTGAGGTATATGAAAGGTCGACTGTAAAACAAAATGTGATATCCATTTTATGTCATTATTAAACATTTTAATTATATCAGTATAAAACGGGTGTTAAAGAGTGTAAAGAAGGAATACAGTACGGACTTTTGAGGATATGGGAAATTCTGATTTTAATTTTTGAACCATAGGAACAATAGAGTCCCCCCAAATTTGGTAGTGGAAAATGCGGACATCTACATTTCAAAGTGGCAGGGAGCTGCAAGCGGCAGCTGTGAGTGTGGCGGTCAAATTTTTATGCAGATCTTTTGGGGGAAGCTGCCATCAATATTTTTATCAAGACAAACATATATATGTGTCTTGTAACGATTTCAATGTGCATCAAGTTGTTATAGATGTTCCCCCACTAATCATTGCGCATTTTTGACAGTATGACCGATGAATGGACCTTGATATTTCTAAAGCTTTAAGGACGTTGCACAAAACCAACATGGTTTAGAATAAACACAAACCTTAGCTATTAAAGCAAGCAAAATGATTTACATGTTTAGTTTGCATTTCTCTTCGCACTTTGATTTCACAATGGTAAATTCGATTTGCGTGTCCAGTCTCAAGCAGCACTTGAGTAACATTTGTTACTTACGTGCAAACTTAAAAAAAATAATTTGTATTGGTTACTTGCCGTGTGCATGTGTATGTATCGCTTCCTAGAATTTACAGTTGTTTTTGTTTTGCGCTCTGTTTTAATATGAGTGTTTGCTTTAAATTTAATAACGTTGACACATACAAATACAAAAATTTTAGTCTTGTAACTAGAATCAATTTCATGTGTCTCTGAGCTTATATAATTATAATTTGAAATAGTTGCTGCGATCTCATTTCTGTTGCCATGACTGTATGATTTTGTTTTGTTCACGACGGCTCGCCATTTTGCCAACTGGTTTGGTTCCGCTTTCAAAATAGCTCTAAAGTTATACAGTGTGTGCACCCCTGAAATTGAGATATATACATAAACGCGAATACACAAATTCATACACAAATGTTTAAATACAACTGGTAAATTAATTTTTTTTAAAGTAGTAAAAAAAGTAAGGGTATAACTTCTCTGACCCCATAATATATTTGATAATATATATAATTTTGCAAACGAAATAGGTGTTAAGTTAACTAATTCTTAACTAATTTGCCATTTTTCTCTTTTCTATCTCGTTACAGGTAAATATATATTCATCATCTACAACAAAAACCAACCCAAAATTTGTATTTTAACCCATGAAATGAAAATAATATAAAGGTTTTGTGCAAAAGTATGTAACAGGCAGGAGAAACATTTCCAAACCCATAAATTATATACAGCTGCGAATTTTAAAATTATCAGCATCAACAGCCGAGTTGATATAGCCATGTCCGTCTATCCTTGAAAACTATATCCTTGAATACATTTCCTCCTTGATAACTTTTCCGGTTTATGATATACACATGTAAATGATAACAAAAGAAATCTTAAATTTCGAAAACTTGAAAATGTGGTTTAAAATCATTATGAATATCTGTAAATTTTTTATTAACATCGGCTGGGAAACATCAGATATGTTTTCTTCTGCTTGTTCTGTTCCGCCATCTTACCTATTTTTATTGAGCTTAGGGTATAAATTTAAGAGCTGCAAACCCCTAAAATAGGATCAGAGTGTGATACGGTTTCCGAACCCTTGAGCGAAATTTGCAGAAGTTCGAAAACCCTACTCTTAATATTTTTGTTAGGTTCCATGCCCATGTTCGTCGAGTTAAATAATGACAGAAGTTGCGCTAATTCACCAATAAAAAGGAATTAGGATCACGAATATATCGTTTGGGTTCCATGTTAAAATCCCGTTTGGAAGTGCATGTACAGTTTCTCACAGATAATTTTAGGCAGTGTCGCATAAAAAGAAAGAATGCTTAAATTGAAATTTGTCGTATGCTTAAACATTGCTTAATTTTATAATTAACTTAAAGCTAAAAACATAACTAAAATGAAGGTAACAGCTTATTTAAGAAGGTCTTTAAACATTAAAATATTTGTCATATTAAATACTTAGTATGATATATCCTACTTAACAACTTCCCTTAACTTATTATTCATTAAAAAAACCAGCTTGGTGTAGCTTCTCGCCCTTACTGATCCAACAAAGCATTTTTAGATCATGTTTGTTCGATATTCTGTGCTTACGCGAGTTATTTTCACGCAGAGTACACAAATTCTCAATAACATTTAAATCTGGTCGGAGAAATTGACATTTGGAGGCAGTTCCAGACAAGCTGTACTATTCCGGACTTACACTCCGGATCTTTGTTTTTGTAGAACAACTGATCCAACTCGATTATAGCCTACTCACAAGTTTTTATACCCTAAACGAATGAAATAGGTAAAAAAAAAGGGTATAATGGTTTCCTAGCAAGTTTGTTTCAAGTTTTCGACGGTATACACATGTAATCGATAACAAAAAAATCTAAAATTTCGAAATCTTGAAAATGGGAAATGAAACTATTAACAAAATAATCAACATCTGTGAAATTTTTAAAATTTAATTTTAATTTTAATTTTTAAAATCGGTTGAGAAACACCGGAGATATGAAACCATCAAGTAATACACGTACTTATGTATAAGCACTAAGCATACAATCGATATAGAGGGCTCAAACGCGTTCGATATCTCATCATCCCATACCTAACACAATGGATCCCCCTAGCAAAAAAGAGCGAGAGCGGTTTTCAGAGCTCATTACGCTCTTCGATTATGCCGCGCAGTATCTAGCCTTCTTGTATGTATGCCTGCGTATGCGAGCGTGCATGTTTGCATGAGTGTGTCCTCGGCTGAGCTTCTAGATGAGAGAGGGGCTGTGCTTGCGGGGTATGCACATGCTGCCGATTTTGCTTCAGTTGTTGGTTGCTTTCAGCGGCCCGACTATTGTAGGACAGGAGGCGCGCGCACAGTAAGCAACTAACGGTACAAATTTATTAGTTTTTGTATGCGTGTGCGCTTGTTTCTTTTTGAGCTGGGCTAGCTCGGTCGAGATTTTTGATATTTTTGCTTTTCTGCATTTTCTTGTGTGTGTATGTTTATATGACACTAGCAAACCATTTTGCCAACGCAACGCAAAAAGAGTATTCGTAGTTGACCGTAGTAGTTGAATGTGTGACTAGAAAACCTACATGAACGTACACAAACAATACGATCGCGACAAAACTGCACTTTGAATACTCTTTTAGAGTTTATGTGCATTTTACACGTTTGTATGGCGTTGCGTTGACAAAATTGTTTGCTAGTGTCATATAAACAAGAGTGAGTATTTATGACCAGAAATTTTGTCTCTTTTCTTGGCTCTTGTATGAAAGATATTTATATGCGACCAATTGGTATGATAGATATTGGTCGTCGGCATCCTATATATATTTGATATATGTAACTTTCAATGTTCAAATATATATCACTTATGCATGTTTTCTTAAATCTAAGTTTTTTAAATAGTTAATTAAAAAATGTTTTTTATAGAATAAATATAGATAGTAAAATAATAAATATATACAGTAAATATTAAAAAAAACATTGCTGGCATTTTATATTTTTTTATCATTTTTATTGAGTTGTCTAAAAAATATCAAAAACAAAGTAGTTGAGGCAGGTCAATAAATGCTGATGTAATTGTCCCTCATACATTTAAACGTTTGCCTCATATATGCACATAAATGCACACACACATGCAAAAGGACATAGAAAACAAAATATCAAAAATCTCGACCGAGCTAGCCCAGCTCAAAAAGAAACAAGCGCACACGCATACAAATACTAATAAATTTGTACCGTTAGTTGCTTACCGTGCGCGCGCCCCCCCTGTCCTACAATAGTCGGGCCGCTGAAAGCAACCAACAACTGAAGCAAAATCGGCAGCATGTGCATACCCCGCAAGCACAGCCCCTCTCTCATCCAGAAGCTCAGCCGAGTACACTCATGAAGGCTAGATACAGAGGCTCGAGTCGGTTCTGTTCTGTCAGCCTTCCTTTAGCATTGCAAGCAAAAAGAATGGCTTGCATTTTCTGCGCGGCATACTCGAAGAGCGTAATGAGCTCTGAAAACCGCTCTCTCGCTCTTTTTTTCTAGGGGGATCCATTGTGTTAGGTATGGGATGATGTGAGTTCGATGTTCTATGTGAGACCTCTATATCAATTGTATGCTTAGTGGTATAAGTCTGTCAGCCCGACCGTCTGTCTGTCTGTATACTCGACTAGAGCCTTCTTACTTGTTATTGTGGTGTTTTGTGAAACGTGGTGAAAGCATGTGCAAGAAATAATAGGACTTATGCATTCTTCGTATATGTTTGACAAATTATCTGTAAATAAATAGTATATGTTATATGTACATAAAAATTGGTCGTAAAATTATAATAGAGAAAAAGAGGACAAAATAATCAAGAAATTTTTATTTTTGTCAAAAATTTAGTTCTCTGATAAAGATAATAAACGTGATTAATCTGATTTGACCTGGTTTCTTGTCAAAGAGATGTTCTGCGTAAGGAGTGGTCTTTTGAGGACTGCGACAAAGCAAAAAATGTACCATCTATTCGTCCGATAACGGAAAATGTAGCAAAAATCGCATAGAGGATTGTTCAAAGTCGGAAGATTTTTAAAAAGTCCTGTTTCAATATAAAACATAAAGCCGTCATTAATTTATAAATAAAAAAATTTGAACAAAAGTGGTGCTATTATTTTTATTATTTTTCACTTGTACTTGTGTCAGTAGTGAGATGTCCGAATACAAATACTGTACTCGTAATTATTATTCTTTGTATCAATTCAAAATCTCAACCCGCAGCTGAAACCATAAGAAACAAATCTAAACATGTAGCACCCGGCCTAAGCTGACATTCAACGCTGACGGCTAAAAAAAGGAAAATAAAAAGTGGTATCGACTTGAATTTCAATGTTGTTGCCTAATTTGCTACAAAATCAGCTTCAAGAACCAGAAAAAAAAAAATAATGACAAATGCACAGAACTCTGGAACTCAAAGAAAAAAAGAGAAAGACGGCGACGACGACGTTTAAAAAAATCTAAATAAAATGAAATGAAATTACGGTATGCTCCTTAGCGCAGCCGAACCCTCAGTATTCATCTCGCTCGCTCTTCTTTCTCTATTTCTTTATGTGGCAAGGGGAGGCAAATGGTGAAATTTTAAACCCTTGAATGCGGCCATTGTCTTTGATAGGTCTGTGTCGGGACTGGACAGGGTTCCTACGAACCTGATGCCCATATCTACACTTCATTACCGTTCTTTGTTTTCCCACATTAACCCCCCAAATCACCACTGCTTTGCCGCTGGCGCTGCCCATTTACCAACTGGACTGTAAGTAAGCGCTTTTTACTATGTATATATTAATGTACATATTTACATATTTTTTGTATCATTTTTTTTTGTACCTCGGTTTCTATATTTTTTCCTTCCTTTTATTTGTTCGCCAGCGTTGTGTATTTTTTTCTATTACATTTTTAATTGCGTTTTGGTAATTATTGATTTTTAACTTTTCCCTTTGGCTTCAGTATGCGGTTCGCATTCAAAATTTTTAGTTAAGGTTTATTATATAAAGACGCTATCCCTCAATTGTGAACATTTTTAAAACGCACCATCAGTAAAGTTCATTTTGCTATGCGAAGTGCATTACTCTTAACTCATCGATTTCCAAATTTTTTTATTAAACTTGAAGTACACTAGCTTCTTGCCGGTAATTGCTTTATTACCTGAACAGATTATAAGAATTATTTTTAAAATATAAATTAAAGTATTTGTTAGTTTCATAGCCTATATGTTAACACAGTAAATATAAATTTTTTATCAATGAACCTATTAAATATTTGTGGCCTTAAATATCTTTAACGTTTATCATAAAACATCTGCTCATTAAATTTTAATTTAGAGATCTAAAAAATAATATATGATATGTTTGGTCAAATTATTAATATTAGCAACTAAAATCATGGAAATCTAATTCAAAGCAAAAGCATGAAAAAAAAATATTTGAAATACCAAATTTTTATTTATTTTGTCATGGAACAATTTAATTTGGGCAAAAACAATAGCAATGATCGACAAGTAACCGTTTTCTTTGAACTGTGAACAATTGCAGTCTACCCTACAACCAAAAGTAAAATAACTAAGAAGGCTGTAGTCGAGTAAGCTCGACTAGAAGATACCCTTAACCCTTGACCATCTTGACGGACAGATGCCCGACCATCTGTCTGACAGACATACACATACGTGTACTACTGTACCAATGCTTAAGTTTCACATCTCCGGTGTTTCTCAACCGATTTTAGTAAAAGTTTTACGGATTTTTATTATTTTAATACTAATGTTGTAAATAGTTTTAATCCTAACAGACGGACGGACGGACAAACAGACGAACGGATATGGCTAAATCCAAAATATATATACTTTATGGGATCGGAGAATCTTCCTTCTGTCTGTTACATACTTTTGCACAAAACCATTATACCCTATTTTTACCCATTTCATGGGTTAGACTAGAGCCTTCTTACTTGTTTAATAATGATTGTACTATCTACCATTTACTGTTTTATGTATTTATAATATTCGGCATGCCAAAGTTTGCCTTCCTTGTTATTGGAATTTATATGCTGTGCGATATTTATGCGTCATACCGAATTAGCCATCCATACTTGTTGTTGTATTTATATGATACTCGATATATAATTGCGGTGCGCACTTTCAATCATATTAAGCTGCTGCAACCAATTTATTAATTTCAATTCAATAATTATTTTTAATTCTTTGTCTGCAATTTATCCACAGCAATCCATCTAATCTTCATCATTCCGCCATTTCACCCCTTATAGTGTTTTTTAGGCGATATATCATTAATCTGTAGTGTTGAAGCCTAATTTTCATGACATAATCGCGTTCGAATTTTAATGGAGATTTGTGGTTGCCAGTTTCTACCCCTTTGTATGCCCCTCTCTCTTTCTCTTTTCCCATCTCTTTCTATTTCTCTTTTTTTTTTATCTGTCCAGCTTGACCCGAACGCTTTGATTTGACTTTGTTCATATGCAGTTATTTTTAATTGGAATTCGGTATCCTTTCCGTTCCATTGCTGATAATCGAAGTCTGTGCTGTGTGGGCGTTGTTGTCTGACTTTTCTTTGTTTTTTTTTTTTTTTTTTTTACTGTTTTTCAAAAAGGTTTGGTAACTGCCATTTGTTTTATTCGTAGCTGCTTTTTTTTTTTAAGATTTCTTTTAAACCCTTTTTACATTTTGTAAATTTTGTACATAAGCCCAAGTCCAAATTTAAGTAAAAAAAAAAAAACCTTCCTTTGCATTTGACAATTAGAACTTCAGCGTCAACTTTGACGTCGGCGTTGTAATTAAAAACAAGAAATTAAAAACAAGTAGAAACACAACAAAAAGACCAACATGGAAAGTAAAACAAATGTGCCAAGAAACTGGCCAAGTATGCATCAAGTCAACCATCCACCAACAATTTTACAGAAGCCCACAACTTTATTTAAATTAACGAAAGTGATTTACTCAGTTATTTTTACTGTTTTTCGTTTAATGCTCTAAAACATTTAAAAATGTCCGAATTTAGGAATAGTACTGAATATGATTAAAAAAAACTATTTTTTGATTTTCTTGCATGATTTTCTTTTTGTAGATGCTGCCACATAGAATTGTGAACAATTTACTCAAATAATTTCCACTGTCTATTCTTTATGTATTTTGTTTGAGTGTTCTATATATTTAGCTTGACTTTAAGAACTCATTCTTTAATCTTATAAAAGCTAGCTTTTTATACCCTTAACCCATGAAATGGGTTTTCAGGTTTACGATATACACATGTAATCGATAACAAAGAAGGGTATCTTCTCTTTTTACTTGTTTCAGGGTATTTTCTTGGTATTTTTAATAAACTACCGGTCGGCGGCGTTGGCAAAAAGGCCAAGTCAAATGGAAGTAATTGCAAAATAAACCTTTTGCGTAAATTTGTTATGTATTATCATTTTTTTGTTTTTGTAATATATAAATAAGGCGCTGGGGCTTGTGAGCTCCATCGCAAACTCCTTGCTGCGCAATCCTTCCAAATAATCATGAATCCTTGCTTGTTAGTAAGAAGCGTAACGGTGGAGGATGTATTGACTGGGGTAGATCAAATCAAATAATTTATATACAGTTTGCCAACTATTAGTTTACACAAAGTGGTCAGAAAGAATAATAAAAATTCAACTATTTCGACCAGAAGGCTTGCCAATGAGATGAAGACGGAATGTGGAAGCACCATATGTCGCGAAACTGTCAGACAAGCCATTAAAAGAACTGACTTTTTATCTCGAGCTGCTCAAAAAAAAACCGTTGTTAGAAGACGTTTAACTTTTTCCAGGGTCCACGTGGGACAGACATTTTCATATTGAGACGACGGTGGGATTTTGTAAAGAATCCAAGATTATGCTTTTTTATAATGATACCTCAACCCAATTGAAAATTTGTGGGCCTATCTGAAAACATGTACTGCCAAGCGCCATCCTAAAAATTAGAATGATCTTAAGGCGATAATCTTGGAGGAATGGCCAAATGATCCATTGGAATACGTCCAAAATCTAATAAAATCGATAAAAAGGTGACTGGGAGCGGTTATTAAAGCCAACGGTGGACATACAAAATAATAATTTTAGTTTAAAACCAAAAACTGATAGAAAGATTAACATTGTGTTAAGACACTATTGTCAGCTGAATATACTGCCTTTGTTAGTATTTTCAATCTTTCTTTGTTAATGTTTATGTTTTTGAAGTTTTCTTAAATAGGCTTAAGAGATAAATATCTGAATGACTTATACAAAATAAAAATAAAAATATTAAAAACAACAACACAAGTGTGACCCTATATCTCTAGACTTTCTGTTTTTATCCAGCTTTTATTACCTTTTTTAACGTGGTCAACAGTTGGGGACTAAGTTAACCTACCATTCTGCCCACTATGTCGTCTGAAAAAAGTGCAACCTACTGCTCACAATTATTCATACCCTGATAGACACTGCAGTTGGCAGCCAGCAATTGAACAAGCCCATATATACTTCAAAGGAAGCTTCTCCGACCCCATAAAGTATATATATTCTTGATCAGCATCAACAGCTGATTTAGCTAAAATGTTTCCGGTTTACGATGTACACATGTAATCGTAATGTAAACAAAATAAATAAATAAATAAATAAATAAATCTGTGAAATTTGTATTAAAATCTGTTAAAAAACACCGGAGATATAAAACCATCAAGCATTGGTCCAGTAGTACATGTACGTGTGTATGTGTAAATTAATAAGTTTATTGTACTTATTTGTTTAGAACTTCTATGAAGCTTGTATGGTTTGATATTGCATTAATAAATGCAGTTAGTTTGATTGAACTGTTTGTTACTTGTGAGAACTAAAAGGAAGACACTTCAAATTGAGTTGATGGTACACCCAGTTTATTCAAAGGCTAATTTCGGACTGACTTAAAGACTACAACTTGACAAATAAGGAAAACTCTTATACTGATAAAAATGCTGACGCTCGTGGGAATCGCTTACATTCTCATTCAGAGCGGCCACGCAAATATGCCGTGTTCGCCGGCTATGGTACGACATTCTTCCGCTGCAAGTGGTGTCACCTTCGCCACCTCAGCTGAATGCTAAAGTTCCGACTTGGGTCGTTGATCTTTGCTTTCCACTGACTATCCGACATCCGTTTAGGTAAACAATTTCGCCACTAAGGTGTCGAATTCTATTTAATAACTTAATTCTATTCCATATATGAAATAAGACTAACACTACTTAACTTGTATGTCTGTCAGCCCGACTGTTTGTCCGTTTTTATGGTCAAGGGTTAAGGGTATCTTCTAGTCGAGCTTACTCGACTAGAGCCTTCTTACTTTTTTAACCTGACCTAGCAAGTCTGGAAACCCTGTTTATTGGGTTATACAATTTTTTTCTGTGGGTAATATTTACCATCGATCATTGGAATTTTTGTATAAATAGATTTTGGTAAGCAATCAAAATACTTTGACGTGTTTCGAAACTGGAAAAAGTTTTGATAGAATAAAGTTTCCTTGATGGCGTATTACTATGTTATTATAAGGGGGTTTAGCTCTAATATTAATCAGTATAAACTCGTATTAAAAGACCAATAATACAGTTTGTTATCTTTTTGATTATATCCCAGGGTCTACTACGCACCGCGGAACAATTAAAAATAAAAGGTCTGTGTGAGCCGGCTGAAAATGCGGATGATTTGAATGATGCAGCATCTGCAACAATAACTGTATCAGAGAACATACAGCAGGCGGTTGTTGGCAACATTTCACACATTGTGCCTAGCGCTCCATCACCCCCGATCGAGCAGCAGCAACATCACCAACAACAGCAGCAACAGCATCAGCACGAGCAACAGCAGCTGGTAAACAGTGCATTGTCAGCACAGCAGCAGACTCTTGCAACAAGCAGTAGCATACAATTGGCCAATGCAGAGCAACAGCTTCTGAGTACCACAAGCGGCAGCAGCAGCACCCTGCAACAATTGCAGCAACAACAGTTACAGCCAACGCCGCGCAAATCGCGACTGCGTAAACGATCAAAATCCCCAGACTTGCAACTTGGTGGCAATACTACAACTGTTCAACAATCACAGCCGGCACACCATCAGCAACATCATAATCATCCGCAAACGATACTCATCCAGGGACAGAATCAAACATCTATTGTGAGTCTACAGCAAACGGTTGACGGCAATTATATACCCATTAGTTCAGCTGGTGACGACTCCGATAGTGATAATAAGCCGCAAAAAATCTGCAAGACAGAGCAATCGGTGGCCTCGCCGGCATCCAACTCGTCTACATCAAATAATGCTGCAACGAGCGTGAGCGGCCAAGCGATAGTGACACAAATTGTAGTAGCGCGCGACGGAAAAGATAAAAATATGACTAGTTTAGGCATGGGCATGGTAAGTGTCGCCGCAGTGAATTGTAAATCTGCGTGTCGCGTCTCTTTTTTAATCCCTTACTTATTGAAAACTCACGCATACTATTGTAATTATTGCTTCTAAACATTAAATTTTTATTAAACATGTATATATACATACATATGTATATTTATATATATATATATATATATATATATAACATATATGTGGATATGTGTGTATTTTATTTAATATTTAATTTTTTCATTTCTCAATGCCTTCCAATTATACCAAATGCAGAACGGAGGTTTGTTAGGCGTGCCCATGGGCTTTCTGGACTTTACACCGGAACCACCAGCACCATCGGCCACACCAGTCACCGTTACGGAACATGTCGATCTATCGTGCAACCCCAGCACTGATACACGCGATCTTTCAAGTGAGTTTCGGCAGTGGTAAAATTTATATAACAAAAAAAGAATAAAAAAAAATTAATTTGTCTACAGTTTGTCAAGGACTTGTTTACGCGTAGTGAAAGTTTTTGATATATTAATTTAGAGATATATGGTCACACTGTTTTTTCTTTTAAATTTATTTTTTTTATAAATTTTTCAGTTAATTATATCTTAAACCCATTAAACAACATTAACAAAGAAACAATAAAAATACTAACAAAGGCACAGAATTCAACTGTCAATAAAATGTTTGCACAATGTTAATCTTTCTATCAGTTTTTGGTTTTAAATTATACACTTTGTCAAGGATTTCTTTACATGCAGTGGAAATTTTTGATATTTTCACTTTAGAGATATAAGGTCACTCTGGCTGTTGTTTTAAACATTTTTTTATTATTTTTTTTATAAGTTATTCAGTTAATTATCTCTTAAACCCATCAAACAAAACTTAAAAAACATAAACATTAACAAAGAAACATTAAAAATACTAACAAGGCACAAAATTCAACTGCCATACAAGTGTTTACACACATAATTTTTTGTTTCATTGTGAATGGCATATTTACAGTCACTTTTTTAAAAAATAAAAATCTGCATCTCTTGGTGATGCAATTTTTTAAGAAATTTCTTATTTGGAATATAGAATTTATATATAATCGGGACAGTTGTAGACGATTTTAAAATGCCAGGCAAGCGGTTATCGTTTGATATGAACCAGTTGGTTTATTACAACTCCACCATAGGAAAAAACGGTCTCTGAGATTGCAGAAATGTTTGCAATCAGCAGGAAAACTGTATACAACATTTTAAACCGCGTTAAAAACGAGGGAAGGATGAAGACTGTCAGAATTGTCAGTGATGGTTTGGGGGTGCATCCTGAGCAAAAAAAAATGGAGAATTTTACTTCTATGAATATACAATGGATGCCCAACAATATTTAAGTATTTTGCGCACACAGTTTTTAGCCTCTGCCAACAAATTTGGGTTTATTAATGATGGGAAGCCAACATACAAGTTTTCCCAGGCCAATAATCCCAAGCAAAAGGCTAATATGGTGTGGGGCTGGTTGCTTTATAACTGTGAAAAGGTGTGTGATACACCTGCCCAAAGCCCAGACCTCAACCCAATTGAAAATCTGTGGGCTTATCTGACAAAACGTACTGTCAAGCGCCATCCGAAAATATTCCATTGGAATACGTTCAAAATCTAATAAAATCGATGAAATGGCCACTGGAAGCGGTTATGAAAGCCAACGGTGGACATACAAAATATTAATTATAGCTTAAACCAAAAACTGATAGAAAGATTAACATTGTGTAAACACTTGTATGGCAGCCAGTGTTACCGTAAAATATCAAAAATTTTCACTATGTGTAAACAAATCCTTGACAAACTGTAATTAATATCCAGTTGAAGGAATCGTCTTCATCCTTCCCTCGTTTTTAACACGGTTTAAAATGTTGTATACAGTTTTCCTGGTAATTGCAAAATTTTCTGCAATCTCAGAGGTCGTTTTCCTGACGGTGGAGCTATAATAAACCAACTGGTTCATATCAAACGATAACCGCTTGCCTGGCATTTTAAAACCGTCTGAAACTGTCCCGATTATTTATAAATTCTATATTCCAAATATGAAATTTCTTAAAAAATTGCATCACCAAGATCTGCGCGTTTTTTTTTTATTAAAGTTATTGTAAATATGCCATTCACAACGAAAACAAACCAAAAAATAAAGTGTAAACATTTTATAGACAGTTGAATTCTGTGCCTTTGTTAGTATTTTTAATATTTCTTTGTTAATGTTTATGTTTTTCAAGTTTTGTTTAATAAGTTTAAGAGATAATTAACTAAATAACTTATATAGAAATAAAAAAAAACATTGTGACCGTATATCTCTAAATTAATATATCAAAAATTTTCATTGCGTGTAAAGAAATCCTTGACAAACTGTATGTTATGTGTAATGTGATGTATGTAATGTCTTCTTGGTAACAACTAAAGATGAGTCAATTGCTGCTTTTTAAGCTACGATAATGTAATTGATGTATTATTTTGGAACTTCACATTTAATATTATTGGAAGTAGATGTCAGTACATTCAAGCCCAGCACACCTCCCGTCCAACCGACAGGCACACCGCTTAGCGTGCGGTTACCAAGATCGCAAACATGTAGACAAATGACACAAGACTAGTTTTTTAAGAGAGCAAGTAGGAGTGGCACTATGTATTAAGTAGGAAAGATCGTTATATGTTGCACATAAGATCCGAAAGGGGTTATGGATAGTATAGTTAGAGTAACAACCTTGAAGAGCTATAAGTAACAAATTTCTAGTACTTCTAATAGGAACTGCAAATCCAACAATTTATCATATGGATAAATTATCGAACCTTTTGTACAGTTACTTTTGCGAGCCAATAAGTAAACGTATTCTTAAATGAATAAACGGTCTTAGTACATGGTTAATGGTAATTTTTATTTTGATACGCCATTTCATTAAATAGAAACAAGTAAGAAGGCTCTAGTCGAGGAAGCTCGACTGGAAGATAACCTTAAGCCTTGACAATGCAGACGTGCACTACTGTACCAATACTTGATGATTTAGCTTACATTTCTGGAGTTAACAGCTTTTTTAGTTCCTGAGATCGACGCGTTCATAAATACTGACTGTACAGGCTGTTGATGCTGATTAAGAATATATACTTTATGGGGTCGGAGAAGCTTCCCTTTGCATGTAAAATTCTTTTGCACCAAACCATTATACTTTTAGGTAAAATATGTAAAATGCATTTTCGCGTACAATGTATATATGCCTGCATTAAGCAGCTATGTGCCTAATCGAGCTCTCTCGAGTAAAGTGTGGTGTTTTTACAATTACAAATATCCATTATCTGAAAATATAGCTCCAGTTGAATATATTATCAGAAGATTTGGTGCCGTTCCACAAAAAAAAGCAGTATTTGTTTCAAGGCTTCCCTTTGATTTAACATCAAATGATGTCAAGGTCTATATTGAGGCCAAATTACAAAATTACACTCGGAATATCTCGTCCATTAAGAAGAGTGTTTCGAATATTTTAGTACTATATGTTGTAAAGAGTTTTGGCAACACAAATCCAATGCTCAAAACTATAGAGCTATCTCCAAGTTGTCTGCTATTCGTAAGATTTTTGAGAAACTAATAACCTCTTATCTTTAACTTCTGTGCAAATCTATGATTTCATCGTGCCAGCACGGATTCATGAAACAAAGATCTTCCACTAACTTGCTAAAATTCACATCATTTTTTATTAAGGGCTTTGGAGAAAAATCTGATGTTATTTATACTGATTTCAGTAAAGGTTTCGACACTGTAAGTCACAACCTTTTAATTTATAAACTTAAACTTTTGGGCTTTCTCAATAATCTTATTCTTTGGATTAAAAATTATTCACCTTTAGAACTCAGAGGGTATATCTAAATGGCTCAGTTCCTAAAGCGGCTTAGGTGACTTCTGGTGTTCCTCAAGGAAGTCACCTTGAACCGCTATTAATAACAATTTTTATAAACGACCTTCCGCCTGTAATAAATCTCGGGTGTTGATGTATGCTGATGATGTAAAAATATGCATGTCGGCAGCAACTCTTCTGCCTGGTCATAAACTGCAAAGTGACTTACACAATTTTCAATCTTGGTGCAGAGTAAATTTTTTGCATCTCAATTGCAGAAAATGTAAAGTTATGTCTTTTTATAGACGAATACCCTTTTCTATATTGATTGAATGGGTTGAGGATTTTGGTATCCTAATGGAGACAAAGCTTAAGTTTCCATTACAAATTGAGCATCACGTGCCTTGGGGTTTATTAAGCGCTGGTCGAAGAAATGCGACCCATATTTAATAAAAACTACAGGATTCAGGAAAGAATAGAATTGGAGCAAAAACAATTTCTGTTCCCTTGCACTTCGTGGTCTTAATTGGGATAATAACATTTACTTACCTTCTTACCGTAGTAGACTTTTACTAATTAATCTTCATTTTCTTTTTAATCGTAAAACAATGCTATATATATAATATATAATAATATTTTTCCATAAACTAAAAAATGGTAATTCTTCTGTACTAAACGACCAATATCTTTGCAGTTCCTATTAGAAATACAAAAAATTTATTAAATATAGTTTTTTAAGCTTGTTACTCTAACTTTGTCCATAACTCCTTTCGGATCTTATGTGCAACATATACATAGTGCCACTTCTACTTGCTCTCTTAAAAAACTAGTCTTGTGTCGTTTGTCTAGTATCCGCGCGTTAACAATCCGGTGCTTGGTATCGTTAAGCTACTTAAATGTACATACCATTAGTACATCTACTTCCAATATATATTAATATATATTGATAAGAAGGGAATTTAAATATATGTATTCAATGAAAAACTTAACTGCATGTGTTTTTTACTTTACTCAATTTTACTTTTAGACCCTTCCGAACCGCTCGACATAGATAATCATCTGGCTCAGCAAATCCATCGGCTTGATCAATCGCCCATGCATTCGATAGCGCATCATCATTCAACCGGCGACGAGAGCAACTCGAATCTGGTGCACCATATCAAAAGTGAGGTGATTGAGGCAAAACACCTTGCCCATGTGCAAGCGCAGCAACAACAACAACAACAACAACAACAACAACAACAACAACAACAACAACAACAGCAGCAACAACAACAACAACAACATGCACATCATCATCATCATCAGTCGCACGCTCAGCAACTGTTGGCTCAGAGTCAGCAGCAACAGCAGCAGCAACAGCAGCAGCAACAGCAGCAACAACAGCTGCAGCAACAGCAGCAGCAACAGCAGCAGCAACAGCAGCAACAACAACAACAGCAACAACAACAACAGTCGGCGGTGCATGCAGAAATAAGCAGCGCCACTGTTATGGAGATTGATCCGAGCCAGATCAAAAATGAACCGGGAATGATTATCACGCCAGAGATTGTCAATATGATGTCCACCGGACATATGGGTAAGTTAACAATTATTTTGTTGATGCTCCCTAGAACTTGACATGCTATTTTTTGTCAAATTTTCGCAGACATGTACAACTCTGATACGAGCGAGGACTCAATGATGATCGCTAACGGTTCGCCGCACGATCAGAATGAGCCGCATTATACGAATTTGGATCAGCAGCACGGTGGAATGGGTGGCGGTGTTTGTGGCCCTAGCGTCGGTGGTGGTGTTGGTAGTGGTGGTGGTAATGCTGGCGAGAAAGGTCAGTTTAATGGTCCCAAAGCTTGGACACAAGATGATATGAATTCAGCTTTAGATGCATTAAAGAATCAAAACATGAGCCTGACGAAAGCATCTGCCATTTATGGCATACCATCAACGACTTTATGGCAGCGTGCACATCGTTTGGGCATCGAAACGCCTAAGAAGGAGGGCGGCACCAAATCGTGGAACGAGGATGCCTTGCAAAATGCGTTGGAGGCATTGCGTTCGGGTCAAATATCGGCAAATAAAGCATCAAAGGCTTTTGGTATTCCTTCATCGACACTCTACAAGATTGCGCGTCGCGAGGGTATACGACTAGCTGCACCATTTAATGCCGCACCAACCACGTGGACACCCGAGGACTTGGAGCGTGCATTAGAGGCGATACGTGCTGGCAATACGTCCGTACAAAAAGCAAGTGCTGAATTCGGCATTCCGACAGGTTAGTTTAAAGATTTTTTTTTTATACTTACTCGTCAGGTTACAGTAAATGTGCTGCCATTTATTGACGTTACTCCTCACTCGTTATTAATTTCTATCAGTTTATTATTATGCTCCACAATGAATTCTTTAACGTTCCCTCTTCATTCGTAATACATATGTATGTGCTTCTATCCGCTACTATAAGTCGTGATCGCCACTTACAACTCAGTGTTTTCACAACTTTGCTTGCGTGTTGCGACATATTCTTATACGATACTCGATATTCTTAAATACTAAACCCATAAATTATATAGTTTTTAATATTACTTAAAAAAAATTACAATCCAATTTAATTGTCCCATGAAATGGGTAAAAAAAAGGTATAATGGTTTTGTGCAAAAGTATGTAACAGGCTTCTAACCGACCCAATAAAGTATATATATTCTTGATCAGCATGAACAGCCGAGTCGATTTAGACTTGTCCGCAAGTCCGTCCGTTTGTTCATATGTATGAACGCGTCGATCTCACGAACTACAAAAGCTAGAGACTAAGCCTATAGACAGATTTTGGATATGAGATCTTCTAATCCCTAGGCATAGCATGTTCGTTTCACATTTTCGATAAATTTTTATGTTTACGATATACAAGTGTAATCGATATAAAAATTTATAAAAAAAATCAAATCGGTTGAGAAATATCAGAGATATGAAACCATCAAGCATTGGTAAAGGAGTACACGTATGTGTATGTCTGCCAGCCCGACTATTTGACCGGCTGTATGATCAAGGGTTAAGGGTATCTTTTAGTCGAGCTTACTCGACTCGAGCCTGGCTATATCGACGCGGCTGTTGATGCTGATCAAGAATATATATACTGTATGGGGTCAAAGAAGCCTCCTTCTCCCTGTTACATACATTTGCACAAAACCATTATATCCTTTTTTTTACCCATTTCATGGATTAAGGGTATAAAAATCTGTATTAGTTTTGGCTGTATGTTGTGAACAATCTAACTTATACTCAGATGTAAGAAATATCAGTAAATATTTTGATTAACATAAAGAGTTGCAATCATTGGCTCTTTGTTATAAGATAATAATTAAAGTATATTACATTTAAAAAAGAAATTTTATTATTTTATGTATTGCGTTAATATAACAATTAGCCAAAAACGGACAATATATCTCAAAATTTGGATCGCAGCTTTTTTGCAATAGTCTTAAGCTTACATATGGCTGTTAATACTAAGTATGATATCCTTTAGCCTTAAAAAATTCTGTTTACCTATTACTCATGGAAGATACCAGCTGCAGGGTAGTGTTTATTTTGCTCCACTCATTCAGCAATGCATATTTATATCTGTTTGTTGGATATGCTATGCGTCTGGATGTTGTTTTCCAGCAGAGCTCACAAATTCTCAATTACATTATGTAGGGACATTTCCAGATAATCGAGGACTGTGATATTTTGGATTTATGCTTAGGGTCGTTGTCTTGGTAGACCCGCATAGTAAGTCAGATTCCCAGCCTCTCGGCACTTTGGAGTCAATTTTCTTTTGGGATATTGAGGTACATATTCGCAATCGTACTGTACTCTCAAAAATCACCAAATTCCCGGCACCGCCTGACGACTTATATGCCCATACAATGACACTTGCTCCGCTGTACTTGGCTGTTGCATTTAAGTGTTTAAATTCCAGCTCATTATATTACTGACTCCACACATAAAATCTGTAATAATTAATATATTTTATCCTTGTCCAAGTGGGGTTTGGTGAAGGTTTTCCTAGTGCTTTTATTTTGTTGCGCTCCGTGGTACTCGGGCATGGAAGTCATGACGTTGGAAATATTCTTTTTTGAAGTGTTTCAGGATGAGTTTTAGCTATTCAATGGAAGTCCGTTTGCCCATAGTCCTTGTTAGATAGTTACACCCGATATGCATAAAAAAAATACTCTTACTTAGAAGGAATGGCCTATTTATAATTCAACTATTCAATCTTTGGTACAAAATAGGGGTTTTATGGCACACAGGTGTCCATAACATATCTATCCCAAATAAGCGGTGACTTGAAATTAGGATACTTTTCACATAACCCATTCATTGCGGTCGTCTATGTGCATAAACGCGTGGATCTCTGGAACTACAAAATCTAGAGACTCCAGATTTTGGATATGAGCTCAAATGTTCGATAATTTTTCAGTTTTACGATATACACATGTAAAAAATAACAAAAAAATCTTGAGTTTCGAAAACTTGACAAAATGGAGATTGAAACTATTGACAAATTAATACAAAACTGTGAAATTTTTATTGAACACGGGTTAGGAACATCGGATAAATGATGTCATCAAGCAAGTAGTATACCACAACGCGTGTGGTCAAGGGTTAAGGGTATCTTCTAGTCGAGTTTACTTGATTAGAGAATTCTTTTTTGTTTTATATTGTCATTTAAACTGTTTGCCAATGTATTTTTATTCTTAATGCCGAAGGAACACTTTATGGTCGCTGCAAACGAGAAGGCATTGAACTGTCGCGTTCGAATCCAACTCCTTGGTCCGAGGATGCCATGAATGAAGCATTAAACTCAGTGCGGTAAGTACACAATTTTCTTGTTAAGCGAAGCTAGGCAAATAACACAAACCAACAATTTTTACTTTTACACAGCGTCGGTCAAATGTCTATTAATCAGGCGGCCATTCACTACAACCTGCCATATAGTTCACTCTACGGACGCTTCAAGCGTGGCAAATACGATGTGGTAGCCAATACTAGTGGTGTTTCGCTTATTAACACATCGGGTAATACGACCGGCAGCATTGAGATAATCGAGCACAGTCAGGAAAATTCGGTAGGTTAAAGGGTTTCGTATGCGGGCTCGTTCTTAGCTTAAAAGCAGTTGGTAAACATGGTAAATTTTTTAATTTTGTAATCAATTTTGCTTTTAAATGTAAATATAGATGTACAATTTTATTTCATATTTTTTAATATTTAGTAAAAAGCCATATTGCCAAATGAGTAAATATAATCAAATTTTTAATAAGCGAATTATCTAAAAGTATTGTATTTATTTTTGTCCGAGCTTTGAGTCAGATGTATTCAAAAACCCAAACTTCTCTAAAGCACAATTTCTCTTAATAACGGACGCAAGTATCACAAATGTTACCTAATCCTCATAAAACTAACAATCATAATTAATCCGAACTAAACTTGCAAAATATATTAAATATTATATATTAAATAAATATATTAAAATATATATATCCGGTCTTTCTCAAGAGATTTTATCTATATTTATCTACAGTTTCATTGCCAAAAAGTTGTTTCAAAATTCAAGATTTGCTTGTTATCGATAACATTATGGACATTATTGATGAAAGATGGGCAGATGGACAGACAGACAGACGGGCATGGCTACATCGACTTAGCTGTTGATGCTGATAAAGAATACTTTACGGGGTTAGAAATGCTTCCTTCCTTTTTAGGGTATAAAAATGTCAATTCATATTAATAATAAAAGAGAAATGTTTTTGCGTTCAAATTGATTAAATCGGAGAATATCAATAGTAATATACTCGTTTGAATTTAAATTTGTGATTTTTTTTAAACATATTCTCGGTTAACTCACACATTAAAAAAACAATCTCATTTGTCGGTTTTAACTTACGAGTAATTCAATCTATTTATGCATAGTTGCATATGTTGCAGCAACAGTTCCCGTACAGCCCTTCGCCACATCCGCCGACTCCTCAGCATCATAGTACGCCGCAGCATCACAGTTCTCAGCAGGGACCGCCGACGCCGCAGCAGATGCAACAGCATGTAGTGCACATGCAACAGCAGTCACCGCACCCTGCACACCATCAACAACAACAGCCGCACATGCAGTTGGATGTAGTTACATCAAGCAGCCAGGTGGTGCAGAGTCAGCAGCTGCAACAGATCTATCAGCATCACGGCACGCCCGAGCGTAGTTGAGAATCACTGCACGCTGCGGCAATTTTAGGTGGTGGGAGCAGCGGCAACGGCAACGGCAACAACATCTCAACAGCAGCAGCAACAACTATCGTATCAGCAACACCTTTTGCCAGCATTTCAGGACAGGCCGGCGGATCAGCAGCTGCAGCGGCACTGCCAATATTAATTAGTGGCACCAGCAAACGCAAGAAAGTGACTAAGCAAAAGCGTTGAGAAATTGGCACTGCATCAGCTCGCTCCGAAAACATTCAACAATTCCACCAACATTAAATTCCTCTTTGAAACTCTAGCTGAAGTAATTTAATTTGCGATTGCCAACGCCAATTAAAAAGCCTCACCAAATTAGATGAAGGCCACAAAGAGTTAGTTCAGAAAACGAAGGAAACTTGGAAATGCTTTTTTCCCTATTTTGGCAACAATTAACAACAAAAACAATCAAAATTTAAAGTTGTATCTGTATCACTACACAATTTAAAATGTGTATCAAATCAACTGTAAATATAAATAATTAGTATAAAATATAGTTGTATGTCAAATATGCTTTATCTACACACTACTTTAGACATAGTTTTTTAAACTAACTCTGAATGAAGAAAAGATTTTGGTAGTTATAAAAAAAAGTTTCTTTCCATAAACAAATAAACATATTTTATTATTTAAAAGTAAAAATATTGTAGTATAATTTAAATATAATTTTCGTATTGATTTATTTCAAAATAGTTTAGTGAGAGACTGAATATGCGCATACAAGCAAAAAAAATTACTGCAAGAATAATAGCTGAAACCCTCAAATGTATAATGCTTTGTAATTTTGTTAAAATAAGAGAGAATTCCTTGATATACAATTAAACCAAAATCATCAAGTCTTAAAAATTAAACTCATTAGCATGTAAAAATCACTTAAAGCAAACTACAAAACCAAGTTAGTTATATGAATTTTTGAGAAGTAAAATTTAGCAAATGCTATGCTTAAATGAAGTAAAAATAATGAATACCACATGAAATATATTGTATTTTTGATAAAATAAACAAAACGGAAAATATTAAATATTTTAAAAGCAAAAAAAAAAAAAAAAAAACAACAATGTCTAACAACATTTAATATGCAGAAAATAAACTATTATAAATACACATAAACACAATCACGTATTTAGAAATTTATGTAAAGTTTTTGCAACAGTAGTTTGTTCAAATACAAACAAAATTCTAACCATCTTTTTTACCTTGTAAGACTTTAAGATGTGTAAGAAGTTGTACTTGCAAACTTATGAAACATCTTAAATAACGGTTAAAAAAATGTATGGATATCAAAGAACATTATTCCCAAATAAAAAAAATTAAAAGAATTATGAAATGTAAAAAACTAAATTTCACAATGACGAAAACAAAAATTTAAATATATTAATATTTACTCATTATTGCTTCCATTAGTATTTAAAACGGTTGCAGAGTAGACCGATCACTCATATTATATATATGCTAACACAAACATATTTGAAGATACTACAAGTTTTTGTTTCACGAGGATAAAAATAAATTTATGTTTTAAATTTTGGTACAAATTCATGAATGTTTACGGACATAATGAACAGTCAATTTTTTAAAACGTTTGCACTTATTGCGTCTAATTTATTTCAAGCATAAATTATTCCAAAATAGTGTGTTTACAAACCACAGAACTATAATTTAATTCCTATTATTCCTAGTTGCTATTCCGAACATTTTTCAAGATTTATATAAGTGTATGTATTTATTTATAAATAAATGTATATAAATATATGCATATATTTATAAAAAATATGTTCTTTCTTTGTGCTTACAAACTTGGCAGAACTGTATATCACTGTACAATACATAACAATTCTATATAGTCGATAAGAAACCAATAAAAATATATCATAATAGCAATGTTAAGATTGTCGCAAGAACAATTAAAAAATTAAAAAAAAGAAAAAGAAAACTAAAAATGGAATCCAGATCACATAGAGAATATGTATGTACAAATATATATTTATTTAGTCTATGAAATACATTATATTATCAATAGTGTACCATATTTTGAAGTATGAAATATGCATACACGAAATTGTAAAGGCTTAAAATTGTATAAAACTTATCACTTACTACACTCAATAGTATATCATATTTTGAATTATGAAATGCATACACAAAATCACTGTTTATAAACTTAAACTTTAGTCCAAACGGAACTAAACAGACCTAAATATTAATAATAATTTAAACGAAAACATGTGGCAACTGAAAGGCAGTTTACATAGTTTTAACAAGCAACATTTAATGTAAAATAGTATAACGTATATTTTAATGTGAGGTACTATAAATAATAATTATAAAATTGTATAAATTATAAATGTGTACTTTATTTGGCCTTTCCGCCTCCGTGTTTCGCGATTTATTAAACATAACCGCGCTCTATATTAATACAAGTTTTTATTCTCTTGTTGTGCAGCATAAAAACATAAATACCTACTTTATATATATATATATAAACTACATCAACATAATATAATAATTGATTGCAAATGATTCCTTCACGTCGCCTACTACAATTTTTCGAAACCTATAACAACAATTAATAAAATTCGTTGCTGCTAAAAAACTAAAGATTAATCAAAACTACTACGATCTTGTTAAGAAAAGGATTTCAAACTTTTTTGGATAAGGTTTGATTTTTTTTATACACTTGAAAATTTTTTTATAAAATGTGTAAGGCATAGAAGGGAGCATATTCGACGCCATTAGGTATATACATATTTTCTTCATCGCGAGTCGACATAACAATTTGCGTCTGGTTCTATGCAAACTACTACTCCCCCTCAATTTTTGAGAACCATATAGGGTCAACTTCAAAGGGTCAAGGTCTTGTTTTTTGTGCACTAGAATATAAAATATATAGGTGCACAGAAGTCTCTGTTTTAAGTGTATTTAATTTTGTAGAAATTTATGTTACAAATGTTTGTTAAATAAATATAATAATATATTATACAACAAGAAGCAACAGCAGACAACCAGCTGGACAGCTCTAGATAAAGGATAATTGGGTAAGGTGTTCAGCTTGAGAACGTTTTAATCTTGAAGGGTGCAGTTAGACGCAACCGTATTCGAAATACTCTGATAACAGCTTAAAACCAAATGATTTCAAATACGTTTTTAGTAATTTATTTTTAAAGCTTGGGAACAAAATTTTTTATTTTTTTTTATGATGGAGTAGATGTGTTTTATAAAAACTTACTTGCGTGGTGTTATTATTTAAATTTAAAAAACTTTAACGTTTAAAAACCATTTAAAATATTTTATAATACAGTAAAATAAAATTATTATTATATTATAAAATAAAATAATAAAACTTTTTCGGCACATTAGTGTACAATCCGTGCTTGACTGTTGCTGAAGTCCTTAGGATGAACCTCAGTATTGCATTGTCGCCACACATAAGACCGTACCCCCGATCCATAAAAGTTGACTTTGAACTCATCTGCAAAAATGCCTGTGTTTCAGGACTCCAAATCTATGTCCAAGTGAGTTTTGGCGAATGTCATCCTAGTTTCTTTATTTTGTGTACCTTCTTTTGAACCTCTTTTGCCAGTACCTGGTGAGCAGTTTTCAGGTTGCACTTTTTCCCCATTTGATCTTGTTGACCATTGGACCATTGGACCCAAATGGCTTAGGATTTTTCCTCATTTTCCTGATTATCTTCTGCTTTTCATGTTTGGGGAAAATCTTTCTTGGTACGATTCTGCCCTTGCCAACCATCTGATTTTTGCGTAACAAGTTCCAAATTGACCATTTAAGATATTTGGCGCTAAAATGTCCTTTTCAAAAAAGTTTTCGATGTTCGTTCACAAATCTAAAAATATTATGTCCAGTGGCTTCCAGCGTATTGGATACAGTGTCAAGTAAATTGAGTAATTATACATTATTTCAGAAAAATTATAATTGGGACATAAAGTTAAATTATTTTACTTAAAAAAAAGGTTTATATATATTTTATAATAATCAAAATTTCGCTTACGAGTTACAGCCATTTCCAACTTTGGTTTATTCCTGTACAATATAGGCCGTGAGCCGCTGTGCCAACTTACATATTTATATAAGTATATACGTATAATATAACTCATAAAGGTTTTGTTTTATTGACACATATAGCTTTAGTCCAGGATTTCCCATCATGCGCTCATGACAATTGATTGGCTCAACTATTAAATGGCATGGCCCTTTAGTTACAAAATTCGTTTGTATTTTTAAAGTAGTCGGTAACCGATGCGCGCTCGTAGGTGCATGATTGCTTATTGACAAAATTCCACTCAGACTTGTCCTCACTTAATTATAAAGAAATGAAAGAGTTGGTGTTGTAATTTCCTTACTGATCAGTTCTTCTTGGCTGTCGTTGAGGAGCTGAACTGAATCACATCTTCTGCCAATTCGATTAAGTATAGCCTTTAAGCACTAAGCATACAATCGATATATAGGTCTCAAACACGTTCGATATCTCATCATCCCATACCTAACACAATGGATCCCCCTAGCAAAAAAGAGCTAGAGAGCGGTTTTCAGAGCTCATTACGCTCTCCTGCTTAGTAGGCTCTAATCCAACTTCTTGTAGCTTCTTCGTGAGTCTACAATACCAGCGCAAGCCGGACTGGCGTAATCCATATAGTGCCTTCTTCAATAAACAAACATGGCTTCTTTTTGATGACAGCGCCGCACGCCATTCCGCTATTGTCTGCGAGTACTCTGCTCGAGGTGAATCCTGCTACGTTCCAATTGATTTGCCCGATTCTAACTTTTCCATGAAATTATTGAAGCTCTCTGGTACCTCCATATATAAGCTCTCTTCAAGCTTGCCATTTAGATAGGCTGTGACCACGTCCATCGAGCAATCGAGCAACAGGTGAATACGTTCAATGAAAATCTAGGCCATTGTGCGTATCCTCTAGCGACTAATCGCACTTTCTTTTTTCATGAAATGGTATCATTGTCTTTTGTGCGAAACTCCATTTTACTACCTATGATCTTCCGATCCTTAGGGCGTTCCAGCATCTCCCATGTTCCGTTGTGTAAATGCGCAAGAAATTCATCTTTGATTTCCTTTGTCCAACTGACGCTGTCCTCGTGGCTTTTCGCCTTGTTCAGTGTAGTTGGATCATCTGTCGCAGCCATGAATGCCATTTCGCATTCCTCGAATGTCTCGCATCAGCTGTTGCCTACCACGCTGGCCGATCCTTTCGATTTTGGGACGCCCTTTGCTACGCTGCTGCTCAACTGGCTTCTGCTCAGCGTACTCAGCGTAATCGCTTTTGAAATCTGGAACGCTTATTAGGTAAATATACTCGGTATGCCTTCGAAGTAGTTGATTAGCCGACCATTATGCATTCTTCTGATCTTGATACCAAAATAGGAATTTCCTTCGTCCTGTAAGTATGGGGAATATCACCAGATAGACCCATCGTTACACATCTGTACTGCTTCTGCCCAAAAGGATGGAGGCGCACCAGATTGCTTCAGTTACGGTTCTTTCTTTCTGCCAAGCCATTCTGCTGTGGCGTGTGCGGTGTTGTGCTGTGGCGTGCCTAGATTCCGTTGACCTCCATGTATTTGTCGAACTCTTTGTTGCAGTACTCAGTCCCGTTATCTGACTGAAGTACTTTAATCATCTTACCCGTGAAGTTCTCTCTCTTTATATACTTTGAAAGCTTCCAATAAATCTGACTTCTGTTTAAGAAATTGAACTTCACAATAGCACGAATAGTCATCTATAAAAGTTGCAAAGTATTTACATCCTCTCAGGGATTGCATTTTCATTGGTCCGGATACATCGCTATGAACTATTTCCATTAGTTCTGTCGTCCGTTTTTCTTTTCCACTTTTATAAGTGCTTGCAGTTTGCTTTTCGTTTATGCAAATTGTGCATTTCGACAATTTTCCATTCTCGCATACTTTCATGCCTTAGGCTTTACCACTTATAGCCATACATTTCAAATCACTTTCATTCAGATGTCCCATTCTATAAATCCATAGATCAAGGTCGTTTGGACCACCATGAATTATATTATTCACTTGATGCTTTTCGGCAGTCAAGTTACCGTATCTTTGCGCACGTAGCCAAATTTCGTTATTTTTCATAGCGTTTCATTTTTCCGAAAATTAACTTCAAAACCATTGTCTGTGACTTTGGAAACCGACATCAAACTTTGGCGCAAATCCGATACATAAAACACATCTATTAGCGTTAAGTCAGCCTGTTGCTGTTGCTTCTTAACTGCGAATTTAACATTACCAATGCCAATAATCCGAGTGGTCTTATTGCTTGCCAAATGCAAAGTCTTTTCAACTTTTGCAATATCAGTGAACATGTTCTTATTTGAGCTCATGTGAGCCGTGCAACCACTATCGAGGTACCACAAACCATTTTATTCATCGGCCGAAAAGGCCATCTCTAACGCGTTTAGCGAATGCTCATCGCTTTCTGCTGTACCTGCACTGTTCGGTTCATTTGATTTGCACTTCATGTTCAGTTCATTTTCTGTTCTTATCATATGTTTTCCAACCAGCTTGATCTGCCACATTTTCTGGGCTAATCTTAGTTCCATCGACGTACTGCCATAGTTTGTTTTTCACTAATATGGCAAGCATCTGCAGTTTCCACGTGTCGTAGTTCTCCGCACACAATGGCTCAATCTTAATAAATGCGCCTGCCATTTTTATCAGCTTCGCAATTTATTATCCACGTGTTTTTATTTACTTATCACTGGGCCCATAACCTGTTGTAATTTCCGTACTGATCAGTTCTTCAGCGTTAATAAATAAGAAGACGTTAATCTACAGTTTATGTTGGATTTTTAATGGAACAATGACGCGACTAATTTGGCGGTCTAAAACAAAGTTTGATGAAATTTAATTAGACATACGATCAGAGTTGCCAGATTGTTACTGTCGGAGGCAGAAGCAGCTACCAAATAATTTAAACTAAATTTAACGTAACTCATAACCTCATTGCTTGCGCATCATTAATTCTTGTATATGCCTTGCTCATGCGATTTTATCTATTTTCATAGATAACATGCAGCTAACTGTTTGGCATAGCTTGATCTTATTCTCTCTTGTACACTCATATAATTACTCTTGTCGGTTACGGTTGCGCGTTAGCAAAAAATTGTCCCTCGCATTTAGTCGAAAATTAATGTGCAATCCGCAGCATAGCATAAACCCATTGTAAAACGTCGCAAAATTAAATAAACGAAAGAATATAATGTAAAGTTATCGTATTTTACATTTAGTAAAGTAATTCACAACTTTCTGTGAAAATTCGAACATAGGTGAACACAAAAAAGTGTCTCCTCTAAACATTTGGTGACCCCGACGTGATTTATTTTACTTTCTTTCGTGGTGTTGGGTTGTTGTTAAAGCGTTAAGGTGCAGATTATAAACTATTATGTTAAACTTCATTACATGCGTCTTCTGCATAATTCAGCAATCTGTGTAAGACTTTAATGCTCCTTTCAACAACAATTCGGCGCAGCACGGAAGAGCCAATTGGTAGCTCGAGGGGGGCTACCGCAATTTCAACTGCCACGTTTTGGCGGCGCATATATCGCCTGGCCCGATTTTTTCGCCATCTATAACACTGTCGTCGGCCAAAACGAGGAGTTAAGTAATGTGGAAAAGTTTCAGCATCTTCGATCATGCCTCACAGGACCAGCGGATGATAACTATGACAACGCCATTGAATTGTTAACAAATCGTTGCATTTTCAGGCACTCGTACGGTCCATATTTAGGCTCTCAGGTGTTGAAAGGGGTTCGGCGAGCAGTCTGCGTCAATTGAGTGACAGCATCAATTCGCATCTAAGCGCGTTGCAGACAGTGTCATCTGCTCAGCAAATTACGGATGGTTTGCTGATTCATCTCATCACATCCAAATTGGATCAAGCCACACAGGAGAAGTGGAAGAAGCATTGCCCTTGAAAGGTCTGCCGAAATGGAGCGATATGTCTGCATTTTTGGAAAAGAGATGCCGCATGATAAAAAATTTGAAATTCGCCATGGTAACGCACACACCACCTGCTTGTGGGCAAGCATAATTTACAAACCCGCAATATGCTAATAGTTAGCAAAACTCAATCTTTTGTCGTATGCGAATCTGCTGAGCATTATCTGTCAAAATGCCCACGGTTCATAAATATAGCTCCCACTATGCGCTATAGAAAAGCTAAAAGGCTGCACCTCTGCCTCAACTGCCTTCCCAAAGGGCACAGTCTGCAGCAATGCAAATCTGGTCACTGCAAGCATTGCCAACAGAAGCACCATTCATTGTGGCATATGGATACAAGTTCCCCTGCAGCTCAGATGCCCGACACATCGCGGTTTCAAACTGCATCACTTGTTTCCATATCCACACCTGCACCTATAGTCTTGAAACACAGTGAGACCGATTACGTGCTGCTCCTAATGGCTATTATTCTTGTCAGAAATGGATCTGGCACTTTCGTACCATGTAGAGCTCTGCTAGATTCAGAATCGCAGCTCAACTTTGTTACCACCCGTTTCGCTAACCAGCTGCAGTTGGAGCTACGCCACTCAAACATAGCAGTATCCGCCATAGGCAATTCTTTTCTCTCATACCAAGGATCATTTTCTGCAGTCGTAACGCAGAAGATAATTGATTATCAGCCCCACTTTTATACAAGTACCGCCGGCTGGAAAATACCTAACAATCTCCACCTCGCTGACCCGCTCTCCTACAAAGGTCAAAGGATCGATATGCTAATTGGCGCTGGCATATTTTTCGACCTCCTTTGCGTTGGGAAAGTTCGACTTGCAAATCATTTGCCCACGCTCCAGAAGACCAAATTAATCTGGATAGTGTCTGCAGGCTGTGCTGTTCATAAATACACATCTTTAGCTGCAGCCATCGAGCCTTCAGATGTGCATTCGGAACCGTTGTTCGATTTAGTAAAGCAGTTCTGGGAAATTAACAATTGTTGCGGCGCTATAGATACGCCGGCGGAGGAGGATGCTCTTTGTGAGCAGCTATTTCTCCGCAATTATTCACGGCTTAAATCAGGCGAGTACTCTGTTTGGCTCCCAGCCAAGGATTGCTTCGATGCACTTGAGGATTCGTACAGTCGTGCCTTACGTCGATTCAATGCACTGGAATCAACGCAATGCGTATTTAAAGTCGCAGTATGTTGTATTCATGAAGGAATACATCGATTTGAAGTACATGACCCTAGCCTCCAAGCAGTCTGTTTTACCTCAATACTTTTTGCCTCATCATTGCGTGCAGAAGCTCGATAGTACCACGTCCAAGTTCCGAGTCGTTTTTGATGGTTCTGCAAAAACCACATCTGGGCTGTCTCTAAACGATTTATTAATCGCAGGACCGTCAATACAACCAAAAATATTCACAACATTACTTCGATTTCGATTTTATAAGGTGGCCTTATGCGGGGATATCTGCAAGATGTACCGTTGTGTTCGCGTGACTCACCCAGACCAATATCTTTAATGCATTCTATGGCGTTACAATACGAGCGATGAAGTCCAGGTTTACACCTTAAACACCGTTACATACGGAACAAAGCCTGCGGCATTTTTAGCTATTCGAGCTATGCAACAGCTTTCTCACGTCGAAGAAACCTCGTTGCCCCTTGCGTCAAAGATCATTCGATGGGATTTTTACGTTGGTGATTTAATAACAAGAACAGCAGATCAAGGAGCTGCTTCGTAGAGGGCACTTTCCAATACGCAAATGGTGTTCGAACGATAATGCTGCTCTGGATAGCGAGCTGAAAGCGGACTGCGAAAAAATGTTGAAGTTCGACGATGGAACCGATATCAAGAAGGCTCTGGGGTTGGCTTGGGATACCAATCATCTTCTATTCAGTTTGTCACGTACCCTCTCGCATAGCAATTTAACCAATATTAGCCACAATCGCCAAGTTCTGCGACCCCCTCGGTTTAATATCTCCCACAATTACAAAACTAAAAATATTCTTACAGACACTATGGAAAAACTCAATTGGGACGAAGCTCTTCCTCAGACGCTGCACTCTGCCAGTAGCCGTAGCTGGTACACTGAAGTTCCCTCGTTATGTTTTACAGCCACACTCATCATGGGAAATACATGCGTTCTGTAATGTAAGCCTATCCGCATACGGCACCTGTGTTTACGTGCGATCAGAAGCCCACGGTTGCTACTCGTCACATCTTATATGCTCAAAATCAAGAGTCTCACCTCTAAGAACGCTTACAATTTCCAAACTGGATCTACCCGCCGCGACACATCTGCTATCAGTGCTCGTCTTTAGCATCGCTCAATGCGCACCGCAACCTTGCCAACCTTGGTCTGACTCGACGATTGCACTCTCTTGGATTCGACAAGCTCCATCTGAATTTAACATTTTTGTACCCAACCCAAGCACCAAGGGGATGACTTGGAGACACGTTCCTACTCATTTAAACCCAGACGACATATTATCACGTGGCTGCGGAGTACTGGAACTTTTGAAATCGGACCTTTGGCATGAAGGACCTGCCTTTCCTATCAGCTTAAATCTGCCTGAACGTCGCCGTTATGCTTTAATCCTAACGGGCAAGCTTGACATATCGTACAGATGCAAGTACCAAAACTTCTTTGGCAAAATGCAACGAGTCTTTGGATACATATACCGGTACGCGCAGCGCAAGACAAATGATCAAGGTCGATCCGAAGGCCCGCTTACAGTCGACGACATAAAGGCGGGTACCCATCTTTTACTTAGAGGAATACAAAATATCCACTTCGCCGAAGAGCACAGGGATCTGCTCAAAGGGAATGTCGTGTCATCTAAATCGAATCATATCCTTACATCCGATTATGGACAGCTTCGGATTAATTCGCGTTGGTGGACGTCTTCAGAATTCGTTTTTGGATTACTAAGCAGGGCACCCAATAATTCTGCCAGCTGGGCACCCCGTCACCATTGCCATCATCGATCACTTTCACCGTCAATTCCTGCATAGTGGACCACAAAGTTTGCTGACCGCACTCCGACAACGATTTTGGCCCATTGGCGGGCGAAAAACCGTGTCAACAGTCATCGGCAAATGCATTCGTTGATTTCGCATGAAGCCCAGACTTCTCGAGCATATCATGGCTCCGTTACCGGCCGATCGAGTGCAACCAGGCCGCCCATTCTGCACAACTGGAATTGATTTTTGAGGACCATTCTTAATCTAGTCAGAAGTCAGGAACAGGTCGCCCACAAAGCGCTACATCTCAATATTGGTTTGCTTTTCCACCAAAGCACTACATCTGGAATTAGTGGAGGATTTGTCAACTGCATAGTTTGTCGCTGCATTAAAGCGATTTATCGGAGTTAGAGGCAAACCCAATTCAATTTGGTCGGACAACGCAACAAACTTTGTTTGAGCGCGGAATGAACTGTGTGAGTTCAGGCTACTGTTTCTAAGCGACCCTCATATGAAGGAGTTTTCGAATTTTTGCTTGTCAATCGGAATTAACTGGAACTTTATTCAACACCGGTCTCCTCATTTTGGTGGCTTGTTGGAGGCTGCAGTAAAATCTGCCAAACACCATTTCTATCGCGTCGTTCATTAAATCCGTTCTCACATTTAATGAACTTCGTACCCTTATATGCGAAATTTCAGCAATGTTAAACTCACGACCTCTTTGTCCCATTTCAGAGAATCCAGGCGGCTTAGAAGTTCTCACTCCTGGTCATTTTTTGATTGGAGCCCAATATGCCACAATCGATGAATCCGATTCAACGCATATCGACATCAATCGCCTAAGTCGCTGGCAGCGCGTTTGTCAACTGCAGCAAGCACTCCGGCGCAAATGGAGCTCCAGCTACCTATCACTTCTTCAAGAACGTTCAAAGTGGCGTTCGTCGACACCTAACCTGATGACCAACTCAATCCTGAAGGATGACAACGTGCCACCTCTTCATTGGCGTCGTGTCGGCCGAGTCGAAAGCACTATCACTGGACGGCGTCTCGCGGGTTGCAATAATCAAAACCGCAGCTGGCACCGCCAAAAGAGCAGTTGGCAAGATCGCTGCGCTGCCCCTTGAGACCAAGTCGGTTGAAACCCTCGCACTTCCAACGGGGGAAGCATGTCGGAGGCAGCAGCAGCTACCAAATAATTTAAACTAAATTTAACGTAATAATGCTTGCGCATCACTAATTCTTGTATTTGCCTTGCATATGCGATTTTATCTAATTTCATAGATAACATTGCGTCTAACTGCTTGGAATAGCTTGATCTTATTCTCTCTTGTACACTCATATAATTACTCTTGTCGGTTACGGTTGCGCGTTAGCAAAAAATTGTCCCTAGCGTTTAGTCGAAAATTAATGTGAAATCCGCAGCATAGCATAAACCCATTGTAAAACGTCGCAAAATTAAATAAACGAAAGAATATAATGTAAAGTTATCGTATTTTACATTTAGTAAAGTAATTCACAACTTTCTGTGAAAATTCGAACATAGGTGAACACAAAAAAGGGTCTCCTCTAAACATTTGGTGACCCCGACGTGATTTATTTTACTTTCTTTTGTTGGGTTGTTGTTAAAGCGTTAAAGTGCAGATTATAAACTATTGTGTTAAACTTCATTACATGCATCTTCTGCATAATTCAGCAATCTGTGTAAGACTTTAATGCTCCTTTCAACAACAATTCGGCGCAGCACGGAAGAGCCAATTGGTAGCTCGAGGGGGGCTACCGCAATTTCAACTGCCACGTTTTGGCGGCGCATATATCGCCTGGCCCGATTTTTTCGCCATCTATAACACTGTCGTCGGCCAAAACGAGGAGTTAAGTAATGTGGAAAAGTTTCAGCATCTTCGATCATGCCTCACAGGACCAGCGGATGATAACTATGACAACGCCATTGAATTGTTAACAAATCGTTGCATTTTCAGGCACTCGTACGGTCCATATTTAGGCTCTCAGGTGTTGAAAGGGGTTCGGCGAGCAGTCTGCGTCAATTGAGTGACAGCATCAATTCGCATCTAAGCGCGTTGCAGACAGTGTCATCTGCTCAGCAAATTACGGATGGTTTGCTGATTCATCTCATCACATCCAAATTGGATCAAGCCACACAGGAGAAGTGGAAGAAGCATTGCCCTTGAAAGGTCTGCCGAAATGGAGCGATATGTCTGCATTTTTGGAAAAGAGATGCCGCATGATAAAAAATTTGAAATTTGCCATGGTAACGCACACACCACCTGCTTGTGGGCAAGCATAATTTACAAACCCGCAATCTGCTAATAGTTAGCAAAACTCAATCTTTTGTCGTATGCGAATCTGCTGAGCATTATCTGTCAAAATGCCCACGGTTCATAAATATAGCTCCCACTATGCGCTATAGAAAAGCTAAAAGGCTGCACCTCTGCCTCAACTGCCTTCCCAAAGGGCACAGTCTGCAGCAATGCAAATCTGGTCACTGCAAGCATTGCCAACAGAAGCACCATTCATTGTGGCATATGGATACAAGTTCCCCTGCAGCTCAGATGCCCGACACAACGCGGTTTCAAACTGCATCACTTGTTTCCATATCCACACCTGCACCTATAAAAGTTAAACGTCTTCTGACATGCTCCGCCGACAACAATGGTTTCATGAAGCTCGAGATGAAAGTCGGTTCTTTTAATGGCTTTTATGACAGTTTCACGACATATGGTGATTCCACATTCCGTCTTCATCTCATTGGAAAGCGTTCTGGTCGAAATAGTTGGATTTTGGGTAAGTAACTGTAAATATGCCATTCACTACGAAAACAAACAAAAAAAAAAGTATGTAAGCACTTGTCTTACAGTTGAATTTAGTGCCTTTGTTAGCATTTTAAATGTTTCTTTGTTAATGTTTATGTTTTTATGTTCTGTTTAATGGGTTTAAGAGATAATTAACTGTATAATTTATAAAAAATAATAAAACAATAATATAAAACAACAGCCAGTGTGACCGTATATCTCTAAAGTGAAAATTTCAAAAATTTGCACTGCTTGTAAAGAGATACCTGACAAACTGTATATATATTTTGTGTTTATTTGATGTGAGTCTTATGCCTTATGTCGCGGTATTAGCGTGTGTTTTGACTTTCCGTCTCCGTAATTCGCGATTTATTGAACATAAACGCGCTCCATTTTACATTTTCATTTAACAGAAGCCTCTATACTTTCATATTTTACCTTTTCAGCATTTCTTACCACACTTATATTCATACAAGTTATTATTGTTGAGCAGCAAAACATAAATATCTCCATATATATTTAGTATGAATTTTAAAGCCACTTGTTGATAAACATTTTTCACAGAATAATTAACAATAAACACAAAAAGAAAGCAAAACTTTTATTTAAGTCTCTACTGCTTTCTTGCTCTCCGTCAAACTTACACATACACACATAGTAATATACTTAAATTAATCGCAACGATTGCGCCCTCCATTAAAATAGTCGTGCGCGTGTTGTTCGTAAAATTAAATATTATTGTTTATATTATTATTATATTAATATAAAGAGAATTACCATTATAAAGAAGCAGTAAATGTTTTTGTGTGTGCTGGAGATTTTCTCTTTAATATTGTTTGGGTTGTTGGGTGTTTCCACACAATCCTTATAAAAACTACATCAAAATAATAAGATAATTAATTGTAATTGATTCCTTCACTATTACAATTTGTCCAAACCTACAACAACAATTAATATATTCGTTGCATCTACAAAACTAAAGATTAATCCCAACTACTGCGATCTTCTTCACAAAAAGAATTTCAAATTGATTTTTTATTTTTTTATACACTTGAAAATCGTATTATAATTTTTTCATAAAATATTCGACATCATTAAGTATATACATAAATTCTTCATTAGCATCGCGAGTCGACATAACAATTTGCGTCTGGTCCTATGCAAACTACTCGTCCCCCTCAGTTTTAGAGAACTATATAGCTTGACCAAAGGGTGAATGTCTTCTATTTTGTGCCCCTATATATATATAGGTGCGTGCCATAATCTTTTACAAGATTTAACTACCATAACAGACCTCTTTAGAAGTCTCTGCTTCAAGTGTATTTAGTTTTGTAGAAATTTATGTTACAAATGTTTGTTAAATAAATATAATATTATATTATACAATAAGAAGCAACAGTAGACGCTACACTGGGCAGCTCTAGATAAAGGATAATTGAGTAAGGCTTTCAGCTTGAGAACGTTTTAATCTCGAAGGTTGCAGTTAGACGCATCCATATTTGAAATACTCTGATAACAAACCAAATGATTTGAAATACGTTTTTACTAATTTATATAATACTATATTTAATACTTATTTTATACATTTTTTAAGATGTTGGACTAGATGTGTTTTATAAAACATTTACTTGCGTGATGTTATTATATAAATTTAATAAAATTGAACCTTTAAAAACCATTTAAAATATTTTGTATAACAGTAAAATATAATATTATACAATTTTTTCCGCACCTTAGTGTACAGTCCGTGCTTGACTGTTGTTGAAGTGCTTAGGATGCACCCAAGTATTGCACTGTCGCCACACTTTTTCCTGATTATCTTTCGCTTTTCATGTTTGGTGAAAATCTTGCTTGGAACGATTTTGCACTTGCTAACCATCCGTTTTTTGCGGAACAAGTTCCAAATGCTGATGTGCACACATGATGTACCAAATTGACCAAAATGACCGTATTAAAGAGTTTTCGATGTTCGTTCAAAAATCTAAAAATGTTATGTACAGTGGCTACCAGCGTATTGGATACAGTGTCAAGTAAATTGAGTAATTACACATTATTTTAGAAAAATTACAATTGGGACATACATCTAAATTATTTTACTTAAAAAAGGGATTATTTATATTTTTTTTAAAATTGAAATTTCGCTTACAATATCTTTTAGTTTTCAAGTTACAGCCATTTTCAACTTTGGTTTATGCCTGTACAAAATATGCCGTGAGCCACTGAGCACACCAACTTACAAGTTAAGTAGTGTCAATCTTATTTCATATATGGAATAGAATTAAGTTCAATAATGTCAATTTTGTTTTATATAGGCAATATAATTCGACACCTTAGAACCGAACTTGTTTACTTGAACGAGGTCAGGTAGTCAGCAAAAAGCAAAGCTCAACGACCTAAATTTAGTTAACTCTATCAGCTGAGGTGACGAAAAGTGGCACCACATGTAGCGGAAGAGTGGCGTAATATAGCCAGGAAACATGGCATATTTGCGTGGCCCCTATGAATAACAATGCAAGTGTCAGCATTCTTATCGTTATAAAAGTTGGTCAAATTGTAGTCTTTAAGTCAGTCTAAAATTAACCTTTGAATAAACTCGTTTGTAACATCAACTCAATTTGAAGTGTTCTTATTTTAGTTCTCACAAGTAACAAACAGTGCTAAATACACTACTACCAAACCAGCTGCATTTATGCAACAATGTTGCAATGTTAACACAGGCGGCAAAGGAACCAGCGAATCCAACCTTATCTTCGCAACAACGCTAAGAAGGGATCATCGTCAGGAAAAAAGGGGCCACCACACTTAGCTCAAAATACAAGAGAAAGCATGTAAGTGGACTTTTCTGACAAACAGTTTTTCAAGTCACAAAATTTTCTAGAGAGTGAGCGAGTATTTCGTATTGCAACGGTTCATAGTATTCACAACAAAAATCTCCGTAACGTGTGAGGGACTTCTTGAGAATCAGATTCGACTTAAAATACCTTTCTTTCCGATTTTTTTTTTTGTGTTCGCTCGCATTAAAACTTGTTTTTAGTGACAAAGGCCAATGAGTGCACCGTTCCTTCAGTATAGAGCTCCGCGACCACATTGTAGTGACGAACATTTTGAAACTCCAGACCGCGCCCCTAAAGCTCTACTTACGCTTAGGAAAATGGACGCTAATCAGATCAGGGACATGATACAGGTGGCTATCAGCCAAGCCTTAGCTGAGCAGGCAGTTAAGAATGAACAGGTAAGAGCTGAGAAAATTGCTGAGTTCACCCAGAAAGTAGACGAACTTTCTAAGCAAGTGGCGACAGCGAGTATTGTCGCGCCAAGCGAGCAGTCGTTCGCACCTGTAGAGACGAATGGCGGCGTTTGTTGCGACGAGCCGCTGAGCGTAATGAAATCTCTGTCAGGTTTTTCAGGGATATGTGAGTCATATGGAGGCAAGCGGCCTTAACCGCTTATCAGGTTTTCGAACCGCACATTGGCAGCACGCGCCACTTCCAGGCAGTTGCCATCATGAGGAACAAGGTAAAGGGTCCTGCCGATGCCATGCTAACCTCATACAAAACCCCGTTTAATGTCCATGCAATAATTAGCCGCTTCGACTCCAAATTCAGCGACAAACGGTCAATGAAGGCAATCGAGCGGGAGTTAGATACCGTACAGCAGGTTAGCCGACAGGTGTCGGAGTACTATGACGAGGTGGGGAAAATACTCACTCTTTTGACAGGAAGGGTCAATATGGCCTATGAGCCAGTAGTGGCGGTGGCACTTTGCGAAAAATACCACACCTGGGACTTACCTACTGCGCTGGCGCTCGCACAGGACTTAGAGTCAACCAGGCAAAAAAGGCGATTGCAGAAAAATGCCAGGGTACGAGGAACCATCGTTTTAGCGTGCAGCATGGGCAACAGGGCCAGTTCAGCCAGCGTAGCAATAGGCAGCAAAGCCAGTTCAATCAACGCGGCAATAGGCAGCAGGGCTACAATGGCAGGCAGGAGCCCATGGGAACCAATACGAAAAGAAGGATGGCCACGCCTGGCCGCACAGGTTTTAAAAAAAAGCAGCAATGGGTAAACTGTATCACGCAGTCACGGGACAAGATACAGAGCCACATGCCGTTGCCAGCTATGAGACACTAGTAGAAGTGAACAACGAGGATCTCTCTGATACGGTGAATTTTTTAGGAGTAGATCCCTGCTGCCCGTCATCAGGCGAAAAGTAGCAGGGCTTGATATGAAATTCCTCCTAGACACGGGTGCGTCCAAAAATTTTATCCGACTGCGCAAGAAGTTGATAGGAGTTCGCTCAGTACACTCTCCATTCCTAGTCCGTTCGATTCATGGTGAAACAAAGATCACTAAGAAATGCTTTGTAGCTTTGTTTAATGTAAAAGCAACCTTTTTTATCCTTGCGAACCTATCGACATTTGATGGAATAGTCGTTTTCGACCTTCTGAAAGAAGCAGAAGCATATTTGTGCCTAGCATCTGGTCAACCCAAATGGATCAAGGAAGTCGAACAGATTTCCTTTCAAACCTGTGCTAACGTTAATTTCACCAGTGGGGGTTGTTCGTACGCGCCTCCTGCAGTAAGAAAGGCATTCCAAAAAATGCTTAAAGACAATGGACAAGCATTCGCAGACCCTAACGAGGCTTTGCCTTACAATACTTCGGTATCGGCTACCATCAGGACAACAAGTGAGGAACCTATCTATACCAAACTCTACCCGTACCCCATGGGCACAGCTGATTTCGTTAACAAAGAAATATAGAGTCTGCTCAAGAATGGTATAATTCAAAAGTCAGCATCCCCTTACAATAACCCCATGGGTTGTGGACAAGAAGGGTACCGATGCAGAGGGTAATCGAAACACGCGTTTACTTATAGACTTTTGTAAGCTCAATGAACGAACGATTCCGGACAAAATCCCTATGTCAAATAATTCTTTTATACTGGGAAACCTAGGTAAAGCCACATATTTTTCGACACTAGACCTAAAATCTGGATACCACCAGATCGTTCTAGAAATAAGCGACAGAGAAAAGACATCTTTTTTCGTGAATGGGGAGGAGGATGAATTTCGGAGACTCCCATTCGGTTTGAGAAATGCGGCTAGCATCTTCCAGAGGACTATCGATGACATACTGCGTGAAAATATAGAACAATTTTGCTATGTTAACGTCGACGACGTAATAATTTTTTCAGAGAATGAAGAATCACACGTCAAGCATGTAGACTGGGTCTTTGAAATCATGACCAAAGCAAACATGAAGACAGCGGTAGAAAAGTCACAGTTTTCCAAGGAAAGCGCGAACTTCCTTGGATTTATAGTTACCAGTAAAGGCACAACAACAGATCCAGAAAAAGTCAGGGCCATAAAAGACTTCCCGAAACCCAAGACAGTGTTCAAAGTTAGGTCGTTTTTGGGTCAAGCAAGTTACTACAGGTGTTTTGTCAAAGATTTCGCAGCAATAGCAAGACCTATTTCGGAAATTTTAAAAGGGGAAAATGGGACCGTCAGTAAGAATAGATCGCGGAAAATCCCAGTGCAATTCTCTCAGGCACAGCAGGAGGCTTTTCGAAAGCTTCGTAATATTCTGGCATCCGAAGATGTCATGCTTAGGTACCCCGATTATAAGAAGCCATTTGATCTGACGACAGATGCGTCATTCCAAAGGCCGTAAACGCATTCCATTGCGACCTGCACACGCTGGCGATGATACAGGGCGAGATAGTTAGGAGATTTCCATCCACGAAATTCTGGCATGGCAAGAGTCGGGTGGTAGACATATTCAGAGTTGAGGAAAGACGGGAAATCCTTACAGCTGAACACAATAGAGCTCATAGAGCGCAGGGCAAGAGAGATGTTACACGTGGACATCTTCTCAACGGACAAGAAATTTTTTCTCACCTGCATCGACAAATTCTCCAAGTTTGCTGTCGTGCAACAAATTCCCTCTAGAACCATTGTGGACCTGAAGCCAGCAGTGCTTCAAATAACAAATTTATTCCCGAAAGCTAAAACGATCTTTTGTGACAACGAACCATCATTGAACTCACATACGCTCTCCTCCATTCTGAACACCCATTTCGGCGTCAGCATTGCTATCGCGCCGCCCCTGCATAGTGGCTCTAATGGGCAAGTGGAGCGTTTTCGTAGCACGTTGCTGGAGTTAGCCAGATGAGCCGCAGGAGGGAATCCGAGACAGGATAAAAAACACACAGAAAACGCTTATGAACAGGGAGAATGCTATCTCGATAGAACAAGGTTTTTAAAGTGGGCGAAAATGTCTTAGTAAAATCTAACCGGAGGCTAGGAAATAAGCTCAACCCTTGTGCGAAGAAAGGACCGTAGATGCAGACCTGGGAACCACAATTCTTGTTAAAGGAAGGGTGGTCCATAAGGATAATTTAGAAATAGGTCGGTCTGTAGAGACAATTTAGAATAAGCCTTGTTATAAGTACTTATTAAGCGTCCCCCCTAGTGGTGGATTCCTTCCCACAAGCATAAAGTCAGTAAAAATATCTCTCATTACATCATACATCACTGATTACTCACACGCCAAGTACATCCCCATTGTCGATGGTCGGATACTGGTGTGAAGAGAAACCGCCTACGTAAGACATTCAGCAAACCTGTCCGAATACTCACGCATGATATATGAAACGAGCAGTTTGTTGGACGAATTCCCTCACTCGCATATGAGGAAGCTATTAAGCGTGGACACGTCTCACCTGCAAGATCTGTTAGAGGCGTTAAACGGGCACCACAGGGTAGCCAGGAGCCTGGACTTCCTGGGTTCCCCGCTGAAAGTCGTAGCAGGCACGCCATGACACCTTAGTGGCGAAATTGTTTACTTGAACCGATGTCGGGTAGTCAGCGGAAAGCAAGGCTCATCGACCCAAGTCGGTAAACTTTAGCGTTCAGCTGAGGTGCGAAGGTTGCAGCGGAAGAATGCCGTACCATAGCCGGCAAACACAGCATATTTGCGTGGCCGCTCTGAATGAGAATGTAAGCGATTCCCACGAGCGTCAGCATTTTTATCAGTATAAGAGTTTTCATTATTTTTCAAATTTTAGTCTTTAAGTCAGTCTGAAATTAGCCTTTGAATAAGCTCGGTGTACCATCAACTCAATTTGAAGTGTCCTTATTTTAGTTCTCACAAATAACAAACTAGTGATAAAATGAGCGTCATCTGTGCGTTTTCTATCCTGTCTCGGATTCCCTCCTGCGGCTCATCTGGTAGCGCTTGAACGACAGCAGCCGGGGGACTGATTTGTTGTACTCAGCTGTGGCCAACATAATAAGCTCTACCGTGTCACTTATGTTCTTGTCTATCTTTATACACCTGGCTAGCTCCAGCATCGTGCTGTGAAACCGCTCCACTTGCCCATTAGAGACACAATGCAGGCGTTAACAATGCTGAAGCCGAAATGGTTGGTCTGCATGGAGGAGATCATTTGTGTTCAATGACGGCTCGTTGTCACAATAAATCGTCTTAGCTTTCGGGAAGAAATTCATGAGTTGAAGCACTGCTGGCTTCAAGTGTACAAAGGCTCTAGAGGGAATGTGTTGTACGACAGCAAACTTGGAGAATTTATCGATGCAGGTGAGAAAAAACTTCTTGCCCGTAGAGAAGATGTCTACGTGTAACATCTCACCTGTGCATGACGGAACTGGTGTCAAGCCAATTTCTTGCTTCCTTGGGTGTCTATCGTACTTTGCCCTGGCACAAGCTTTACAATTTTGCACTATCTCACAAGCCAGCCTTCCCATTCTCGGAAAGTAGTATTTGGAAAGAAACTTGCTTCACATTCTCCTGGGCCGCTCTATGAGCTCTATTGTATTCAGCTTTAAGGATTTCCCGTCTTTCCTCAACTCTGAATATGTCTACCACCCGACTCTTGCAATGCCAGAATTTCGTGGATGGAAATCTCCTAACTATCTCGCCCTGTATCATCGCCAGCGTGTGCAGGTCGCAATGGAATGCGTTTACGGCCTTTGGAATGACGCATCTGTCGTCAGAACAAATGGCTTCTTATAATCGGGGTACCTAAGCATGACATCTTTGGATGCCAGAATATTACGAAGCTTTCGAAAAGCCTCCTGCTGTGCCTGAGAGAATTGCACTGGGATTTTCCGCGATCTATTCTTACTGACGGTCCTGTTTTCCCCTTTTAAAATTTCCGAAATAGGTCTTGCTATTGCTGCGAAATCTTTGACAAAACACCTGTAGTAACTTGCTTGACCCAAAAACAACCTAACTTTGAACACTGTCTTGGGTTCCGGGAAGTCTTTTATGGCCCTGACTTTTTCTGGATCTGTTGTTGTGCCTTTACTGGTAACTATATATCCAAGGAAGTTCGCGCTTTCCTTGAAAAACTGTGACTTTTCTACCGCTGTCTTCATGTTTGCTTTGGTCATGCTTTCAAAGACCCAGTCTACATGCTTGACGTGTGATTCTTCATTCTCTGAAAAAATAATTACGTCGTCGACGTAAACATAGCAAAATTCTATATTTTCACGCAGTATGTCATCAATAGTCCTCTGGAAGATGCTAGCCGCATTTCTCAATCCGAATGGGAGTCTCCAAAATTCATCCTCCTCCCCATTCACGAAAAAAGATGTCTTTTCTCTGTCGCTTATTTCTAGAACGATCTGGTGGTATCCAGATTTTAGGTCTAGTGTCGAAAAATATGTGGCTTTACCTAGGTTTCCCAGTATAAAAGAAATATTTGACATAGGGATTTTGTCCGGAATCGTTCGTTCATTGAGCTTACAAAAGTCTATAAGTAAACGCGTGTTTCGATTACCCTCTGCATCGGTACCCTTCTTGTCCACAACCCATGGGGTTATTGTAAGGGGATGCTGACTTTTGAATTATACCATTCTTGAGCAGACTCTATATTTCTTTGTTAACGAAATCAGCTGTGCCCATGGGGTACGGGTAGAGTTTGGTATAGATAGGTTCCTCACTTGTTGTCCTGATGGTAGCCGATACCGAAGTATTGTAAGGCAAAGCCTCGTTAGGGTCTGCGAATGCTTGTCCATTGTCTTTAAGCATTTTTTGGAATGCCTTTCTTACTGCAGGAGGCGCGTACGAACAACCCCCACTGGTGAAATTAACGTTAGCACAGGTTTGAAAGGAAATCTGTTCGACTTCCTTGATCCATTTGGGTTGACCAGATGCTAGGCACAAATATGCTTCTGCTTCTTTCAGAAGGTCGAAAACGACTATTCCATCAAATGTCGATAGGTTCGCAAGGATAAAAAAGGTTGCTTTTACATTAAACAAAGCTACAAAGCATTTCTTAGTGATCTTTGTTTCACCATGAATCGAACGGACTAGGAATGGAGAGTGTACTGAGCGAACTCCTATCAACTTCTTGCGCAGTCGGATAAAATTTTTGGACGCACCCGTGTCTAGGAGGAATTTCATATCAAGCCCTGCTACTTTTCGCCTGATGACGGGCAGCAGGGATCTACTCCTAAAAAATTCACCGTATCAGAGAGATCCTCGTTGTTCACTTCTACTAGTGTCTCATAGCTGGCAACGGCATGTGGCTCTGTATCTTGTCCCGTGACTGCGTGATACAGTTTACTCATTGCGGTTTTTTTTTAAAACCTGTGCGGCCAGGCGTGGCCATCCTTCTTTTCGTATTGGTTCCCATGGGCTCCTGCCTGCCATTGTAGCCCTGCTGCCTATTGCCGCGTTGATTGAACTGGCTTTGCTGCCTATTGCTACGCTGGCTGAACTGGCCCTGTTGCCCATGCTGCACGCTAAAACGATGGTTCCTCGTACCCTGGCATTTTTCTGCAATCGCCTTTTTTGCCTGGTTGACTCTAAGTCCTGTGCGAGCGCCAGCGCAGTAGGTAAGTCCCAGGGTCTTGCTGCAAAGACTACATCTGTTATGCTTTCCTTAAGCCTTGATACGAACGCCTCCAATGCGTCTTTGTGGTATTTTTCGCAAAGTGCCACCGCCACTACTGGCTCATGGGCCATATTGACCCTTTCTGTCAAAAGAGTGAGTATTTTCCCCACCTCGTCATAGTACTCCGACACCTGTCGGCTAACCTGCTTTACGGTATCTAACTCCCGCTCGATTGCCTTCATTGACCGTTTGTCGCTGAATTTGGAGTCGAAGCGGTTAATTATTGCATGGACATTATACGGGGTTATGTATAAGGTTAGCGTGGCATCGGCAGGACCCTTTACCTTGTTCCTCATGATGGCAACTGCCTGGAAGTGGCGCGTGCTGCCAATGTGCGGTTCGAAAACCTGATAAGCGATTAAGGCCGCTTGCCTCCATAAGGCGTATGACTCACATATCCCTGAAAAACCTGACAGAGATTTCATTACGCTCAGCGGCTCGTCGCAACAAACGCCGCCATTCGTCTCTACAGGTGCGAACGACTGCTCGCTTGGCGCGACAATACTCGCTGTCGCCACTTGCTTAGAAAGTTCGTCTACTTTCTGGGTGAACTCAGCAATTTTCTCAGCTTTTACCTGTTCATTCTTAACTGCCTGCTCAGCTAAGGCTTGGCAGACAGCCACCTGTATCATAGCCCTGACCCGATCAGCGTCCCTTTTCTAAGTGTATGGGACGCTTTAGGGGCGCGGTCTGGAGTTTCAAAATGTTCGTCACAGTCCGACTCTGAATCACTACAATGTGGTCGTGGAGTTCTATACTGAGGGAAAGGTGCACTCATGGGCCTTTGCCACCAAAAAAAAAATTTAATACGAGCGATTTCAAATAACCAAAAAAAAAAATTAATCAAGTCGACCGGAAAAAAAAGGTATTCTTAAGTCGAATCTGATTCTCAAGGAGTTCCTCACATGTAACGGAGATTTTTTTGTTGTAACTATGAACTGTTACAAAAAGAAATACTCGCCCACTCTTTTGTAAATTTTGTGACTTGAAAAATTGTTTGCCAGAAAAGTCCACTAAAATGCTTCTTTTTTTTTCTTGAGCTAAGTGTTTAACGGAGGCAACTTGTAGATTTTCAATCTTTATATAGGTGCTCCTTGGTAAAGCTGCGTGGGTACTGACTTTGAATTTGTCGGGTTACCACTAGTTGGGCGCCAATTACTAAGTTTATTATACTTATTTGTTTATGATTGCTTCTTCGAAGCTTGTAGGTTTGATAATTGCATAAATGCAGTTGGTTTGGTAGTTAGTGTATTTAGCACTAGTTTGTTATTTGTGAGAACTAAAATAAGGACACTTCAAATTGAGTTGATGGTACACCGAGTTTATTCAATGGCTAATTTCGGACTGACTTAAAGACTACAACTTGACAAATAAGGAAAACACTTATACTGATAAAAATGCTGACGCTCGTGGAAATCGCTGAGCGCTTACATTCTCATTCAGAGCGGCCACGCAATTATGCCGTGTTCGCCGGCTATGGTACGACATTCTTACGCTGCAAGTGGTGTCACCTTCGCCACCTCAGCTGAACGCTAAAGTTTACCGACTTGGGCCGTTGAGCTTTGCTTTGCGCTGACTACCCGACATCCGTTCAAGTAAACAATTTCGCCACTAAGGTGTCGAATTCTATTTCATATATAAAACACAATAGACATTATTTAATTTAATTCTATTCCATATATAAAATAAGAATAACACTACTTAACTTATACATATAACTCATCAAGTTTTTGTTTTTATTGACACATATAGCTTTAGTTCAGGGTTTCCCATTATGCGGTCATTACAATTGATTGGCTCAACTATTAAATAGCATGGTCTTTCAATTACAAAATTCGTATATATTTTTAAAGTGGTCGATAACCGATGCGCGCTCTACAGTGCATGATATTGAAAAAATATCATTACGTCTTCTATGCTATTGTGCAAAATTTCGACTTAAACAGCTGGCTAACTGAGCTAACTGAGCTTGCTGGTACCCCAAAAAATAGGTCGCCTTATAAATTCCACAATGGCTTTCACTAGCACTTTTTGCAAGCATACATTAGGGGATAGGCTTTTGACATGAAAAGACCACCTTAAACCTTTTTCATTAAACACTAGAAGATAAAGCAGTGTTGCCAGTTTAGCATATTTAAGAAACATTGAATAGCTATTAAATATTAAAAAATGGCTTACATTTATTTTTTATTGTTATTATGCTTATTTTAGCTTAGCTTTAAAAAGTCTCACAGTCAATTGTCTATTTTTTGTAATTTTTTTGTAATTTTTTGAAATTTTTTTAATAAAGAAAAAAGTTTGCCAACTAATAGTTTACACAAAGTTAAAAATGTTGATATTTTCACTTAAGAGATTAATTTTTAATTTTTTTATTTTTATATTTTTTTATCTATATTAACATTTTTCACTTTGTGTAAATTATTAGTTGTCAAACTGTACTTATATATTTATTAAGATGACATAATGAACGACTCACATGAATTTAAACATCATTACACTGGACAAGTTATCAACATATATTTTAAATAGTAGCGGTTACAATAATGAACCTAGCGGTTACCGTGTCAAATTTATCTAGGAGGGCTTAAAATTAACTATTATTCACTATTAACATAAGTCTTAAATTATCTTTATTAGTTTTCACAGCTTTTTTTACCCTAAATCTCTATTGTTTTTTGGCATTACTAAATCTAAATCACTACCAATCATAGTTTTTATTTTTTCCAAATTTGTTAAAATTTTTCAATTTCTGCCCATTGGACACTTTCAAACTACTTTAACATGTAGAATAGTTCCAATTAAAAGACCTCCTTTTACCTGATAAAGTGAGATGTGGTTGTATTATGGTCGTATTTTTATACCGTTAACCCATAAAATGGGTAAAAATGGTATACTATTTGAACTCATCTCCAAAAATGACTGTGTTTCAGGGTTTCAAATCAAAATAGGCCGTGAGCCACTGTTAAGTTAAATAATGTCAATTTTATATTATATTTGAAAAGGAATTCGACACCTTAGTTGCAAAATTGTTTACTTGAACGGCGTCAGGTATTCAGCAAAAAGCAAAGCTCAACGACCTAAGTCAGTAAACTTTAGCGTTCAGCTGAGGTGGCGTAAGTGACACCACATGCAGCGGAAGAATGTCGTACCATAGCCGGCGAACACGGCATATTTGCGTGGCCGCTATGAATAAGAATGCACGCGCTTAGCGATTCCAACGAGCGTCAGCATTTTTATCATTATAAAAGCTTGTTAAATTGTAGTCTTTAAGTTAGTCTAAAATAGCCTTTGAATAAACTGGACGTGCCACCAACATATCAACTCGAAGTGTCTTTCTTTTAGTTCTCACAACAACAATAAGGACAATACACTTATTAATAACTCCAATGCATTTATAAAGGCGAAACCAAATCTACAAATCTTCGTAGAAGTTAAACATAAACAAATAAGTATAATAAATTTATTAATTGGCGCCCAACTAGTGGTAATCTGACAAATTCAAAGTCACTACCCCCACAGCTTCACCAAGAAGCAATTATTAACAAGTAAGAAAGCTCTAGTCGAGTAACCTCGATTAGAAGATTCTCTTAATTCTTGACCATACAGACGGACAGACGGTCGGGCTAACAGACACACAAATATGGCTGTGTACTTCTGTACCAATGCTTGATGGCTTCATATCTCCGATGTTTCTTAACCGATTTTAAAAAAATTTCACAGATGTTCATTATTTTGTTTTAATCCTCATTTTCAATTAAAGATTTTTTTTGTTATCGATTACATGTGTATATCGTTAAACTGCAAATTTATCAAAAATTTGAAACAAACTTGCTATGCCTAGGGATTAGGAGAGCTCATATCCATTAATTGGAGACTCTAGCTTTTGTAGTTCCTGAGATCGACGCGTTCATACATACATACGGACGGACGAACAGTCGGACATGGCTAAATCGACTCGGCTGTTGATGTTGATCAAGAATATATATTTTTTATGGGGTCGGAAAAGCTTCCTTCTGCCTGTTACATACTTTTGCACAAAACCATTATACCTTTTTTTTTATACCCATTTCATGGGTTAAGGGTATGCAAATAATTATATTTATTTAATCTTTTTGGTTTCGTTAGTATTAACGCGAATGTCGAAATTTTCCCACGAGCATTCATTTGTTTATAAGTACATGAAAACTGGTAAGTCGACAAACTTCTCAGGCATGTTAACAAAAACTAATCATAAGTTGTTAAACAAAGCAAACAAATTATTTAATTTCAATTTTTGACCAATTGATGCATTAGAAGTTTGGTCAATTATAAGTCATATAGCAGTAAGCTTATACGTTCCAGCCAAATATTTTTTTATACATTTGACAGCTCTGCCAACAGTGTGTACACACCGAATTGAAGGGCAGCTCCGCTAACCACTTTATTGTTTTATGCCTGAAAAGAGTTGTAAATTTCATTGACTGAACTTCGCGGTTTTTGTATACCCTTAACCCATGAAATGGGTAAAAAGGGTATAATGGTTTTGTGCAAAAGTATGTAACAGGTAGAAGGAAGCTACTCCGACCCCATAAATATAAATATTCTTGATCAGCATCAATAGCCCAGTCGATTTAGCCATGTGCGTCTGTCCGTCTGTGTGTATGTATGAAAGCGTCAATCTCAGAAACTACAAAAGCTAGATACTTCAGATTTTGGATGGTAGCTCTCCTAATCCCTAGGCATAGCAAGTTTGTTTAAAATTTTCGATAAGTTTTCAGGTTCACGATATACACATGGAATTGATAACCAAAAAATATTGAAAAAAAGTATTGAAACTATAAACAAAATAAAGAAAATCTGTTAAATTTTTATTAAAATCGGTTAAGAAACACCGGAGATATGAAACCATCAAGCATTGGTACAAAAGTACACAGTCTATCCGTCGGTATGGTCAAGGGTTAAGGGTATCTTCTAGTCGAGCTATTTGTTTTGTTTGTTTTCGTTGTGAATGGCATATTTACAGTTACTTTTTTAAAAAATAAAACGCGCAGCTCTTGGTGATGTAATTTTCTAAGAAATTTCATATTTGGAATATAGAATTTATATATAGTCGGTTTGTCACAGTTGGTTTATTACAACTACACCATTGGGAAAACGGTTTCTGACATTGCAGAAATGTTTGCAATTAGCAGGAAAACGAAGGATGGAGGCGAAGCCTTCAACTGGTCTTCCGCGGGCAATAACTCCAAGGGCAGAGCGAATTATGGTCAGAAAGATCAACCAAAATCCAACTATTTCGACCAGAACGCTTGCCAATGAGGTCAAGACGGAATGTGGATTGACCATATGTCACGAAACTGTCAGAAGAGCCATTAAAAGAACCGCCTTCTTATCTTCAGCTGCACGAAAAAAACCGTTGTTGTTGGCGGAGCATGTGGGACAGCCAGATTCATATTGGGACGACATGGTGTTTTGTGATGAATCCAAGATTATACTTTACTATAATGATGGACCCAGCAGAGTGTGGCGCAAGCCGTTGAAAGAGCTTAAAAACAAAAATATTATACCACTGTTAAATTTGGAAAATTGTCAGTGATGGTTTGGGGGTGCAGCTCGTGCAAAGGAGTTGCAGAATTGTGCTTCATTGAAAATACAATGAATGTCCAACAATATTTAAGTATTTTGAACACACATTTAGTAGCCAGTGCCAACAAATTTGGATTTATTGATGATGGCAAGACAACATACAGGTTTTACCGGGACAAGCTTGATCGCAAGCAAAAGGCTAATATGGTGAGGTTCTGGCTGCTTTTTAACTGTATAAATGTGTTCGATACACCTGCTCAAAGCCCAGACCTTAACCCAATTGAAAATCTCGTGGGCCTATCTGAAAAAACGTACTGCCAGGCGCCATCCGAAAAATAAGAATGATCTCAAGGCGATAGTCTTGGAAGAATGGCAAAATATTCCATTGGAATACGTCCAAAATCTAATCAAATCGATGAAAAGGCGACTGGAAGCGCTGAATGAAATCCAACGGTGGACATACAAAATATTAATTACAGTTTAAAACCAAAAACAGATAGAAAGATTTAAATTGTAGAAACACTTTATGGCAGTTCAATTTTGTGTCTTTGTTAGTATTTTTAATGTTTCTTTGTTAATGTTTTTATTTTTAAAGTTTTGTTTAATAGGTTTAAGAGATAATTAACTGAATAACTTTTTTTTTCACTATGGGAGAACACTTAATGGGCAAACTGTATGTTTCACACCATTACCGAGCCGTCTGCAGTAAGCACATAATACTGCATGCAGCATCATAAATAAGATGGATCCGAGCCGTCCTTGTAGTTAGAAATATGTTGTCACACTATCTGTCAAGCCGCCTGCAGTAAGCAGATAGTATTACATGCAGCGTTAAAAATAACATAATTATAAGAAATAGTATCTGTGCATACATAAATAACTTTTGATTGTTTAGGTCAACTTGTAATTAGAATAACTGGCCCTAAGCAAACCTTATCGTCTATGAATTGTGTATATAAACCATGCATTTTTACCCAATAAACTAGTACAAAAAAATCTCTCTGTGTATTCACTTCGTTTAGTCAAATTTGTTCATAGTACCGATTGCGGCGACGTTTTGTTACTGGTACATTAACCGGTAGCATCTAGAAACTCATTTCAGAAAAGTGTATCACTTTTCTACATTTTGGTGACCCCCGACTTTTCGACGAAGTCGCATCATTCTTTAATCCAGCTCGCCAAACAACTCCAACTTCTTGGACAACATCACATTTCCTAGATTTGGTGACCCCCGACTTTTAAAGTTAGTTTCATTTGACGAACTATTCATAATTTGGTCAACTGGCGACCAATCATTCATCATTAACCGAGTGATAAAAAAAAAACCAAGTCTATTTAGATTCATTTGGAGGATCATAGACAAATTGGAGACCAATATTTGAAATTTGGTTAACTTGAAAACCATCTTTTTAAAAAACTTAAAAAACCCCTATTTAACTTGGCAACTAGGTGAAATATGTTATAACGGTAGTCATCTGATCTTAAATAATAATAAAAAAAGGATTCCCAGGGACGGAAACTCAAACCAGGATATTATGAAGAGCGCATCAAAAGATTAAATAATCTTTGGGAGAAATTTTCGACTGAAGATAATACTATTCAGAAATTAGAACAAGGTGCTAAAGTTGACCATAGTTGTTTTATAAACAAATGCTATGCAAAAATACAAAATTTAGTTCTTGAATACACGAAACAATTCCTGTTTAGGTGCATATAAGCCAACATACACTCATAAACCAGTTATATAAGAATCAACACACAATTGTCAGCACCATTAACCTTGTATTTAACACCATAGGTAAAAAAACTCTTAGCGACAAATATCGCTGACTACACAGATTATCGCTGATTGCACAACATGCGTAACGGTCAGCCAACCCAGTGGTTGCGCAACTTGTTATTCGGCATAAGCGAGCAATTGCTGAGAACTCAAGAACCCAATGCACCTGACAACACAAACATGTAAAACTAAGCTATTCTTACCTATAAATATTGTAACTTTTCGTTAATAAAGTCAGTCTTTAGTACCACCGCATTCAGTGCTATTCACTCATGTCTCCTATAGCACTTACTGTGCGCATCGAAGGATTCCCTCTCCGTAGTCCAACTAGTTACAAGTGCTAGTTTCGACGCTATTTAGTAGTCAGTTTATGTACTGAATACTTCCCTTATAAACATACAAACATTTTGGTAACCCCGACGTGATTATCTGAAGTTGTCAACTAGGCGACAAAGGACACTAGCCAGGATAACTAGGATAACCAACTCTACAATCCTTCACAGAAGTTGTCAACAAGTCGACAATTAAAAGGAAACTTAAAACCAGCTAACACAAATCACTATATTTGTGTTAGTGTAACTACAAACCACCTAATACAATCCCTATATTTGTGTTAGTGTGACTTACTGAAGTCAACTAGGCGACATATCAGGATCCAAGCGTGCTCTCGTAAGACAAACGACCACAGCACGTTCACAAAGTCCATCAAACGTCTTTATAAAAACTTTTTAACAAACCGATATACCAATACATATCTGTACAAGTCCAACAAGCGGCAAAAATCAGTCAAATTGGCATCAGAAAAAGTAACCATCGATGAATTACTTGATTCCCAGCAAGATATCAGCAATCAGATTCAAAGGCCGATATCTAACTACAAAAAGAGTTCCGCTGAGCGAAAGTCGAAGACCGAATATCATAAAAGTAAATCTGATTCTCGGAATGAGAAATGGATTAGTGTCCAGGAAAATGATAACGCCATAAGAAAATCTGGCGGGCAATCACAAGATCATGATTACTTCGCCATCTATGAGGACATAAAAACAACAGTTCTGAAGTTCGTAGAAGTAATAAAAAAGGACGCTGAGACCATAATTCATTCCACAAGCAGGAAACCTGAGGTTGGCGATGGACAGCGTCAGCAACCAACCCTGGAACCCAAGGTGATTGTGTTGTGCCGACGACAAAGTGCAATGATCGCATCACTATATCGCGCATTGCACCAAAGCACTTCTATTGAGCACTCAGCATTGTAGCTCATAAAAAATCGGTGGACCCAAATTCAAGAGGTCCACATGTTCATCGGTGCGGAACACTATTACGCACTATTGCTCCCACAACAACACAGAATACCCTTTGGTCCAATCATGCAAAAGACCAGAATGGGATGGGTTGTGGCTGGAAAAATAAAGGAAACAAGGATGTCTGCAGCCATTTGTGCAGTAGCTACAGGACACGAATCGAATGCCATTATGGAGAGATTCTGGACCCTAGACAACTTGGAAACAACACAAAGGCATCGTACACCAAACGAAAAGGAGTGCGAAAAACATTTTACAGACAACTTGCAGACTGATGAAGATGGTAAATTCATCGTAAAATTACCGTTTTCTGAACATTCTTCAGCCCTGGGGCCCTCGTTGGATACTGCCGAAAAAAGATTCCGCGCACTGGAAAGAACCACAAATCTGGAAACAATATGTGGACTTCATTAATGAATATGAAGAGTTGGGTCATATGAAAGCTGTCTCTCGAAAACTCCTTCCAATACACCACTATTTCATCCCTCATCATTGTGTGCTGAAACCTGATAGCAGCACCACAAAGCTAAGATTTGTCTTCGATGCATCATGTAAGACATCGACAGGAAAATCTTTAAACGACATATTGCAAGTGGGACCTACGGAACAAAGTGATTTTATGTCAATTCTACTGAGATTTAGAACACATAAGTACGTATTTACTGCAGATATTAATAAAATGTATCGCCAAATCTGGATAAGCACAGAAAAACAATTTAATCAAATGGAGAATCAATCCAAATGACGATTTAAATTACTATCGATTAAAAACGGTTACATATGGAACAGCATCGGCTCCGTTTTTGACAACTAAATGTCTAAATCACTTAGCCTCACTTAATATAAGCAGCTCACCATTAGGTTCCTCTGCGTTAAGGGATGACTTTTATGTAGACTTTTATGTACAGGAATAGATACAATACAAGAAGCAATCCAAATGCGACAGGAGTTGGTAAAAATATTATTTCCCAATGAATTTAAGCTACGAAAATGGTGCTCAAACCATGAGCAAATTCTTCAAGGAATTCCCAAGTAAGAAATAGTAAGTGACATGAAGCTCGACGCTGGAAAACTACAGTGTTAAGACATTGGGCCTTATTCGGATGCCAAAAAGGGATCAACTTTGCGGCCGCACACAAATCAGCATAGCAAAACAGATTACAAAACGTGTAGTCTGTTCAGAGCTGGCACAGGTCTTCGACCCCCTAGGCTTGTTCGCTCCAGTCGTGGTAAAGGCAAAAATCTTTATGCAATCACTCTGGGAATCAAAACTTAAGTGGGATGACGAACTACCTACGAATCTTCAGAGCGAGTGGAAGGATGAGACTAATGTCGCCAACCATCACCTCGTCTCAACCAACAGCTACAAGGAACGAGGCTGCCACAACAGCCGTGTCATCCGCATCCCCGAGACGATTTACACTGGATATAGAGGATGATTGATCACCGATTCAACGGAAGAACCGGTAGAATGTTTAGGTGCATATAAGCCAACATACATTCATAAACCAATTATATAAGAAACAACTCACAATTGTCAGCACCGTTAACCTTGTATTCAACACCATAGGTCAAAAACTCTTTTATAAATTTTTTTTTTATTGGACGTAGATGTACTAACGGACATTACATTCAAATGGCCCAACGATACCAAGCACCAACTTGTTAACGCGTGGAACCTAGCATAAAGCAACCCACCTGCCGCCCGTCCGACCGAGGGGCGCACCGCGTAGCGTACGTTTACGAAGATCGCGAACAAATAGAAAAATGAGACAAGACTAGTTTTTTTTTTAAAGAGCAATTAGAAATAGCATTATGTATTAAATAGGAAAGATCATTATATGTAGCACATAAGATCCGAAAGGGGTTATGGTTAGCATAGTAAGAGTAACAGGGTGGAAGAGCTAAAGGTACAATATTTTTAGTATATCTAATAGGAACTGCAAAATTAATTTGGTTGATTAGTATTGAAGAATCTATTTCACCATTTATTAATTTATGGAGAAAGGTTATTGCTAGCATTGTTCTACGGTTAGAGAGGGAAGATTTATTAGTAAAAGTCTACTATGATAGGAAAGTAAGTTAATAGAATTAACTAACAATTATAATTGAATTGGAGCATTCGTCTATAAAAAGAAATAACTTTACATTTACTGCAATTGAGATGCAATAAATTTGTTCTGCACCAAGTTTGAAAATTATCTAAGTCACTTTGCAGTTTATGACCAGACAGAAGAGATGCAGCCGACATGCATAATTTTTCATCAGCATACATCAACACCCGAGAGTGATTGATAACGGAAGGAAGGTCGTTAATAAAAAGTGTAAATAATAACGGTCCAAGGTGACTTCCTTGAGGAACACCAGAAGTGACCTGAACCGCTTGAGAAAGTGAGCCATTAAATAATACCCTCTGAAATCTCAAGGTTAAATTATCTTTAACCCAAAGAGTGAGACTATTGGGAAAGCCCAATAGTTGATGTTTATAAATTAAAAGATAATGACTTACAGTGTCGAAAGGCTTACTGAAATTAGTGTAAATAACATCAGTTTGCATCTTTTCTTCAAGGCCTTTGATACAAATGATGTGAATTCTAGCAAGTTAGTAGTGACGATATGATTTTATCAACGACATCAAACAAATTAAAAGGCTAATGGAACCGCGAAGAGAAAGTGCCATTAAATCTCTAGCACCTTTTCTGAATTAGGATGGCATCTTGCAAGCAGGAGGTCGACTGTAAGCAGTATATCATTCGACGCCAAGCACCCAATGCATTTACCATACAACGATCCAATCGTAAAAATCATGTTTGAACATGTTCATAAAGATAACATGCATTGCGGCCCCCAAGCATTGCTGCCCATAACAAGACAGCAATTTTGGACTATTTTGGACAATGTTCTGCTGCTTCACGACAAAGGCCGTTCATCTGGAGTTAGTAAATGATCTTACCACCAAAGCATTTCTGGCAGTACTGCGACTTTTCATTAGTCGCCGTGAAAAGTGTTAAACATTGCACTGTGATAACGCAACAAATTTTGTAGAAGCAAAAAACAAACTACAAGAACTAGAGGATGCAATATACACAGAAAAGGCCTAATCTACAATAATTAAAACATAACTTAATTCGGATCACAACCTGGCATATTTTTTGAAAAAATTGGAATAACACAATTAGCAGTATCTGAATGAACGATAGTGGCCCACTTGGATTTAAAAACTTATTGGACCGACGTAGATACATTTTCAAAAGGCACCACAAAGATTGGCCTAATGTGTTCCAAGCTTAAAGACATTCCAGCATGCAAGGGGATGTATCAACACTTCCGCCACATAGAAGAAGAAGTATTTATGGAAAACATGTTGTTGACCACATCACGCCAACAGAGAGCATCATTGGACATCGTAGGAAGCATCGCAAGTAGTTTGTTCGGAGTATTCGACTTTATATATGCAAAGGATATGTCAAAAACCATACTGGAAGTGACAGGAAATGAAAACCATCTCCTGGTGTTATTACAAAACCAAGCTTCATTGATTGACTCCACTATTAACGTCTTGAAAGGAGATGAAATTACTTACTCAAAACGATTAAGCCAGTTGGAAGATCAAATAAAAAATGTCATAGATTAATTTTTATTTTTAATTTTAATTAATCTCATTTCCATACTTTTCAATGGTACAGTATGCTGGCGTCACAGCTTACCGCAATGGCTTCCAATCTTCAACGCATGCAAAGCGAGATCTCTAATATACTGACTGATGTACGCCACAATACCATAAGTGTTGTTCTAGTGTTACCTCGGCAGCTAAAGGATCAACTTGACAAGATAAAAAATCATTTACAACCAGATGAAATGCTTCCAGCCACCCGCTCATGGCATACAAAATGATGAAAGCGGAAGGCACCGTAGTAGACAATCACGTTATTATTGAAATAACGTTGAGTTGACTACGGAAGAAGCAAACTGACATCAAAGATCCACGATGGATTTCATCTGCCACAATAAACAATCACTGTTCCCTATCGACATGAGATGCGAAATACAACTGTTTCACAACAAAACAGATTCTTTGTCAGACAGAAAGAGTTAATAAAACATTCATGTGACAGAAAATGTATAGGATGAACCATTGGATATTTGCAACAAAGACTCCAGTAAAATTCTCTGCAGTCTGCACCGATGGAACATCAGATATCCAGCTATATAATACATTAGTTGCCGTAATCAGTAATCAAGCGTCATGAAAACATCTTTGTTAACATCTTATGCCCGATTCGGAAACATGGAGGACAACAAACCGACCACCCAGCGACTGGACACTACAATGTGCTCGACGAACTACAGAGGAAACTTATACCAGCGATGAGTTATAACGTAGATGTGCCAAATCGCAAATTTCCCTATTTATCCACCAGGCGATCTTTCAGTTTTTTTTGGTGGATTACGCGTCAATTCACCAGAGGTATTTTTTTTGCTGCCTTCGCCATACTGAAAAGTAGCAAAAATCACCAGACGTATGCCGTATACCGGCATATACACACATGCTGCTTGGGCCTGGCGCATGCCTTCGCCAGGCTGCACAGCAGCAAATATGATTAGATGTGTGTATACCGACATATACCAGCGTATACACACATTCTGCTTGGGTCTGGCGCTGCCTTCGCCTGGCTGAACAGCAGCAAATATCACTCATCTATCACACAACATTCAAAAAATGGAGCATCAGCATATTGCAATGTACATCGGATTATTATTTATGATGATCATGCTGGTAATTTACTGTGTTCAAAAACGACGCGTAACAAAAATGAATCACGTTTGTTTTAACGTTTGCCTCATATATGTACATAAACGTATACAAAACTTATTTCACTTTCTATAACTTCATATTGGGATATAGGGTATTAAAAGTGTGCAGCTGTTCTATGTTTGTCTCGATTCGCTTCTTTCAGCATTTGCTTTGTCCCTACTGCATCGAAAACAAACCATATTCTGTATACTATACGGATGTTGGGTATATTGCTTTGAGGAAATGTATATTAAAGACAGAATGAAGAAATTCCAACCCGGGTAAGCGGACAGCAAAGCTCAACGACCCAAGTCAGTAAACTTTGGCGTTCAGCTGAGGTGGCGAAGGTGACACCACAAGCACCAGGAAGAACGTTGTACCATAGCCGGAGAACACGGCATATTTGCGTGGCCGCTATGCATGCAGGCGCTCAACGTTTCCCAAAATTTTCATTATAAGAATTTTCATTATTTGTAAAAGTGTATTCTTTAAGCCAGTCTAAAATAGCCTTCGAAAAAACTGGACGTACCATCAACCTATCAGTACGAAGTGACTTTCTTTTAGTTCTCAGAACAATAATAAGTGAGAACTAACAAGATACACTAATTATCAACTCAGCTGCATTTATTAATGCTATGTCAAACCAACAAGGCTTCGTAGAAGTAAGAATATAATTCAATAAGGATATAAACTTATTAATTTGTACATACAGTTTGTAAGGCATCTTTTTACAAGCAGTGAAAATTTTGGATATTTTTACTTTAGATATATACGGTCACACTGGCTGTTGTTTTAAATTTTTTTGTATTATTTTTATAAATTATTCAGTTAATTATCTCTTAAATCCATTAAACAAAACTTAAAACACATAAGCATTTACAAAGAAACATTCAAAATACTAACAAAGGCACAAAATTCCACTGTAAGACAAGTGTTTACAAACTTTATTTTTTTGTTTGTTTTTGGTTTTGGTTTTAAGCTATAATTAATATTTTGTATGTTCACCGTTGGCTTTCATAACCGCTTCCAGTCGCCTTTTCATCGATTTTATTTGATTTTGGAAGTATTCCAATGGAATATTTTGCCATTCTTCCAAGATTATTGCCTTGAGATCATTCTTATATTTTGGATGGCGCTTTCTGGTAATACATTCTCTATTTACTTTTGATTCTATGACACTAGCAAACCATTTTGTCAACGTAACTGCCATCCAGATGTGTATAGTTGAACATGAACTCGGAAAGAGTATTCAAAGTGCAATTGCGTAGCGATCATTATTGCTTGTGTGCGTTCATGTTGGTTTTCTTGTCACATGATAAACTACTACGGTCACCTACAAATGCAACCGCTATACAGATGCACGTAAGCTCCGAAAGAGTAATTATTTATATTTTTATTTTTTTTTAATAATTTATTTAATAAACGTTTTTTTTAATAATTAAATTAAAATTTTTTTAATAATTTAATTTAAGTTATTTTTTAATAATAAATTAACGTTGTATGAAAATTTATCTCTATAATACACCTACTCGTTGGTATGAGCTTGGACTCAAAGTACAAAGTACTGATCCGTGACCCGCCTCCTCTACGTTCATGCCTTCTCTGCTGCCCCCTGAGCAACGCTGCGTCTGTCCAGTTGTATAATTCTGGATTTTTTTTTGTTTGTTTCAACTTTTCCTCCTGTTTCTTGTCTTCAGATACGCCTGCTGGTTGCGCCGCTACTGTTGGTGTTTCTAGAGAGCGCAATTTTTCTTTTGCTGAGCTCTGTTTATGTTGAACAGTTGTGCAAGACTTATCAATAATCAATTTGAAAATAAATTAAATTGTGCTTAGGAGTTATTTAGAAACTGTTTATTATTAAAATTAAAATAAATTTTTAACTTCATAAAAAGAAATACATTTTTATTTTAATTAAAATTAAAATTTTAAAACTGCTCTATATATTTATTTATGTAGTTAGTTTACTTGTTTCGTTGGCAGTGGCTGAATTAAAGAAAATTATATATCCACTGTTTTCCCACCATCTACAATGCAGCTTAGAGAAAAAATTTCACACAAATCATTGCCCAGAAGATTCATCTCCAGTTAATGGTCGTTCATAGTAGCCTGGATATTGTTGGTCATTTTTTAAGGGTGGTGTATACTTTTAGTTTGAGTACTAGTTTCGTTGGCAGTGACTAAATTAAAGATTATTATATTTCCACTGTTTTCCCACTATCTACCATGCAGCATAGAGAAAAAATTTCACACAACTAATTGCCGAGCAAATTAATCTTCACTTAATGGGCGTACATAGTAGCCTGGTCAGTGTTGGTCATTTTCTAAGGGTGGTGTATACTCGTATACCTCCCCACCCACTTTTAGTCATGGTCTTATAAATGCGACGCCATTGTAACACTTACGCGCACTCATATACGTGCTTGTTTGTTAAGAAATGTATGCGTATGTGTGTGGGGGTTGGGTCGCGAATACGCCTCCCACTGCTCAACAATAATGCAAATTATTGTTGTCTGCAAAAGTTTTTGCGCTGGATCGGCCCCCATTTTTTCCAAGCTTTCTTGCTGAGCTCGTCGCTGATGTTGTTGCCGGCGCTGTGTTTCTTTTAATTTTTTGCTGCTGCTTCGATTTTCCTGTTTTATTTATATATGTACATATATAAAAGTTGTTTGTGTGCCTGCACTTGCTCACACACTACGATGATTAATGCCATCAGTAAACATTTGTACACGGTGGGTCTTGCTTCGATCGGACACTGACGCAAGCTAAGTGTGTAATCAGCGCAATCGTAAAAACAATGCAACACATAATAATTAACAATTCGTTATCCAACAAAAACAACATTTCAAGAAACTTATAAATAAATTTAACTTAGCTAAAGCTAAAGTGATTTTAAGTTACTTTTTTTTTCATATTTCTGGCATTATGTATGTAATTGTTTAATAAAGGAAGCAGTCAGCACATAAACTGACTACTAAAGAGCGTCGCAACTAGCACTTATAACTAGTTGGACTACGTTGCGTGCTAAGACTCAAAGAAACTCGAAGAATCCTCCAAGAACACTCCAAAAACACTCACTTTATTGAAGAGAAATGCATGTTTTATATACATAAATTCTTAGAAAATAATGCTTGCTTAGGTCTAGTTCTGATTGACATAAACAATGAATATAGTATAGTACACATATATAAGTTAAGGAATGTTAATATTACTTCGTATGTAAAATAGAATTAAGCTGAATAATGTCAATATTGTTTTACATAGGAAGTATAATTCGACACCCAGACTGGAACTAGCTCAGGTGGTCAGCAAAAAGCAAAGACCAACAACCTAAAGTCGGTAAACTCTTGCGACCAGCTGAGGCGGCAAAACGTGACACTACATTCACCAAAAGAGTGGCGTAACATAGCCGGCAAACACAGCACATTGGCGTGGCCGCTATGAGTAAGAATGCAAGTGCCAGCATTTTTTAGGGTATAATAGTCTGTCTTATTATAGTCTTTAAGTCAGTCTAAAATAGCATTTGAATAAACCAGGTGTACCATCAACCCATCAATTCGAAGTGTCTTCCTTTTAGTTCTCACAAAATAACAAAGCTTCATAGAAGTTCTCAACAAATAAGTAGCATAAACTTATTAATTGGCGCCCAACTAGTGGTAATCCGACGAATTCAAAGTCAGTACCCACGCAGCTTCACCAGGAAGCTATCATTAAAAAGGATAAGGATTCAAGGATCTGCAGTAACCTCCGTTAACACAGGACGTAGAAGGAGCAGCGAATCCAGACTCATCTGCGCAACGACGCTAAAAATTGATCATCGTCAGGGAAGAAAGGGGCCACCACACCAAGCTCAATAATACAAAAAGCATGTAAGTGGACTTTTCTGACAGACAATTTTTCAAGTCACAATATTTACTAAAGGAGTGAGCGAGCATTCCGTTTTGCAACAGTTCATAATATTCACAACATAAAATCTCCGTCTCGTGTAAGGGACCCCTTGAGAATCAGATTCGGCTTAAAAATACCTTTTTTTTGTCGACTTGGTTATCTATTTTTGTTGTAATATCTCGCATTGAAACCCTTTTTTGGTGACAAAAGCCCATGAGTAAACCGTTTCTCCAGTATAGAACTCCACATATTAGTGAGTCAGAATCGGACTGTGACGAACACTTTGAAACTCCAGACCACGCCCCTAAAGCTCCCCCCATAGTTAGGAAAATGGACGCTAGAGAGGTCAGGGCCATGATACAGGTAGCTATCAGCCAAGCCTTAGCTGAGCAGGCAGCTAAGAATGCACAGAAAGAAGCTGAGCTTTCCCAAAAAATAGATGAGCTTTCCAAACGAGTGGCGGCAAGAATTAATGTCGCCCCAAGCGAGCAATCGTTCGCACCTGTAGAAACGTCTGGCGGCGTCGATTGTGACGAGCCGCTCAGCGTAATGAAGTCCCTGGCAGAGTTTTCAGGGACACGTGAGTCATACGTCTCATGGAGGCAAGCGGCCTTAACCGCTTATCAGGTTTTCGAACCGCACTATGGCAGCACGCGCCACTTCCAGGCCGTGGCCATCATGAGGAACAAGGTAAAGGGGCCTGCCGATGCCATGTTAACCTCATATAGCACCCCATTGAACGTCCATGCAATAATTAGCCGCCTCGACTCTAAGTTCAGAGACAAACGGTCTATGAGGGCAATCGAGAGGGAGTTAGATGCCGTAAGGCAGGGTAGCCGACAGGTGTCGGAATACCATGACGAGGTGGGAGAGATACTCACCCTGTTGACAGGAAAGGTCAATATGGCCTATGAGCCGGCGGTAGCGGAGGCACTTTGCGAAAAATACCGCAAAGACGCGTTAGAGGCATTCATATCAGGGCTTAGGGATAGCATAACGGATGTAGTTTTTGCAGCAAGACCCTGGAACTTATCCACGGCACTGGCTCTTGCACAGGACTTAGAGTCGAACCATGCGAAAAAGGCGATCGCACGAGAAAGCCAGGGTGCAGGAAACCCTTATTTTGATAACCAGCATAGCAACAAGCAGAGCAGGGTTTTTGAAGTGGGCGAAAATGGGTGTCTAAGTAAAATCTAGCCGGAGGCTAGGAAATAGGCTGACCCCTCCACACTCACATAAGACACCGCTGACTAAAAACATAGAAATATAGATGCAAAACTTAATGCTCGCCATCACACTCGCACGGACTTGAAATCTGTTTGGATAGAAGAGCCCACCAGTACCCCTATAGGGGGCCTTATGTCTGTGTTTTCCAATCTAAGAACATTCTGCAATTTTAAGTTTCCTAAGATAAGAAAATTATTATCTTCCCCGAAGTTAAGAGTAAGGTACCAGGGATGGTTAAGTCTTCACCAGTTAAACATACGCAACTTGGAGGCAATCCGGAACGTTGAAGACCAACTCGGCACAGATCGCATGCACCGCATAGTACTCAGAATTTTTGTAGTACTTAGTGCACTCATGGCTTAAAGGGGGGGGTAGTTAAGGAATGTTAATATTACTTCGTATGTAAAATAGAATTAAGCTGAATAATGTCAATATTGTTTTACATAGGAAGTATAATTCGACACCCAGACTGGAACTAGCTCAGGTGGTCAGCAAAAAGCAAAGACCAACAACCTAAAGTCGGTAAACTCTTGCGACCAGCTGAGGCGGCAAAACGTGACACTACATTCACCAAAAGAGTGGCGTAACATAGCCGGCAAACACAGCACATTGGCGTGGCCGCTATGAGTAAGAATGCAAGTGCCAGCATTTTTTAGGGTATAATAGTCTGTCTTATTATAGTCTTTAAGTCAGTCTAAAATAGCATTTGAATAAACCAGGTGTACCATCAACCCATCAATTCGAAGTGTCTTCCTTTTAGTTCTCACAAAATAACAAAGCTTCATAGAAGTTCTCAACAAATAAGTAGCATAAACTTATTAATTTATATAGTACATTATGACGCTGCCTATAATACTATTTGCTGAGTGCAGGCCGCTCGGCAAGTGGTCCCAAAAAATATTTTCTGTAAAAAAACCATGGCTCGGGCGCATGTGCTTACTGCAGACGGCTCGGTACATGATCATGTTTCTAATTATAACCCAAAGAGTGGGTGCATCTTATTTCTGTGTATGAGGTTTTATGAATTTAAATGATTGTCTAAATTTATATGAACATAAGCGTTGGTCTTAACAATTTAATCAGTGTCTACATTTATATGAACATAAACAATGTATATATAAGAAGGTATTCCGTCACATGCACACACACATATTCATAAATACATACACAGACATGGCTGCATGAAACACATGTCTCGGCCGCAAAATTCCTTCTGCTTTGCGAGTGTTTGTCATGTAGTTGGGTGTGTGTGTGTTACAAGTAACACCGCCTGCTGATTTCGCTCTTGACTTATTTTTATAATTTTTTTACGTCACCTTGTTGACAGCTTTAAATGTGTTTATTTTATATGAGTCTTATGCCTTATGTCGGTATTAGCGTGTGTTTCGACTTTCCGTCTCCGTGATAAGCGATTTGTTGAACATAAACGCGCTTTGTTTTAATTTTTCCTTTAACAGAAGCCCCTGTACTTTCATATTTTACCTTTTTAGCATTTCTTACCACACTTATATTAATACAAGTTTTTATTCTCTTGTTGTGCAGCATAAAAAACATGAATATCACATATATATTTAACGTGAATTTCAAATACACTTGTTGATAAACATTTTTCCACACAATAATTAAAAATAAACACAAAAAGAAAGCAAAACCTTTATTTTAGTCTTTACTGCTTTCTTGCTCTCCGACAAACCTACACATACACACATAGTAATATACTTAAATTAATCGCAACGATTGCGCATTCCATTAAAATATTCGTGCGCGTGTAGTTCTTAAAATTAAATATTATTGCTTATATTATTATTATTATATTAATCTAAAAAGAATTACCACTATAAAGAAGCAGTAAATGTTACTTGTGTGCTGCAGATTTTCTCTTTAATCTTGTTTGGGTTGTTGGGTCTTTTCACACAATCATTATAAATACTACATCAAAATAATACGATAATTGATTGCAATTGATTCCTTCACGTCGCCTACTACAATTTGTCCAAACCTCCAACAACAATTAATAATATTTGTCTGTATGTTTTTAAGGGAAGTATTCAGTACATAAAACTGACAACTAAAAAGCGTCGCAACTAGCACTTGTAACTAGTTGAACTACGGAGAGGGAATCCTTCGACGCGCACACGGTGCGAATGGAGAGTTAATAGCACTGAATTCGATGGTACTAAAAGACTGAGTTTATTGATGAAAAGTTACAATATTTATAGGTAAAATTAGCTAGGGCTTACATGTTTGTGTTGTCAGGTACATTGGGTTCTTGAGTTCTCAGCAATTGCTCGCTTATGCCGAATAACAAGTTGCGCAACCACTGGGTTGGCTGACTGTTGCGCATGTTGTGCAATCAGCGATAATCTGTGTAGTCAGCAATATTTGTCGCTAAGAGTTTTTTGACCTATTATGTTGAATTCAAGGTTAATGTTGCTAACAATTGTGTGTTGTTTCTTTTATAATTGGTTTATGAATGTATGTTGGCTTATATGCACATAAACATTCTCCCGGCCGTTGAATCGGTGATCGATGATTGTTCCTTGTAGCTGTTGGTTGCAAGGTCCAGATGCGTTTCTTCCGTAGTGCATAGGTGACTAACATTTAAACGGATACCACCAAAGCAGCATAAGCTGCGATGTGATGATGTTGTACTGAACTGATTTGGTCGGCCAGTTCTTGGTTGTTAAATGCGTTCAGTTTGAGCTGCAAGTCGTCCAGATCCTTATCATCTTGTACATTGTTTTCTGATATGTTGAGTTTTGTTAAAGGTCCTTGAGTGGTGTCTGAATTGATTGTGTTGCCAAAATGAGCATAGCCATTTTTCACTTGACTTATGATGATGTTGAAGGTACTGATACTGATTTCTGAGTTGCGTGCAGTACAACCTGATGACAGCGACAGTAGTCCGGTGTCCTTTAGTTGTATAGTGGACGGCTTTTCGTTGCATACGGCTTGTAGTTCCATTGTAGCATGTGTCAAAGCATATATATTCGTCATTTGGCAATGTACGGCAGAGTTGCAGATCATCACTTGTGAGTCCCATAAACTGATCCCTGTGGTTGTTCACCACAATAATAGGTGTTTTAAGCTCAAAAAATCGCCAGCTTGTTGAATCCCACATTGGAATTGACACAATGTTGAACAGTTCTAATATTGATCTTAACACTAATGGTAGTGTTATTCTAAATATTACATGAGTGTCGGTGACTGTTCCTTCTGCTCGCACTATTCTGTACAAGTGAATAATGTTGGATGATGTCACTGATACCATTTGATCTGGCGGCAAATGATCCCGTATTTGGTCCAATTGTGCCTTCAGTTGATCGGGAGAAATTAATGTTGGGCTTATGGTACGGTGGCGTTGAAGGGTAGCTGCTAACAATGTTAAATGGGTTGTTAACTCCAGGTAATTCTCAGTGAGACGCGCACCAGTGTATTGGCCTCTGGTTTGGCTAATGATAGCAATTTTCTGTTCAAGTAATTTTAGCCGCCTGTCCGATGCAGATTTTGTCTTCTTGACAATATTAATGGTTGAGTCAAGTACTGAAGTTTGATTTTACAGAAATGTCAGTTAAAATTCTTCGTTTGTTTTTACCTTCTCGAATGGCATCGGCGTTTGCGTGCATATTGCATAAGTGGATTTGCCAATTGTAATTCGTTATATATGTGACGAAAGTGCAGGGAGATGGAATCACATATGTGATTGTTATTTAGTTCTGGGCATATGTATTCGTATTCGTTTATTCCCTAACCAAATGTTTTTATATCGCGCCAGTATGGTTCCAATTCGTAGTATGTCACAATGGTCCACTCAGATGCTGCTCTCTTGGTTGTTCCGATTTTTTCATAGTAGATTCCAGGTTTTGAATCAAATCGTGTTACGGATACTGAGTCTGTCAGTACCAAGGGGAACATGAAGAGCAGGATTGACAGAGATGAAGTGATCGTTGGCGACATTAGCCATTTTCGTTGGACGGGTGGCACGCCAAAATACTGCACAAATGGCTGTAGACATCATTGATTCCTTTATTTTTCCCGCCACAACCCATCCCAACTTGGTCTTTTGCATGATTGGACCAAAGGGTATTTTGTGTTGTTGTGGGAGCAATGGCTCATAATAATGTTCCGCACCGATGAGCATGTCAATTTTGCCCGATTTGTTGAAATGGGGATCTGCCAAAGGTAGGGTTGCTGGCATATTCCAGTCCCTTTTATTTATGCTTTGGACTGGCTGATCCGTAATAATGTGCGGTAGAATGAATGCTTCGATCCGCATGGTAAAGTCGTTGTGTAATGACTTCACCATCAGGTTTACACGAGCTCTGCTTGTCTTTGTTTCTGATGAAGAGGCGAGTCGTTCTGATATTTCGTTAATCTGTGATCCAGAGTCCAGTAACGCCTTGAAGATAGATTGTTGTCCATTATTTCCTTGGACTCTTACCTTGGCTGTTGCCAGTAGGTTTATACCTGTGCTACTTGCTGAGGCAACAATTCGATTTTGATGTTCCATTGAACATTTTCCAAATGCAGCAGCGTTTGGTGCCTTTGTTGGCACTTAAAACATTTATACGTACTTAGGCAAGCTATGTGATATCTGCTGAGGCAGTTCACGCACAGTTTTTTCTGTTGAACCCAGTTCAGTCGCTTATTGGCTGTCTTTGCGTGGAAATCGTTGCACCGAAATATGCTTGGTGCCTTTGTTGGCACTTAAAACATTTATACGTACTTAGGCAAGCTATGTGATATCTGCTGAGGCAGTTCACGCACAGTTTTTTCTGTTGAACCCAGTTCAGTCGCTTATTGGCTGTCTTTGCGTGGAAATCGTTGCACCGAAATATGCTATAAGTACATTTCTTGCAATAGGGGCAATCTTTCCTTGTAATTGAAGAAGATGCACATGTTGCTCCCGTTAAGTCTATTTTGGCTTTGTTGTGTGGTTTGCCTCCGCAAGCTAAAACACGAACTCTTTGTTCGAAAAACTGGAGCATGATGTCCAGTTTTTGTATTTGCTTCGAATTGCTTAATGATTGCTCGTATAGCGTCCTATTTGTGCTGTCGAGCTTGTTCTGTATGACCGCTATTAATATTGGGTCCCACGTTGAAATGTCCAAGCCGAGTCCCTTGAGAGATGCGAGGGACTCCAAAGTGACTATGTATAGTTCCTTGAGCGACTTTACATTGTCGTTGATGGCTTGTTGCATCAGAAATCGGTTTAATACCGTTGATGCTATATTTCTTGGATTGTCGTATGCATCAACCAAGATGTTCCATGCGTGATGGTAGTTGTCCTCCTTTAAGTCCATTTGACGGATTAATCTTTCTGCCCACCGATCACGCTGGTTTTAAGGTACCACATTTTCCGAATTATAGGCATGTTGGTATTGTGAACCATGGAAATGAACATGTCAAAGAATTGTGTTAATTTTAAGATATCCCCATCAAATTTGGGAATTGTTATGCGAGGCAAGCTGCATATTGTTTCTTGATGCTAGTGCCCCATGTACATCTCTTTCTGCCTTTAGATACTCCTTTGAATTGTATCAATTTTCTTCTGGGTTTTCAACTTCCTCATAAAGCCGAAGTGGACTTCTTAAATTTGGTTCCATAGATTTTTTATGAGCTACAATGCTGAGTGCTCAATAGGAGTACCTTGGTGCAATGTGCGATATAGTGATGCGATGATTGCACTTTGTCGTCGGCACAACGCAATCACCTTGGGTTCCAGGGTTGGTTGCTGTCGCTGTCCATCGCCGATCTCAGATTTCCTGCTTGTGGATTGATTTATGGTCTCAGCGTCCCTTTTGATTACTTCTACGAACTTCATAACTGTTGTTTTAATGTCCTCATAGAAGGCGAAGTAATCATGATCTTGTGATAGCCCGCCAGTTTTTCTTATGGCATCATAATTTTCCTGGACAATAATCCATTTCTTATTCAGATGATCAGATTTACTTTTATGATATTCGGTCTTCGACTTTCGCTCAGCGGAATCTTTTTTGTAGTTCGATATCAGCTTTTGAATCTGATTGCTGATATCTTGCTGGGCATCAAGTAACTCATCGATGGTTTCTGATACCATTTTGACTGATTTTTGTCGCTTGCTGGACTTGTACAGATATGTATTGGTCTATCTGTATGTTAATCAGTTTGTATATCGTCGCTTGATGGACCTTGTGAACGTGCTGTGGTCGTTTGTTTTACGAAAGCACGCTTGAATCCTGATATGTCGCCTAGTTGACAGCTTCAATGCAGGATCATAGACTTCAGTAAGACACGCTACACAACTGTAGAGATTGTGTTAGGTATTTGTACTAACACAAATATTACGCAGTTTACGAAAGCACGATTGGATCTTGATATGTCGACTAGTTGACAGCTTCAATGCAGGATCATAGAATTACACTAACACGAATATAATGAATTGTGTTAGCTGGAAGCGCAACCACTAGGTTGGCTGACCGTTACGCATGTTGTGCAATCAGTGATTATCTGTGTAGTCAGCAATATTTGTCGCTAAGAGTTTTTTGACCTATTATGTTGAATTCAAGGTTAATGTTGCTAACAATTGTGTGTTGTTTCTTATATAATTGGTTTATGAATGTATGTTGGCTATATGCACATAAACAATATTCGTTGCTGCTACAAAACTAAAGATTAATCACAACTACTGCGATCGACGTCATTAAGTAAATAAGAAAGGGAACGCTAAGCCTCGCATGAAGGGCTGAGCCTGGCATTTCCCATCAAAGCGGCTAAACGCAAATGGCGTGATTGCCGTCTATGTGACCCTTTCAAGTGCTCATGGTGACATGTTGATCACTTGAACTAAACGTCGATGTTCTTTGAGTAAAGATCAAAGGCTCATGGTGTCCTGTTCACTACTTAAACCGAACGTCGATGATTATTTATGGCCTTAAGAAATAAGAGCTGCTGAGCTCTGCATGTTTACTTTTATCGCATGTAATGACGTAGTGTCGTATTTTATTTTATGATAGCTCTGCATGTTTACTCTTATCGCATACAATGTAAAGATGTCTTTTATAATAGACATGAAATAGACGATCGAACATGCATTGTTGTAACTAATCTCTAATCTTATTTTACATATAAGAAATCAGGTGATCGTTGAAAATGATAATCTCCCGGTGCAATCTTCGACGGCGTGGATTTTCTTCCCGCACTCCGCTATTACATTGTCTCTTATACGTAATATAACGTTTTCTTGTACTACAGGGAAAATAGTAATTTTTTTACAGGCCAACTTAATTTTTTGTAAAATGAAGAATGTTAGCGGACTGAAGTACTTTTACGGATGAAACGGACTAAGATCCCCTATGGGGGTATTGGTGGGCTCTTCAAGCCAAACTGATTTCAAGTCTGAATGATCTAAAATGTTTGGGTTAACAATGCCGATCTTTGCAAGCGATACGGCGAGCATTAAATTTTGCAACTCCATCATAAGCATTCTGTTTCTTGTTAGCAGTGTCTCATACAGGTGACCGGAGTCAATTGGTGAGCTCTTGGCTGCTTTAAGAATCCTATTAACAGTATTGGTCAACTGAGTGATTTGGTCCTGAACGTTAGTGTTAATTTCTATTTGCCTGTTGCTTGAACTAACTAGTTGCATTTCCGTAAATCTAATCTGCTCTAAGTCATGGGAATCCGCCGTGCCTGCTACGACTTTCAACATGGAGCCCAGGAAGTCTAAGCTTCGATACCCTGTGATGTCCGCACAACGCATCTAGTAAAACTCTGAGATGAGAAGTGCCCACATTTAACAATTTTCCCATGTGAGATTGCGGAAACATGTCATATAGACTAGTTGTCTCCGCTATCATACGCTTGTATTCAGAGAGATTCGCTGAATGTCTGACATAGGCAAACTCTTCCCAGACGAGGATTTGGCCATCAATGATGGGAATGTACCTGGCATGGGAGTAGTCGGTGATGCGCGCCGAGGCCAAGGACAGGATGAAGAAAAAAGGGATTCCGAACCTGAGATGGTTCATTACCACAATAGATCGCCTTTGTTTTTGGGAAGAAACTCATTATTTGAAGCAAAACTGGCTTCAGATCTTCTATGGTTCTTGATTGAATAGGCTGTAATACAGCAAGCTTGGAGTATTTGTCAATGCAGGTGAGGAAAAATTTCTTATCCGTAGAGAAGATATCTACGTGTAGCATTTCCCCTGTGTTTGAAGGAATGCTTTTTCGGATGTCTATCATACTGACCTCTAGCGCATGTCCTACAATTCTGAACAATCTCGCTAGTTTATTTTGACATTATTTTGACAGGAAAGTAGTATTCCGAAAGAACCTGTTTCACATTATCCTGGGCTGATCAATGAGCTCTATTATGCTCAGCCTTAACGATTTTCCTCCTTTCATCCATTCTGAATATGTCCACTACTAGGTTCTTGCAATGCCAGAATTTTGTGGATGGGAACCTTCTTACTACTTCATCTTGTATCACTGCTAGAGTGTGCAAATCGCAATGGAAGGCGTTTACGCCCTTTGGTATGATTACATCTTTAAGTTCGTTTAGGAACGATTCTTTAGAGATGAAGTTAAGTGAGTAGCGCTTTTTGTTCCTAAATAAAATGAAGGTATGTTTTGATGGGGAACGCGCCTTCTCAATGATTATTTGGTTCTGGAAACAGTTTAATGGCTTTTCCGTTGTCTCTATGGTGTACGTGAGCGAAAGCTCACTGTGAACCGTTGCCGCACACGACTCAGCGTCTTGTTCTTCTAAAACATTAAGCTGTTGTGTGGATAGGGCATCTGCAACCAGAACCGCGCTTTCCACATATATATCTTAGCGTTAGGATTGGATTCCGATACGGGAAAGGTTAAAGGTTGGTGGTCGGTAAAGATATTTATATCTTTAACCCCATACATATAGTGCCGCAATTTGCTGAGGGTCCATATAATGGCCAATAATTCGTGCTCATTAGTTGCGTAATTAACCTCGCAGTCCTTCAATGCCCTTAAGATCATTGTAATCGGACGACCCTCTTGGGCCAATACTGCACCGTAGGCTGAAGCATCTGTCGTTAGATCAAATGGCTTCTTATAATCTGGGTATCTGACCATGACGTCTTCAGAAGCCAGTATGTTACACAATTTCTGAAAAGCAGTCTTTTGTGCTTGTGAAAATTGATTCGGAATTTTACGTGACATGTACCTACTGACGGTACTATTTTCTCCTTTTAATGTTTCCGAGATGGGTTTTGCTATTGCAGCGAAATCTTTAATGAAATGAAATAAATAAAGGAGATATTTGGGATGGAGTATTTGTCGGGTATCGTTCGTTCATGGAGCTTGCGAATGTCAATAACTAAACGCATATTTCGATTACACGCTTTGTCAGTGCCTTTCTTATCTACCAGTAAGGGGAGACCGACTTTTGGATTATACCATTCTTAAGCAGATCTTGAATTTCTTTGTTAACGAAATCAGTTGCCCCCATAGGATATGGATAGAGTCTGGTATAAATGGGCTCTTCACTTGTTGTCCTAATGGTTGCTACCATCGAGGTGTTGTAAGGTAAGGCTTCATTGGAGTCTGCAAATGTTTTTCTACTACGCTTAAGTACTTTAAGGAACGCACTCCTTACAGAGGAGGGTGTATCCGAACACTAGTGAAATTGACATTAGGACAGGTGTGAAAGGAAATTTGTTCAATTCTGTGCCCTATTTAAGTTGATCAGAAGCTAAGCATAATGAAAAAGCCCCTGCCTGTCTTAATAAGTCGAAACCTCTTATTCCATCAAAAGTCGATAGGTTCGAGGAAAAAGGTTGCTTTAACCTTGATTAAGCACACTAAACATTTATGGGTAATTGTAGTTTCTCCGTGAATTGAATGAATTAAAAACGGAGAGTCTACTGGGCGGACGCCTTTCAATCCTTTAAGTGGTCGGATGCAATTTTTCTATGCGCCCGTATCGAATAGGAACTTCATGTCAAGCCCCGCTACTCTCCGCCGATGACGGGTAGCAGGGATCTTCCCCTAAAAAATGTATTGCCTCTGAATCACAGCTATTTGAGGCGTCGTCGTCAACCATTACTGCGCTGGCTGGACTGCCCTTGCGACTTAAGTTGTTTGCTGAAATAAGGGTTTTTTGTGCTAACGGGTCGTTCGTCCGAATACTGATAATTTTTCTCTATCGGACGACCATTTGACCCATTCCCCCTAGCCTCTTGGCTTTTTGCACAGTTATTTGCGAACGTTTACCTCTCATGGTTGGATTCTATTTCTTGTGCGAGCGCCAAAGCCGAAGGCAAGTCCATGGACTTTGCCGCAAAGAAGACATCTGTGAGGATACGCTTAAGTCCTGATATGAATACCTAAAGCGTCTGTACGATTTCACTAAAATGCACCCAAACCACAGGCTATGATAACCATCTGTCGAGCTACCTGCAGTAAGCAGATGCACGCGAGCCATGGTTGGTGATTAGAAATAGGTTTTCACACCATCTTTTGAGCTGCCTGCAGTAAGCTGATAGTATCACAGGCAGGATCATAAATAAGATAATAATAAGACATGTACACGCATTGATAATCATTGATTCTTTAGGTTAACTTGTAGATGGCATAACTAGTCCTAAACAAACCTTATACCATAAGAATTCTGTATATAAACCATGCATTTTTACTCAATAAATCAGTACGAAAAGAACTTCTTACGTATTTACTTGTTGAGCACGATTTTTCCAAAGTACTGATTGCGGCAGTACATGAACCGGAAGCATATCAAAACTCATTTCAGCATTAGGAAAGTGGATCACTTTTCCTACATTTGGTGACCCCCGATTTTCGACGAAGATGCAACCATCTTCAAACCAGCTCGCCGGACAACTTCAACGCAACGGACAACATCACCTTTTTTACATTGGGTGAACCTCTTCGTTGGACTAAGTTTCATTTGGCGAACAAAATTTTAGTCAACTGGCGACCAACGTGAGACGAACACGAAACATTCGTAAAACCAGCTCGTCCAAACAACTCCAACGATACGGACAACATCACCTTTCTTACATTGGGTGAACCTCTTCGTTGGACTAAGTTTCATTTGGCAAACCAATTGTTTTGGTTAACTGGCGACCAATCTCTCTTAATTTACCGAGTGGTAATAAAAAAAAAGGGTACCTGATCAACTTGGCGATCACTACCTACATCAGGCTACAATAAAAACGGATGACAGAAGGCACATCAGTTCAACTTTAGCACCAGAAAGAATTGCAGTTACATCAAAAAGAAAATTGTTTGTAAAAAATATACATTATTTAATTTAAAAAAAAAACTGGAATTAACGAAGCTTAAGGTTATGCTAGACAATCAACTAGTGACGGGCGAGGAATTACAAAATGTAATTCGGAACTATAAAAAGGATCCGCAATTCCGCAAAATAAAGCCAGGATATTTTGAAGAGAGAATCAAAATATTAAATAGTCTTTGGCAAACATTCTGTTCCGAAGATCTTAATATTAAAAAATTGGTTCATAATACTAAAATTGACCATAGCTTTTTTACAAACGAATACTATGCGAAAATAAATAATGTAGTAGTTAAATATACCTAAAATCTTCCAAAACGAAATAAACTCAATGAAATTTCAGACTCATTCCTTGTCAACTGTGAATGATGAGTTGGAAATAGAGCCAATGATTCGTAAGTAAAAAGTAAAAACTGCTCAACAGTTTGGAGCGCATTATGAACAAAATGACTAATGAAAGACCAAGGATTTCAAAAGATCATAAGTCAATCCTGGAGTGAGATAAGAGACATCCACATCCACATTTACAAAAAATTCGTCGATACTAAGAAAATTGGATGTGATGACAGCAGATACTCGGCTGCTGAGGTAGCTGTCATTCTACAACAAACCATGACAGACAATGAAGTGGTTCAGCGACCTGTGCATACAGCACAATTTAATGCAGCACTACCTCTTCCTAAGGTAGAAATCCCCAAATTTAATGGAGATTATTTAAAATGGCAGCAGTTTCATGATATTTTCAAGAAAATGATACATGAATCTCCGTTACCCATCATCCAAAAGATGTGGTATTTAAAGACAATTCTGACTGACCTTTCATAAATGAAAGGTTATCGGCACTAAATAATATTGGAATTGCTACAGAAACATGGGATCCAATACTCCTATGCCTTTTAACAAATAAAAAAAGGTCGACAAACTCATATGTTATAGGAGCAATCAGTTGTCAATGCAAGACAATTACAAGCAATCAGTCAATTTTAATTATTTTTGGAACAGAGATTTTTGACATTGGAAGCTACGAGCTGTGCTGACAAAAAAAAATGTCAGCACTAAACAAACTATATGCATCTCGACAGGAACAATTTGTCTGTTATTTCTGTGAAAGAGCAAAAGATTAAATTGGGTTCACAAAACAAAATTATGTGTGAAATGTTTTAAGCGCGACCATTCCGCAAAGAAATGCATTAAAAGGGATTGTTTCAAATGCAATAAAGGGCACAATACTATCTTACATTTGGAAGATAAATCTGATGTGAAAACAGCAGCTAGTAGCGGCAAGTAGTGAACAAATAAACTATGTACTTCTTGCCAAAGCACGAGTCATTATTGAAGGAAACAATGGACAAATAGGAGATTTAAGAGCTCTACTTGACTCTGGATGACAAGACAATGTCATCTCAGAAAGGGCATTAAAAATGCTAATTATAACGAAGTAAAGATCGGAACTACAAGTTCTTTGGGGTATATAGAAGGATGCGCCTCTCTAGAATTTTTTTCGTAAAAATATGTATGAAAAATTCCAAAAAAATGCACAACTATCGGCCAAAAAAGCTAGTTCTTTGGAGTATGTAGAAGATAACGCATCTCTAGAATTTTTTTCGCAAAAATATGTATGAAAAATTTCATAAAAATGCACTACTATCGACCAAAAAAGCTAGTTCTTTGGGGAACGTAGAAGATTGCGCATCTATAGAATTTTTTTCGTAAAAATATGTATGAAAAACTCCAAAAAAATTCACAACTTTCTGCCAAAAAAGCTAGTTCTTTGGGGTATGTAGAAGGTTGCGCATCTCTAGAAATTTTTTCGTAATAATATGTATGATAAATTCCAAAAAAATGCACAACTATCGGCCAAAAAAGCTAGTTCTTTGGGGTATGTAGAAGGTTGCGCATATCTAGAATTATTTTCGTAAAAATATGTATGAAAAATTCCATAAAAAATGCACAACAACCGGCCAATAAAGCTAGTTCTTTGGGGTATGTAGAAGGTTGCGCATCTCTAGAAATTTTTTCGTAAAAATATGTACTAAAAATTTAAAAAATGCACATCTATCGGCCAAAAAAGGTAGTTCTTTGGAGTATGTAGAAGATAACGCATCTCTAGAATTTTTTTCGCAAAAATATGTATGAAAAATTTCATAAAAATGCACAACTATCGGCCAAAAAAGCTAGTTCTTTGGGGAACGTAGAAGGTTGCGCATCTCTAGAATTTTTTTCGTAAAGTTATGTCTGAAAAATTAAAAAAAAATGCACAACTATCGGCCAAAAATGCAAATCTTTGGGGTATGTACAATTTTGCGCACGTATAGAAATTTTGTCGTAAAAATATGTATGAAAAATTTCAAAAAATTTGCACAACTATCGGCAAAAAAAAGCTAGTTCTTTGGGGTATGTAGAAGATTACGTATCTCGAATTTCGAATTTTTTTCGCAAAAATATGTTTGAAAAATTTCATAAAAATGCACAACTATTGGCCAAAAAAGCTAGTTCTTTGGGGAACGTAGAAGGATGCGCATCTCTAGAATTTTTTTCGTAAAAATATGTATGAAAAATTCCAACAAAATGCATAACCATCTGCCAAACAATCTAGTTTTTTGGGGTATGTAGAGGGTTGCGCATCTCTACAAAAGCTAGTTCTATGGGATTTCTAAAAGGTTGCGCATCTCTAGAATTTTTTCGCAAAAATATATATGAAAAATTCCAAAAAAATGCATAACTATCTGCCAAAAAACATAGTTTTTTGGGGTATGTAGAGGGTTGCGCATCTCTAGAAAAGCTAGTTATATGGGATATGTAGAAGGTTGCGCATCTCTAGAATTTTTTTCGTAAAAATATGTATGATAAATTTCATATAAAAATGCACAAATATCGGCCAAAAAAGCTAGTTCTTTGGGGTATGTAGAAGAATGCGCATCTCTAGAATTTTTTCGCAAAAACATGTATGAAAAATTCCATAAAAATGCACAACTATCGGCCAAAAAAGCTAGTTCTTTGGGGTATGTAGAAGGTTGCACATCTATAGAATTTTTTTCGCAAAAATATGTATGAAAAATTCCATAAAAAATGCACAACAACCGGTCAATAAAGCTAGTTCTTTGGGGTATGTAGAAGGTTGCGCATCTCTAGAAATTTTTTCGTAAAAATATGTATGAAAAATTTAAAAAAATGCATATCTATCGGCCAAAAAAATTAGTTCTTTGGGGTATGTAGAAGGTTGCACATCTATAGAATTTTTTCGCAAAAACATGTATGAAAAATTCCATAAAAATGCACAACTATCGTCCAAAAAAGCTAGTTCTTTGGGGTATGTAGAAGGTTGCACATCTATAGAATTTTTTTCGCAAAAATATGTATGAAAAATTCTAAAAGGTTGCGCATCTCTAGAATTTTTTTGCAAAAATATGTATGAAAAATTCCAAAAAAATTCACAACTATCGGTCAAAAAAGCTAGTTCTTTGGGGTATGTAAAAGACTGCGCATCTCTAGAATTTTTTTCGTAAAAATATGTATGAAAAATTCTAAAAAAAATGCACAACTATCGGCCAAAAAAGCTAGTTCTTTGGGGTATGTAGAAGGTTGCGCATCTCTAGAAATTTTTTCGTAAAAATATGTATGATAAATTCCAAAAAAATTCACAACTATCGGTCAAAAAAGCTAGTTCTTTGGGGTATGTAAAAGACTGCGCATCTCTAGAATTTTTTTCGTAAAAATATGTATGAAAAATTCTAAAAAAAATGCACAACTATCGGCCAAAAAAGCTAGTTCTTTGGGGTATGTAGAAGGTTGCGCATCTCTAGAATTTTTTTCGTAAAAATATGTATGAAAAATTCCTTAAAAATGCACAACTATCGGTCAAAAAAGCTAGTTCTTTGGGGTATGTAAAAGACTGCGCATCTCTAGAAATTTTTTCGTAAAAATATGTATGATAAATTCCAAAAAAATTCACAACTATCGGTCAAAAAAGCTAGTTCTTTGGGGTATGTAAAAGACTGCGCATCTCTAGAATTTTTTTCGTAAAAATATGTATGAAAAATTCTAAAAAAAATGCACAACTATCGGCCAAAAAAGCTAGTTCTTTGGGGTATGTAGAAGGTTGCGCATCTCTAGAATTTTTTTCGTAAAAATATGTATGAAAAATTCCTTAAAAATGCACAACTTACGGCCAAAAAAGCTTGTTTGAGGTATGTAGAAGGTTGCCCATCTCTAGAAATTTTTTCGTAAAAATATGTATGATAAATTCCAAAAAAATTCACAACTATCGGTCAAAAAAGCTAGTTCTTTGGGGTATGTAAAAGACTGCGCATCTCTAGAATTTTTTTCGTAAAAATATGTATGAAAAATTCTAAAAAAAATGCACAACTATCGGCCAAAAAAGCTAGTTCTTTGGGGTATGTAGAAGGTTGCGCATCTCTAGAATTTTTTTCGTAAAAATATGTATGAAAAATTCCTTAAAAATGCACAACTTACGGCCAAAAAAGCTTGTTTGAGGTATGTAGAAGGTTGCCCATCTCTAGAAATTTTTTCGTAAAAATATGTATGATAAATTACAAAAAAATGCACAACTATCGCCCAGAAGAGCTAGTTCTTGGGGTTATGTAGATGGTTGCGCATCTCTAGAAATTTTTTCGTAAAAATATGTATAAAAAATTAAAAAAAAAATGCACAACTATCGCCCATAAAAGCTGGTTGTTTGGGGTATGTAGAAGGTTGCGCATCTCTAGAAATTTTTTCTAAAAATATGTATGAAAAATTACATAAAAAATGCACAACTATCGGCCAGAAGAGCTAGTTCTTGGGGTTATGTAGATGGTTGCGCGTCTCTAGAATTTTTTTCGTAAGAATATGTTTGAAAAATTCCATAAAAAATGCACAACTATCGCCCAGAAGAGCTAGTTCTTTGGGATATGTAGAAGGTTGCGCATCTCTAGAAATTTTGTCGTAAAAATATGTATGAAAAATTCCAAAAAAATTCACAACTATCGGCCAATAGGGCTAGTTCTTTGGGGTATGTAGAAGGTTGCGCATCTCTAGAAATTTTTTCGTAAAAATATGTATGAAGAATTCCAAAAAAATGCACAACTATCGGCCAAAAAAGCTGGTTCTTTGGGGTATGTAGAAGGTTGCGCATCTCTTGAAATTTTTTCGTAAAAATATGTATGAAAAATTCCAAAAAAATGCGCAACTATCGCCCAAAAAACTGGTTGTTTGGGGTATGTAGAAGGTTGCGCATCTCTAGAAATTTTATCGTAAAAATAATGTATGAAAAATTCCAAAAAAATGCACAACTATCGGCCAATAGGGCTAGTTCTTTGAGGTATGTAGAATGTTGCGCATCTCTAGAAATTTTTTCGTAAAAATATGTATGAAAAATTCCATAAAAATGCACAACTATCGGCCAAAAAAGCTAGTTCTTTGGGGTATGTAGAAGGTTGCGCATCTCTAGAAATTTTTTCGTAAAAATATGCATAAAAAATTCCATAAAAATGCGCAACTATCGCCCAAAAAACTGGTTGTTTGGGGTATGTAGAAGGTTGCGCATCTCTAGAAATTTTTTCGTAAAAATATGTATGAAAAATTCCAAAAAAATGCACAACTATCGGCCAAAAAAGCTAGTTTTTTGGGGTATGTAGAAGGTTGCGCATCTTTAGAAATTTTTTTCGTAAGAATATGTATGAAAAATTCCATAAAAATGCACAACTATCGGCCAAAAAAGCTAGTTCTTTGGGGTATGTAGAAGGTTGCGCATCTCTAGAAACTTTTTCGTAAAAATATGTAAGATAAATTCCAAAAAAATGCACAACTATCGGCCAAAAAAGCTAGTTCTTTGGGGTATGTAGAAGGTTGCGCATCACTAGAAATTTTTTCGTAAAAATATGTATGAAAAATTCCTTACAAAATGCACAACTATCGCCCAGAAGAGCTAGTTCTTTGGGGTATGTAGAAGGTTGCGCATCTCTAGAAATTTTTTTCGGAAAAATATGTATGAAAAATTCCATAAAAATGCACAACTATCGGCCAAAAAAGCTAGTTCTTTGGGGTATGTAGAAGGTTGCGCATCTCTAGAAATTTTTTTCGGAAAAATATGTATGAAAAATTCCATAAAAATGCACAACTATCGGCCAAAAAAGCTAGTTCTTTGGGGTATGTAGAAGGTTGCGCATCTCTAGAAACTTTTTCGTAAAAATATGTATGATAAATTCCAAAAAAATGCACAACTATCGGCCAAAAAAGCTAGTTCTTTGGGGTATGTAGAAGGTTGCGCATCTCTAGAAACTTTTTCGTAAAAATATGTATGATAAATTCCAAAAAAATGCACAACTATCGGCCAAAAAAGCTAGTTCTTTGGGGTATGTAGAAGGTTGCGCATCACTAGAAATTTTTTCGTAAAAATATGTATGAAAAATTCAATAAAAATGCACAACTATCGGCCAAAAAAGCTAGTTCTTTGGGGTATATAGAAGGTTGCGCATCTCTAGACATTTTTTCGTAAAAATATGTATGAAAAATTCAATAAAAATGCACAACTATCGGCCAAAAAAGCTAGTTCTTTGGGGTATGTAGAAGGTTGCGCATCTCTAGAAATTTTTTCGTAAAAATATGTATGAAGAATTCCAAAAAAATGCACAACTATCGGCCAATAAGGCTAGTTCTTTGGGGTATGTAGAAGGTTGCGCATCTCTAGAAATTTTTTCGTAAAAATATGTATGAAGAATTCCAAAAAAATGCACAACTATCGGCCAAAAAAGCTAGTTCTTTGGGGTATGTAGAAGGTTGCGCATCTCTAGAAATTTTTTCGTAAAACTATGTATGAAAAATTCCAAAACCGTGCGCAACTAAAGCCCAAAAAAGGTGGTTGTTTGGGGTATGTAGAAGGTTGCGCATCTCTAGAATTTTTTCGAAAATATGTATGAAAATTCCATAAAAAATGCACAACTATCGGCCAGAAGAGCTAGTTCTGTGGGGTATGTAGAAGGTTGCGCATCTCTAGAAATTTTTTCGTAAAAATATGTATGAAAAATTCCATAAAAATGCACAACTATCGGCCAAAAAAGCTAGTTCTTTGGGGTATGTAGAAGGTTGCGCATCTCTAGAAATTTTTTCGTAAAAATATGTATGAAAAATTCCAAAAAAATGCACAACTATCGGCCAAAAAAGCTAGTTCTTTGGGGTATGTAGAAGGTTGCGCATCTCTAGAATTTTTTTCGTAAACATATGTATGAAAAATTCCATAAAAAATGCACAACTATAGGCCAGAAGTGCTAGTTCTTTGGGGTCTGGGAATGTAGAAGGTTGCGCATCTCTAGAATTTTTTTCGTAAAAATATGTATGAAAAATTCCATAAAAAAAGCACAACTATCGGCCAGAAGAGCTAGTTCTTTGGGGTATGTAGAAAGTTGCGCATCTCTAGAATTTTTTTCGTAAACATATGTATGAAAAATTCCATCAAAAATGCACAACTATCGGCCAGAAGAGCTAGTTCTTTGGGGTATGTAGAAGGTTGCGCATCTCTAGAAATTTTTTTCGTAAAAATATGTATGAAAAATTCCATAAAAAATGCACAACTATCGCCCAGAAGAGCTAGTTCTTTGGGGTATGTAGAAGGTTGCTCATCTCTAGAAATTTTTTCGTAAAAATATGTATGAAAAATTCCAAAAAAATGCACAACTATCGGCCAAAAAAGCTAGTTCTTTGGGGTATGTAGAAGGTTGCGCATCTCTAGAAATTTTTTCGTAAAATTATGTATGAAAAATTCCAAACAAATGCACAACTATCGGCCAAAAAAGCTAGTTCTTTGGGGTATGTAGAAGGTTGCGCATCTCTAGAAATTTTTTTCGTAAAAATATGTATGAAAAATTCCATAAAAAAAGCACAACTATCGGCCAGAAGAGCTAGTTCTTTGGGGTATGTAGAAGGTTGCGCATCTCTAGAAATTTTTTCGTAAAAATATGTATGAAAAATTCCAAAAAAATGCACAACTATCGGCCAAAAAAGCTAGTTCTTTGGGGTATGTAGAAGGTTGCGCATCTCTAGAAATTTTTTCGTAAAATTATGTATGAAAAATTCCAAAAAAATGCACAACTATCGGCCAAAAAAGCTAGTTCTTTGGGGTATGTAGAAGGTTGCGCATCTCTAGAAATTTTTTCGTAAAAATATGTATGAAAAATTCCATAAAAAATGCACAACTATCGGCCAAAAAAGCTAGTTCTTTGGGGTATGTAGAAGGTTGCGCATCTCTAGAAATTTTTTCGTAAAAATATGTATGAAAAATTCCATAAAAATGCACAACTATCGGCCAAAAAAGCTAGTTCTTTGGGGTATGTAGAAGGTTGCGCATCTCTAGAATTTTTTTCGTAAAAATATGTATGAAAAATTCCATAAAAATGCACAACTATCGGCCAAAAAAGCTAGTTCTTTGGGGTATGTAGAAGGTTGCGCATCTCTAGAAATTTTTTCGTAAAAATATGTATGAAAAATTCCATAAAAATGCACAACTATCGGCCAAAAGAGCTAGTTCTTTGGGGTATGTAGAAGGTTGCGCATCTCTAGAAATTTTTTCGTAAAAATATGTATGAAAAATTCCATAAAAATGCACAACTATCGGCCAAAAAAGCTAGTTCTTTGGGGTATGTAGAAGGTTGCGCATCTCTAGAAATTTTTTCGTAAAAATATGTATGAAAAATTCCATAAAAATGCACAACTATCGGCCAAAAAAGCTAGTTCTTTGGGGTATGTAGAAGGTTGCGCATCTCTAGAATTTTTTTCGTAAAAATATGTATGAAAAATTCCATAAAAATGCACAACTATCGGCCAAAAAAGCTAGTTCTTTGGGGTATGTAGAAGGTTGCGCATCTCTAGAATTTTTTTCGTAAAAATATGTATGAAAAATTCCATAAAAATGCACAACTATCGGCCAAAAAAGCTAGTTCTTTGGGGTATGTAGAAGGTTGCGCATCTCTAGAATTTTTTTCGTAAAAATATGTATGAAAAATTCCATAAAAATGCACAACTATCGGCCAAAAAAGCTAGTTCTTTGGGGTATGTAGAAGGTTGCGCATCTCTAGAAATTTTTTCGTAAAAATATGTATGAAAAATTCCATAAAAATGCACAACTATCGGCCAAAAAAGCTAGTTCTTTGGGGTATGTAGAAGGTTGCGCATCTCTAGAAATTTTTTCGTAAAAATATGTATGAAAAATTCCATAAAAATGCACAACTATCGGCCAAAAAAGCTAGTTCTTTGGGGTATGTAGAAGGTTGCGCATCTCTAGAAATTTTTTCGTAAAAATATGTATGAAAAATTCCATAAAAATGCACAACTATCGGCCAAAAAAGCTAGTTCTTTGGGGTATGTAGAAGGTTGCGCATCTCTAGAAATTTTTTCGTAAAAATATGTATGAAAAATTCCATAAAAATGCACAACTATCGGCCAAAAAAGCTAGTTCTTTGGGGTATGTAGAAGGTTGCGCATCTCTAGAAATTTTTTCGTAAAAATATGTATGAAAAATTCCAAAAAAATGCACAACTATCGGCCAAAAAAGCTAGTTCTTTGGGGTATGTAGAAGGTTGCGCATCTCTAGAATTTTTTTCGTAAAAATATGTATGAAAAATTCCATAAAAATGCACAACTATCGGCCAAAAAAGCTAGTTCTTTGGGGTATGTAGAAGGTTGCGCATCTCTAGAATTTTTTTCGTAAAAATATGTATGAAAAATTCCATAAAAATGCACAACTATCGGCCAAAAAAGCTAGTTCTTTGGGGTATGTAGAAGGTTGCGCATCTCTAGAAATTTTTTCGTAAAAATATGTATGAAAAATTCCATAAAAATGCACAACTATCGGCCAAAAAAGCTAGTTCTTTGGGGTATGTAGAAGGTTGCGCATCTCTAGAAATTTTTTCGTAAAAATATGTATGAAAAATTCCAAAAAAATGCACAACTATCGGCCAAAAAAGCTAGTTCTTTGGGGTATGTAGAAGGTTGCGCATCTCTAGAAATTTTTTCGTAAAAATATGTATGAAAAATTCCAAAAAAATGCACAACTATCGGCCAAAAAAGCTAGTTCTTTGGGGTATGTAGAAGGTTGCGCATCTCTAGAAATTTTTTCGTAAAAATATGTATGAAAAATTCCATAAAAAATGCACAACTATCGGCCAAAAAAGCTAGTTCTTTGGGGTATGTAGAAGGTTGCGCATCTCTAGAAATTTTTTCGTAAAAATATGTATGAAAAATTCCAAAAAAATGCACAACTATCGGCCAAAAAAGCTAGTTCTTTGGGGTATGTAGAAGGTTGCGCATCTCTAGAAATTTTTTCGTAAAAATATGTATGAAAAATTCCATAAAAATGCACAACTATCGGCCAAAAAAGCTAGTTCTTTGGGGTATGTAGAAGGTTGCGCATCTCTAGAAATTTTTTCGTAAAAATATGTATGAAAAATTCCATAAAAAATGCACAACTATCGGCCAAAAAAGCTAGTTCTTTGGGGTATGTAGAAGGTTGCGCATCTCTAGAAATTTTTTTCGTAAAAATATGTATGAAAAATTCCATAAAAATGCACAACTATCGGCCAAAAAAGCTAGTTCTTTGGGGTATGTAGAAGGTTGCGCATCTCTAGAAATTTTTTTCGTAAAAATATGTATGAAAAATTCCATAAAAATGCACAACTATCGGCCAAAAAAGCTAGTTCTTTGGGGTATGTAGAAGGTTGCGCATCTCTAGAAATTTTTTCGTAAAAATATGTATGAAAAATTCCATAAAAATGCACAACTATCGGCCAAAAAAGCTAGTTCTTTGGGGTATGTAGAAGGTTGCGCATCTCTAGAAATTTTTTCGTAAAAATATGTATGAAAAATTCCATAAAAATGCACAACTATCGGCCAAAAAAGCTAGTTCTTTGGGGTATGTAGAAGGTTGCGCATCTCTAGAAATTTTTTCGTAAAAATATGTATGAAAAATTCCATAAAAATGCACAACTATCGGCCAAAAAAGCTAGTTCTTTGGGGTATGTAGAAGGTTGCGCATCTCTAGAAATTTTTTCGTAAAAATATGTATGAAAAATTCCATAAAAATGCACAACTATCGGCCAAAAAAGCTAGTTCTTTGGGGTATGTAGAAGGTTGCGCATCTCTAGAAATTTTTTCGTAAAAATATGTATGAAAAATTCCAAAAAAATGCACAACTATCGGCCAAAAAAGCTAGTTCTTTGGGGTATGTAGAAGGTTGCGCATCTCTAGAAATTTTTTCGTAAAAATATGTATGAAAAATTCCATAAAAATGCACAACTATCGGCCAAAAAAGCTAGTTCTTTGGGGTATGTAGAAGGTTGCGCATCTCTAGAAATTTTTTCGTAAAAATATGTATGAAAAATTCCATAAAAAATGCACAACTATCGGCCAAAAAAGCTAGTTCTTTGGGGTATGTAGAAGGTTGCGCATCTCTAGAAATTTTTTCGTAAAAATATGTATGAAAAATTCCATAAAAATGCACAACTATCGGCCAAAAAAGCTAGTTCTTTGGGGTATGTAGAAGGTTGCGCATCTCTAGAAATTTTTTCGTAAAAATATGTATGAAAAATTCCAAAAAAATGCACAACTATCGGCCAAAAAAGCTAGTTCTTTGGGGTATGTAGAAGGTTGCGCATCTCTAGAAATTTTTTCGTAAAAATATGTATGAAAAATTCCATAAAAATGCACAACTATCGGCCAAAAAAGCTAGTTCTTTGGGGTATGTAGAAGGTTGCGCATCTCTAGAAATTTTTTCGTAAAAATATGTATGAAAAATTCCATAAAAAATGCACAACTATCGGCCAAAAAAGCTAGTTCTTTGGGGTATGTAGAAGGTTGCGCATCTCTAGAAATTTTTTCGTAAAAATATGTATGAAAAATTCCATAAAAATGCACAACTATCGGCCAAAAAAGCTAGTTCTTTGGGGTATGTAGAAGGTTGCGCATCTCTAGAAATTTTTTCGTAAAAATATGTATGAAAAATTCCATAAAAATGCACAACTATCGGCCAAAAAAGCTAGTTCTTTGGGGTATGTAGAAGGTTGCGCATCTCTAGAAATTTTTTCGTAAAAATATGTATGAAAAATTCCATAAAAATGCACAACTATCGGCCAAAAAAGCTAGTTCTTTGGGGTATGTAGAAGGTTGCGCATCTCTAGAAATTTTTTCGTAAAAATATGTATGAAAAATTCCATAAAAATGCACAACTATCGGCCAAAAAAGCTAGTTCTTTGGGGTATGTAGAAGGTTGCGCATCTCTAGAAATTTTTTCGTAAAAATATGTATGAAAAATTCCATAAAAATGCACAACTATCGGCCAAAAAAGCTAGTTCTTTGGGGTATGTAGAAGGTTGCGCATCTCTAGAAATTTTTTCGTAAAAATATGTATGAAAAATTCCATAAAAAATGCACAACTATCGGCCAAAAAAGCTAGTTCTTTGGGGTATGTAGAAGGTTGCGCATCTCTAGAAATTTTTTCGTAAAAATATGTATGAAAAATTCCATAAAAATGCACAACTATCGGCCAAAAAAGCTAGTTCTTTGGGGTATGTAGAAGGTTGCGCATCTCTAGAAATTTTTTCGTAAAAATATGTATGAAAAATTCCATAAAAATGCACAACTATCGGCCAAAAAAGCTAGTTCTTTGGGGTATGTAGAAGGTTGCGCATCTCTAGAAATTTTTTCGTAAAAATATGTATGAAAAATTCCATAAAAATGCACAACTATCGGCCAAAAAAGCTAGTTCTTTGGGGTATGTAGAAGGTTGCGCATCTCTAGAAATTTTTTCGTAAAAATATGTATGAAAAATTCCATAAAAATGCACAACTATCGGCCAAAAAAGCTAGTTCTTTGGGGTATGTAGAAGGTTGCGCATCTCTAGAAATTTTTTCGTAAAAATATGTATGAAAAATTCCATAAAAATGCACAACTATCGGCCAAAAAAGCTAGTTCTTTGGGGTATGTAGAAGGTTGCGCATCTCTAGAAATTTTTTCGTAAAAATATGTATGAAAAATTCCATAAAAATGCACAACTATCGGCCAAAAAAGCTAGTTCTTTGGGGTATGTAGAAGGTTGCGCATCTCTAGAAATTTTTTCGTAAAAATATGTATGAAAAATTCCATAAAAATGCACAACTATCGGCCAAAAAAGCTAGTTCTTTGGGGTATGTAGAAGGTTGCGCATCTCTAGAAATTTTTTCGTAAAAATATGTATGAAAAATTCCAAAAAAATGCACAACTATCGGCCAAAAAAGCTAGTTCTTTGGGGTATGTAGAAGGTTGCGCATCTCTAGAAATTTTTTCGTAAAAATATGTATGAAAAATTCCATAAAAATGCACAACTATCGGCCAAAAAAGCTAGTTCTTTGGGGTATGTAGAAGGTTGCGCATCTCTAGAAATTTTTTCGTAAAAATATGTATGAAAAATTCCATAAAAATGCACAACTATCGGCCAAAAAAGCTAGTTCTTTGGGGTATGTAGAAGGTTGCGCATCTCTAGAATTTTTTTCGTAAAAATATGTATGAAAAATTCCATAAAAATGCACAACTATCGGCCAAAAAAGCTAGTTCTTTGGGGTATGTAGAAGGTTGCGCATCTCTAGAAATTTTTTCGTAAAAATATGTATGAAAAATTCCATAAAAATGCACAACTATCGGCCAAAAAAGCTAGTTCTTTGGGGTATGTAGAAGGTTGCGCATCTCTAGAAATTTTTTCGTAAAAATATGTATGAAAAATTCCATAAAAATGCACAACTATCGGCCAAAAAAGCTAGTTCTTTGGGGTATGTAGAAGGTTGCGCATCTCTAGAAATTTTTTCGTAAAAATATGTATGAAAAATTCCATAAAAATGCACAACTATCGGCCAAAAAAGCTAGTTCTTTGGGGTATGTAGAAGGTTGCGCATCTCTAGAAATTTTTTCGTAAAAATATGTATGAAAAATTCCATAAAAATGCACAACTATCGGCCAAAAAAGCTAGTTCTTTGGGGTATGTAGAAGGTTGCGCATCTCTAGAAATTTTTTCGTAAAAATATGTATGAAAAATTCCATAAAAATGCACAACTATCGGCCAAAAAAGCTAGTTCTTTGGGGTATGTAGAAGGTTGCGCATCTCTAGAAATTTTTTCGTAAAAATATGTATGAAAAATTCCATAAAAATGCACAACTATCGGCCAAAAAAGCTAGTTCTTTGGGGTATGTAGAAGGTTGCGCATCTCTAGAAATTTTTTCGTAAAAATATGTATGAAAAATTCCATAAAAATGCACAACTATCGGCCAAAAAAGCTAGTTCTTTGGGGTATGTAGAAGGTTGCGCATCTCTAGAAATTTTTTCGTAAAAATATGTATGAAAAATTCCATAAAAATGCACAACTATCGGCCAAAAAAGCTAGTTCTTTGGGGTATGTAGAAGGTTGCGCATCTCTAGAAATTTTTTCGTAAAAATATGTATGAAAAATTCCATAAAAATGCACAACTATCGGCCAAAAAAGCTAGTTCTTTGGGGTATGTAGAAGGTTGCGCATCTCTAGAAATTTTTTCGTAAAAATATGTATGAAAAATTCCAAAAAAATGCACAACTATCGGCCAAAAAAGCTAGTTCTTTGGGGTATGTAGAAGGTTGCGCATCTCTAGAAATTTTTTCGTAAAAATATGTATGAAAAATTCCATAAAAATGCACAACTATCGGCCAAAAAAGCTAGTTCTTTGGGGTATGTAGAAGGTTGCGCATCTCTAGAAATTTTTTCGTAAAAATATGTATGAAAAATTCCATAAAAATGCACAACTATCGGCCAAAAAAGCTAGTTCTTTGGGGTATGTAGAAGGTTGCGCATCTCTAGAAATTTTTTCGTAAAAATATGTATGAAAAATTCCAAAAAAATGCACAACTATCGGCCAAAAAAGCTAGTTCTTTGGGGTATGTAGAAGGTTGCGCATCTCTAGAAATTTTTTCGTAAAAATATGTATGAAAAATTCCATAAAAATGCACAACTATCGGCCAAAAAAGCTAGTTCTTTGGGGTATGTAGAAGGTTGCGCATCTCTAGAAATTTTTTCGTAAAAATATGTATGAAAAATTCCATAAAAATGCACAACTATCGGCCAAAAAAGCTAGTTCTTTGGGGTATGTAGAAGGTTGCGCATCTCTAGAAATTTTTTCGTAAAAATATGTATGAAAAATTCCATAAAAATGCACAACTATCGGCCAAAAAAGCTAGTTCTTTGGGGTATGTAGAAGGTTGCGCATCTCTAGAAATTTTTTCGTAAAAATATGTATGAAAAATTCCATAAAAATGCACAACTATCGGCCAAAAAAGCTAGTTCTTTGGGGTATGTAGAAGGTTGCGCATCTCTAGAAATTTTTTCGTAAAAATATGTATGAAAAATTCCATAAAAATGCACAACTATCGGCCAAAAAAGCTAGTTCTTTGGGGTATGTAGAAGGTTGCGCATCTCTAGAAATTTTTTCGTAAAAATATGTATGAAAAATTCCAAAAAAATGCACAACTATCGGCCAAAAAAGCTAGTTCTTTGGGGTATGTAGAAGGTTGCGCATCTCTAGAAATTTTTTCGTAAAAATATGTATGAAAAATTCCAAAAAAATGCACAACTATCGGCCAAAAAAGCTAGTTCTTTGGGGTATGTAGAAGGTTGCGCATCTCTAGAAATTTTTTCGTAAAAATATGTATGAAAAATTCCATAAAAATGCACAACTATCGGCCAAAAAAGCTAGTTCTTTGGGGTATGTAGAAGGTTGCGCATCTCTAGAAATTTTTTCGTAAAAATATGTATGAAAAATTCCAAAAAAATGCACAACTATCGGCCAAAAAAGCTAGTTCTTTGGGGTATGTAGAAGGTTGCGCATCTCTAGAAATTTTTTCGTAAAAATATGTATGAAAAATTCCATAAAAATGCACAACTATCGGCCAAAAAAGCTAGTTCTTTGGGGTATGTAGAAGGTTGCGCATCTCTAGAAATTTTTTCGTAAAAATATGTATGAAAAATTCCATAAAAATGCACAACTATCGGCCAAAAAAGCTAGTTCTTTGGGGTATGTAGAAGGTTGCGCATCTCTAGAAATTTTTTCGTAAAAATATGTATGAAAAATTCCATAAAAATGCACAACTATCGGCCAAAAAAGCTAGTTCTTTGGGGTATGTAGAAGGTTGCGCATCTCTAGAAATTTTTTCGTAAAAATATGTATGAAAAATTCCATAAAAATGCACAACTATCGGCCAAAAAAGCTAGTTCTTTGGGGTATGTAGAAGGTTGCGCATCTCTAGAAATTTTTTCGTAAAAATATGTATGAAAAATTCCAAAAAAATGCACAACTATCGGCCAAAAAAGCTAGTTCTTTGGGGTATGTAGAAGGTTGCGCATCTCTAGAAATTTTTTCGTAAAAATATGTATGAAAAATTCCATAAAAATGCACAACTATCGGCCAAAAAAGCTAGTTCTTTGGGGTATGTAGAAGGTTGCGCATCTCTAGAAATTTTTTCGTAAAAATATGTATGAAAAATTCCATAAAAATGCACAACTATCGGCCAAAAAAGCTAGTTCTTTGGGGTATGTAGAAGGTTGCGCATCTCTAGAAATTTTTTCGTAAAAATATGTATGAAAAATTCCATAAAAATGCACAACTATCGGCCAAAAAAGCTAGTTCTTTGGGGTATGTAGAAGGTTGCGCATCTCTAGAAATTTTTTCGTAAAAATATGTATGAAAAATTCCATAAAAATGCACAACTATCGGCCAAAAAAGCTAGTTCTTTGGGGTATGTAGAAGGTTGCGCATCTCTAGAAATTTTTTCGTAAAAATATGTATGAAAAATTCCATAAAAATGCACAACTATCGGCCAAAAAAGCTAGTTCTTTGGGGTATGTAGAAGGTTGCGCATCTCTAGAAATTTTTTCGTAAAAATATGTATGAAAAATTCCATAAAAATGCACAACTATCGGCCAAAAAAGCTAGTTCTTTGGGGTATGTAGAAGGTTGCGCATCTCTAGAAATTTTTTCGTAAAAATATGTATGAAAAATTCCATAAAAATGCACAACTATCGGCCAAAAAAGCTAGTTCTTTGGGGTATGTAGAAGGTTGCGCATCTCTAGAAATTTTTTCGTAAAAATATGTATGAAAAATTCCATAAAAATGCACAACTATCGGCCAAAAAAGCTAGTTCTTTGGGGTATGTAGAAGGTTGCGCATCTCTAGAAATTTTTTCGTAAAAATATGTATGAAAAATTCCATAAAAATGCACAACTATCGGCCAAAAAAGCTAGTTCTTTGGGGTATGTAGAAGGTTGCGCATCTCTAGAAATTTTTTCGTAAAAATATGTATGAAAAATTCCATAAAAATGCACAACTATCGGCCAAAAAAGCTAGTTCTTTGGGGTATGTAGAAGGTTGCGCATCTCTAGAAATTTTTTCGTAAAAATATGTATGAAAAATTCCATAAAAATGCACAACTATCGGCCAAAAAAGCTAGTTCTTTGGGGTATGTAGAAGGTTGCGCATCTCTAGAAATTTTTTCGTAAAAATATGTATGAAAAATTCCATAAAAATGCACAACTATCGGCCAAAAAAGCTAGTTCTTTGGGGTATGTAGAAGGTTGCGCATCTCTAGAAATTTTTTCGTAAAAATATGTATGAAAAATTCCATAAAAATGCACAACTATCGGCCAAAAAAGCTAGTTCTTTGGGGTATGTAGAAGGTTGCGCATCTCTAGAAATTTTTTCGTAAAAATATGTATGAAAAATTCCATAAAAATGCACAACTATCGGCCAAAAAAGCTAGTTCTTTGGGGTATGTAGAAGGTTGCGCATCTCTAGAAATTTTTTCGTAAAAATATGTATGAAAAATTCCAAAAAAATGCACAACTATCGGCCAAAAAAGCTAGTTCTTTGGGGTATGTAGAAGGTTGCGCATCTCTAGAAATTTTTTCGTAAAAATATGTATGAAAAATTCCATAAAAATGCACAACTATCGGCCAAAAAAGCTAGTTCTTTGGGGTATGTAGAAGGTTGCGCATCTCTAGAAATTTTTTCGTAAAAATATGTATGAAAAATTCCATAAAAATGCACAACTATCGGCCAAAAAAGCTAGTTCTTTGGGGTATGTAGAAGGTTGCGCATCTCTAGAAATTTTTTCGTAAAAATATGTATGAAAAATTCCATAAAAATGCACAACTATCGGCCAAAAAAGCTAGTTCTTTGGGGTATGTAGAAGGTTGCGCATCTCTAGAAATTTTTTCGTAAAAATATGTATGAAAAATTCCATAAAAATGCACAACTATCGGCCAAAAAAGCTAGTTCTTTGGGGTATGTAGAAGGTTGCGCATCTCTAGAAATTTTTTCGTAAAAATATGTATGAAAAATTCCATAAAAATGCACAACTATCGGCCAAAAAAGCTAGTTCTTTGGGGTATGTAGAAGGTTGCGCATCTCTAGAAATTTTTTCGTAAAAATATGTATGAAAAATTCCATAAAAATGCACAACTATCGGCCAAAAAAGCTAGTTCTTTGGGGTATGTAGAAGGTTGCGCATCTCTAGAAATTTTTTCGTAAAAATATGTATGAAAAATTCCATAAAAATGCACAACTATCGGCCAAAAAAGCTAGTTCTTTGGGGTATGTAGAAGGTTGCGCATCTCTAGAAATTTTTTCGTAAAAATATGTATGAAAAATTCCAAAAAAATGCACAACTATCGGCCAAAAAAGCTAGTTCTTTGGGGTATGTAGAAGGTTGCGCATCTCTAGAAATTTTTTCGTAAAAATATGTATGAAAAATTCCATAAAAATGCACAACTATCGGCCAAAAAAGCTAGTTCTTTGGGGTATGTAGAAGGTTGCGCATCTCTAGAAATTTTTTCGTAAAAATATGTATGAAAAATTCCATAAAAATGCACAACTATCGGCCAAAAAAGCTAGTTCTTTGGGGTATGTAGAAGGTTGCGCATCTCTAGAAATTTTTTCGTAAAAATATGTATGAAAAATTCCATAAAAATGCACAACTATCGGCCAAAAAAGCTAGTTCTTTGGGGTATGTAGAAGGTTGCGCATCTCTAGAAATTTTTTCGTAAAAATATGTATGAAAAATTCCATAAAAATGCACAACTATCGGCCAAAAAAGCTAGTTCTTTGGGGTATGTAGAAGGTTGCGCATCTCTAGAAATTTTTTCGTAAAAATATGTATGAAAAATTCCATAAAAATGCACAACTATCGGCCAAAAAAGCTAGTTCTTTGGGGTATGTAGAAGGTTGCGCATCTCTAGAAATTTTTTCGTAAAAATATGTATGAAAAATTCCATAAAAATGCACAACTATCGGCCAAAAAAGCTAGTTCTTTGGGGTATGTAGAAGGTTGCGCATCTCTAGAAATTTTTTCGTAAAAATATGTATGAAAAATTCCATAAAAATGCACAACTATCGGCCAAAAAAGCTAGTTCTTTGGGGTATGTAGAAGGTTGCGCATCTCTAGAAATTTTTTCGTAAAAATATGTATGAAAAATTCCATAAAAATGCACAACTATCGGCCAAAAAAGCTAGTTCTTTGGGGTATGTAGAAGGTTGCGCATCTCTAGAAATTTTTTCGTAAAAATATGTATGAAAAATTCCATAAAAATGCACAACTATCGGCCAAAAAAGCTAGTTCTTTGGGGTATGTAGAAGGTTGCGCATCTCTAGAAATTTTTTCGTAAAAATATGTATGAAAAATTCCATAAAAATGCACAACTATCGGCCAAAAAAGCTAGTTCTTTGGGGTATGTAGAAGGTTGCGCATCTCTAGAAATTTTTTCGTAAAAATATGTATGAAAAATTCCATAAAAATGCACAACTATCGGCCAAAAAAGCTAGTTCTTTGGGGTATGTAGAAGGTTGCGCATCTCTAGAAATTTTTTCGTAAAAATATGTATGAAAAATTCCATAAAAATGCACAACTATCGGCCAAAAAAGCTAGTTCTTTGGGGTATGTAGAAGGTTGCGCATCTCTAGAAATTTTTTCGTAAAAATATGTATGAAAAATTCCATAAAAATGCACAACTATCGGCCAAAAAAGCTAGTTCTTTGGGGTATGTAGAAGGTTGCGCATCTCTAGAAATTTTTTCGTAAAAATATGTATGAAAAATTCCATAAAAATGCACAACTATCGGCCAAAAAAGCTAGTTCTTTGGGGTATGTAGAAGGTTGCGCATCTCTAGAAATTTTTTCGTAAAAATATGTATGAAAAATTCCATAAAAATGCACAACTATCGGCCAAAAAAGCTAGTTCTTTGGGGTATGTAGAAGGTTGCGCATCTCTAGAAATTTTTTCGTAAAAATATGTATGAAAAATTCCAAAAAAATGCACAACTATCGGCCAAAAAAGCTAGTTCTTTGGGGTATGTAGAAGGTTGCGCATCTCTAGAAATTTTTTCGTAAAAATATGTATGAAAAATTCCATAAAAATGCACAACTATCGGCCAAAAAAGCTAGTTCTTTGGGGTATGTAGAAGGTTGCGCATCTCTAGAAATTTTTTCGTAAAAATATGTATGAAAAATTCCAAAAAAATGCACAACTATCGGCCAAAAAAGCTAGTTCTTTGGGGTATGTAGAAGGTTGCGCATCTCTAGAAATTTTTTCGTAAAAATATGTATGAAAAATTCCATAAAAATGCACAACTATCGGCCAAAAAAGCTAGTTCTTTGGGGTATGTAGAAGGTTGCGCATCTCTAGAAATTTTTTCGTAAAAATATGTATGAAAAATTCCATAAAAATGCACAACTATCGGCCAAAAAAGCTAGTTCTTTGGGGTATGTAGAAGGTTGCGCATCTCTAGAAATTTTTTCGTAAAAATATGTATGAAAAATTCCATAAAAATGCACAACTATCGGCCAAAAAAGCTAGTTCTTTGGGGTATGTAGAAGGTTGCGCATCTCTAGAAATTTTTTCGTAAAAATATGTATGAAAAATTCCATAAAAATGCACAACTATCGGCCAAAAAAGCTAGTTCTTTGGGGTATGTAGAAGGTTGCGCATCTCTAGAAATTTTTTCGTAAAAATATGTATGAAAAATTCCATAAAAATGCACAACTATCGGCCAAAAAAGCTAGTTCTTTGGGGTATGTAGAAGGTTGCGCATCTCTAGAAATTTTTTCGTAAAAATATGTATGAAAAATTCCATAAAAATGCACAACTATCGGCCAAAAAAGCTAGTTCTTTGGGGTATGTAGAAGGTTGCGCATCTCTAGAAATTTTTTCGTAAAAATATGTATGAAAAATTCCATAAAAATGCACAACTATCGGCCAAAAAAGCTAGTTCTTTGGGGTATGTAGAAGGTTGCGCATCTCTAGAAATTTTTTCGTAAAAATATGTATGAAAAATTCCATAAAAATGCACAACTATCGGCCAAAAAAGCTAGTTCTTTGGGGTATGTAGAAGGTTGCGCATCTCTAGAAATTTTTTCGTAAAAATATGTATGAAAAATTCCATAAAAATGCACAACTATCGGCCAAAAAAGCTAGTTCTTTGGGGTATGTAGAAGGTTGCGCATCTCTAGAAATTTTTTCGTAAAAATATGTATGAAAAATTCCATAAAAATGCACAACTATCGGCCAAAAAAGCTAGTTCTTTGGGGTATGTAGAAGGTTGCGCATCTCTAGAAATTTTTTCGTAAAAATATGTATGAAAAATTCCATAAAAATGCACAACTATCGGCCAAAAAAGCTAGTTCTTTGGGGTATGTAGAAGGTTGCGCATCTCTAGAAATTTTTTCGTAAAAATATGTATGAAAAATTCCATAAAAATGCACAACTATCGGCCAAAAAAGCTAGTTCTTTGGGGTATGTAGAAGGTTGCGCATCTCTAGAAATTTTTTCGTAAAAATATGTATGAAAAATTCCATAAAAATGCACAACTATCGGCCAAAAAAGCTAGTTCTTTGGGGTATGTAGAAGGTTGCGCATCTCTAGAAATTTTTTCGTAAAAATATGTATGAAAAATTCCATAAAAATGCACAACTATCGGCCAAAAAAGCTAGTTCTTTGGGGTATGTAGAAGGTTGCGCATCTCTAGAAATTTTTTCGTAAAAATATGTATGAAAAATTCCATAAAAATGCACAACTATCGGCCAAAAAAGCTAGTTCTTTGGGGTATGTAGAAGGTTGCGCATCTCTAGAAATTTTTTCGTAAAAATATGTATGAAAAATTCCATAAAAATGCACAACTATCGGCCAAAAAAGCTAGTTCTTTGGGGTATGTAGAAGGTTGCGCATCTCTAGAAATTTTTTCGTAAAAATATGTATGAAAAATTCCATAAAAATGCACAACTATCGGCCAAAAAAGCTAGTTCTTTGGGGTATGTAGAAGGTTGCGCATCTCTAGAAATTTTTTCGTAAAAATATGTATGAAAAATTCCATAAAAATGCACAACTATCGGCCAAAAAAGCTAGTTCTTTGGGGTATGTAGAAGGTTGCGCATCTCTAGAAATTTTTTCGTAAAAATATGTATGAAAAATTCCATAAAAATGCACAACTATCGGCCAAAAAAGCTAGTTCTTTGGGGTATGTAGAAGGTTGCGCATCTCTAGAAATTTTTTCGTAAAAATATGTATGAAAAATTCCATAAAAATGCACAACTATCGGCCAAAAAAGCTAGTTCTTTGGGGTATGTAGAAGGTTGCGCATCTCTAGAAATTTTTTCGTAAAAATATGTATGAAAAATTCCATAAAAATGCACAACTATCGGCCAAAAAAGCTAGTTCTTTGGGGTATGTAGAAGGTTGCGCATCTCTAGAAATTTTTTCGTAAAAATATGTATGAAAAATTCCATAAAAATGCACAACTATCGGCCAAAAAAGCTAGTTCTTTGGGGTATGTAGAAGGTTGCGCATCTCTAGAAATTTTTTCGTAAAAATATGTATGAAAAATTCCATAAAAATGCACAACTATCGGCCAAAAAAGCTAGTTCTTTGGGGTATGTAGAAGGTTGCGCATCTCTAGAAATTTTTTCGTAAAAATATGTATGAAAAATTCCATAAAAATGCACAACTATCGGCCAAAAAAGCTAGTTCTTTGGGGTATGTAGAAGGTTGCGCATCTCTAGAAATTTTTTCGTAAAAATATGTATGAAAAATTCCATAAAAATGCACAACTATCGGCCAAAAAAGCTAGTTCTTTGGGGTATGTAGAAGGTTGCGCATCTCTAGAAATTTTTTCGTAAAAATATGTATGAAAAATTCCATAAAAATGCACAACTATCGGCCAAAAAAGCTAGTTCTTTGGGGTATGTAGAAGGTTGCGCATCTCTAGAAATTTTTTCGTAAAAATATGTATGAAAAATTCCATAAAAATGCACAACTATCGGCCAAAAAAGCTAGTTCTTTGGGGTATGTAGAAGGTTGCGCATCTCTAGAAATTTTTTCGTAAAAATATGTATGAAAAATTCCATAAAAATGCACAACTATCGGCCAAAAAAGCTAGTTCTTTGGGGTATGTAGAAGGTTGCGCATCTCTAGAAATTTTTTCGTAAAAATATGTATGAAAAATTCCATAAAAATGCACAACTATCGGCCAAAAAAGCTAGTTCTTTGGGGTATGTAGAAGGTTGCGCATCTCTAGAAATTTTTTCGTAAAAATATGTATGAAAAATTCCATAAAAATGCACAACTATCGGCCAAAAAAGCTAGTTCTTTGGGGTATGTAGAAGGTTGCGCATCTCTAGAAATTTTTTCGTAAAAATATGTATGAAAAATTCCATAAAAATGCACAACTATCGGCCAAAAAAGCTAGTTCTTTGGGGTATGTAGAAGGTTGCGCATCTCTAGAAATTTTTTCGTAAAAATATGTATGAAAAATTCCATAAAAATGCACAACTATCGGCCAAAAAAGCTAGTTCTTTGGGGTATGTAGAAGGTTGCGCATCTCTAGAAATTTTTTCGTAAAAATATGTATGAAAAATTCCATAAAAATGCACAACTATCGGCCAAAAAAGCTAGTTCTTTGGGGTATGTAGAAGGTTGCGCATCTCTAGAAATTTTTTCGTAAAAATATGTATGAAAAATTCCATAAAAATGCACAACTATCGGCCAAAAAAGCTAGTTCTTTGGGGTATGTAGAAGGTTGCGCATCTCTAGAAATTTTTTCGTAAAAATATGTATGAAAAATTCCATAAAAATGCACAACTATCGGCCAAAAAAGCTAGTTCTTTGGGGTATGTAGAAGGTTGCGCATCTCTAGAAATTTTTTCGTAAAAATATGTATGAAAAATTCCATAAAAATGCACAACTATCGGCCAAAAAAGCTAGTTCTTTGGGGTATGTAGAAGGTTGCGCATCTCTAGAAATTTTTTCGTAAAAATATGTATGAAAAATTCCATAAAAATGCACAACTATCGGCCAAAAAAGCTAGTTCTTTGGGGTATGTAGAAGGTTGCGCATCTCTAGAAATTTTTTCGTAAAAATATGTATGAAAAATTCCATAAAAATGCACAACTATCGGCCAAAAAAGCTAGTTCTTTGGGGTATGTAGAAGGTTGCGCATCTCTAGAAATTTTTTCGTAAAAATATGTATGAAAAATTCCATAAAAATGCACAACTATCGGCCAAAAAAGCTAGTTCTTTGGGGTATGTAGAAGGTTGCGCATCTCTAGAAATTTTTTTCGTAAAAATATGTATGAAAAATTCCATAAAAATGCACAACTATCGGCCAAAAAAGCTAGTTCTTTGGGGTATGTAGAAGGTTGCGCATCTCTAGAAATTTTTTCGTAAAAATATGTATGAAAAATTCCATAAAAATGCACAACTATCGGCCAAAAAAGCTAGTTCTTTGGGGTATGTAGAAGGTTGCGCATCTCTAGAAATTTTTTCGTAAAAATATGTATGAAAAATTCCATAAAAATGCACAACTATCGGCCAAAAAAGCTAGTTCTTTGGGGTATGTAGAAGGTTGCGCATCTCTAGAAATTTTTTCGTAAAAATATGTATGAAAAATTCCATAAAAATGCACAACTATCGGCCAAAAAAGCTAGTTCTTTGGGGTATGTAGAAGGTTGCGCATCTCTAGAAATTTTTTCGTAAAAATATGTATGAAAAATTCCATAAAAATGCACAACTATCGGCCAAAAAAGCTAGTTCTTTGGGGTATGTAGAAGGTTGCGCATCTCTAGAAATTTTTTCGTAAAAATATGTATGAAAAATTCCATAAAAATGCACAACTATCGGCCAAAAAAGCTAGTTCTTTGGGGTATGTAGAAGGTTGCGCATCTCTAGAAATTTTTTCGTAAAAATATGTATGAAAAATTCCATAAAAATGCACAACTATCGGCCAAAAAAGCTAGTTCTTTGGGGTATGTAGAAGGTTGCGCATCTCTAGAAATTTTTTCGTAAAAATATGTATGAAAAATTCCATAAAAATGCACAACTATCGGCCAAAAAAGCTAGTTCTTTGGGGTATGTAGAAGGTTGCGCATCTCTAGAAATTTTTTCGTAAAAATATGTATGAAAAATTCCATAAAAATGCACAACTATCGGCCAAAAAAGCTAGTTCTTTGGGGTATGTAGAAGGTTGCGCATCTCTAGAAATTTTTTCGTAAAAATATGTATGAAAAATTCCATAAAAATGCACAACTATCGGCCAAAAAAGCTAGTTCTTTGGGGTATGTAGAAGGTTGCGCATCTCTAGAAATTTTTTCGTAAAAATATGTATGAAAAATTCCATAAAAATGCACAACTATCGGCCAAAAAAGCTAGTTCTTTGGGGTATGTAGAAGGTTGCGCATCTCTAGAAATTTTTTCGTAAAAATATGTATGAAAAATTCCATAAAAATGCACAACTATCGGCCAAAAAAGCTAGTTCTTTGGGGTATGTAGAAGGTTGCGCATCTCTAGAAATTTTTTCGTAAAAATATGTATGAAAAATTCCATAAAAATGCACAACTATCGGCCAAAAAAGCTAGTTCTTTGGGGTATGTAGAAGGTTGCGCATCTCTAGAAATTTTTTCGTAAAAATATGTATGAAAAATTCCATAAAAATGCACAACTATCGGCCAAAAAAGCTAGTTCTTTGGGGTATGTAGAAGGTTGCGCATCTCTAGAAATTTTTTCGTAAAAATATGTATGAAAAATTCCATAAAAATGCACAACTATCGGCCAAAAAAGCTAGTTCTTTGGGGTATGTAGAAGGTTGCGCATCTCTAGAAATTTTTTCGTAAAAATATGTATGAAAAATTCCATAAAAATGCACAACTATCGGCCAAAAAAGCTAGTTCTTTGGGGTATGTAGAAGGTTGCGCATCTCTAGAAATTTTTTCGTAAAAATATGTATGAAAAATTCCATAAAAATGCACAACTATCGGCCAAAAAAGCTAGTTCTTTGGGGTATGTAGAAGGTTGCGCATCTCTAGAAATTTTTTCGTAAAAATATGTATGAAAAATTCCATAAAAATGCACAACTATCGGCCAAAAAAGCTAGTTCTTTGGGGTATGTAGAAGGTTGCGCATCTCTAGAAATTTTTTCGTAAAAATATGTATGAAAAATTCCATAAAAATGCACAACTATCGGCCAAAAAAGCTAGTTCTTTGGGGTATGTAGAAGGTTGCGCATCTCTAGAAATTTTTTCGTAAAAATATGTATGAAAAATTCCATAAAAATGCACAACTATCGGCCAAAAAAGCTAGTTCTTTGGGGTATGTAGAAGGTTGCGCATCTCTAGAAATTTTTTCGTAAAAATATGTATGAAAAATTCCATAAAAATGCACAACTATCGGCCAAAAAAGCTAGTTCTTTGGGGTATGTAGAAGGTTGCGCATCTCTAGAAATTTTTTCGTAAAAATATGTATGAAAAATTCCATAAAAATGCACAACTATCGGCCAAAAAAGCTAGTTCTTTGGGGTATGTAGAAGGTTGCGCATCTCTAGAAATTTTTTCGTAAAAATATGTATGAAAAATTCCATAAAAATGCACAACTATCGGCCAAAAAAGCTAGTTCTTTGGGGTATGTAGAAGGTTGCGCATCTCTAGAAATTTTTTCGTAAAAATATGTATGAAAAATTCCATAAAAATGCACAACTATCGGCCAAAAAAGCTAGTTCTTTGGGGTATGTAGAAGGTTGCGCATCTCTAGAAATTTTTTCGTAAAAATATGTATGAAAAATTCCATAAAAATGCACAACTATCGGCCAAAAAAGCTAGTTCTTTGGGGTATGTAGAAGGTTGCGCATCTCTAGAAATTTTTTCGTAAAAATATGTATGAAAAATTCCATAAAAATGCACAACTATCGGCCAAAAAAGCTAGTTCTTTGGGGTATGTAGAAGGTTGCGCATCTCTAGAAATTTTTTCGTAAAAATATGTATGAAAAATTCCATAAAAATGCACAACTATCGGCCAAAAAAGCTAGTTCTTTGGGGTATGTAGAAGGTTGCGCATCTCTAGAAATTTTTTCGTAAAAATATGTATGAAAAATTCCATAAAAATGCACAACTATCGGCCAAAAAAGCTAGTTCTTTGGGGTATGTAGAAGGTTGCGCATCTCTAGAAATTTTTTCGTAAAAATATGTATGAAAAATTCCATAAAAATGCACAACTATCGGCCAAAAAAGCTAGTTCTTTGGGGTATGTAGAAGGTTGCGCATCTCTAGAAATTTTTTCGTAAAAATATGTATGAAAAATTCCATAAAAATGCACAACTATCGGCCAAAAAAGCTAGTTCTTTGGGGTATGTAGAAGGTTGCGCATCTCTAGAAATTTTTTCGTAAAAATATGTATGAAAAATTCCATAAAAATGCACAACTATCGGCCAAAAAAGCTAGTTCTTTGGGGTATGTAGAAGGTTGCGCATCTCTAGAAATTTTTTCGTAAAAATATGTATGAAAAATTCCATAAAAATGCACAACTATCGGCCAAAAAAGCTAGTTCTTTGGGGTATGTAGAAGGTTGCGCATCTCTAGAAATTTTTTCGTAAAAATATGTATGAAAAATTCCATAAAAATGCACAACTATCGGCCAAAAAAGCTAGTTCTTTGGGGTATGTAGAAGGTTGCGCATCTCTAGAAATTTTTTCGTAAAAATATGTATGAAAAATTCCATAAAAATGCACAACTATCGGCCAAAAAAGCTAGTTCTTTGGGGTATGTAGAAGGTTGCGCATCTCTAGAAATTTTTTCGTAAAAATATGTATGAAAAATTCCATAAAAATGCACAACTATCGGCCAAAAAAGCTAGTTCTTTGGGGTATGTAGAAGGTTGCGCATCTCTAGAAATTTTTTCGTAAAAATATGTATGAAAAATTCCATAAAAATGCACAACTATCGGCCAAAAAAGCTAGTTCTTTGGGGTATGTAGAAGGTTGCGCATCTCTAGAAATTTTTTCGTAAAAATATGTATGAAAAATTCCATAAAAATGCACAACTATCGGCCAAAAAAGCTAGTTCTTTGGGGTATGTAGAAGGTTGCGCATCTCTAGAAATTTTTTCGTAAAAATATGTATGAAAAATTCCATAAAAATGCACAACTATCGGCCAAAAAAGCTAGTTCTTTGGGGTATGTAGAAGGTTGCGCATCTCTAGAAATTTTTTCGTAAAAATATGTATGAAAAATTCCATAAAAATGCACAACTATCGGCCAAAAAAGCTAGTTCTTTGGGGTATGTAGAAGGTTGCGCATCTCTAGAAATTTTTTCGTAAAAATATGTATGAAAAATTCCATAAAAATGCACAACTATCGGCCAAAAAAGCTAGTTCTTTGGGGTATGTAGAAGGTTGCGCATCTCTAGAAATTTTTTCGTAAAAATATGTATGAAAAATTCCATAAAAATGCACAACTATCGGCCAAAAAAGCTAGTTCTTTGGGGTATGTAGAAGGTTGCGCATCTCTAGAAATTTTTTCGTAAAAATATGTATGAAAAATTCCATAAAAATGCACAACTATCGGCCAAAAAAGCTAGTTCTTTGGGGTATGTAGAAGGTTGCGCATCTCTAGAAATTTTTTCGTAAAAATATGTATGAAAAATTCCATAAAAATGCACAACTATCGGCCAAAAAAGCTAGTTCTTTGGGGTATGTAGAAGGTTGCGCATCTCTAGAAATTTTTTCGTAAAAATATGTATGAAAAATTCCATAAAAATGCACAACTATCGGCCAAAAAAGCTAGTTCTTTGGGGTATGTAGAAGGTTGCGCATCTCTAGAAATTTTTTCGTAAAAATATGTATGAAAAATTCCATAAAAATGCACAACTATCGGCCAAAAAAGCTAGTTCTTTGGGGTATGTAGAAGGTTGCGCATCTCTAGAAATTTTTTCGTAAAAATATGTATGAAAAATTCCATAAAAATGCACAACTATCGGCCAAAAAAGCTAGTTCTTTGGGGTATGTAGAAGGTTGCGCATCTCTAGAAATTTTTTCGTAAAAATATGTATGAAAAATTCCATAAAAATGCACAACTATCGGCCAAAAAAGCTAGTTCTTTGGGGTATGTAGAAGGTTGCGCATCTCTAGAAATTTTTTCGTAAAAATATGTATGAAAAATTCCATAAAAATGCACAACTATCGGCCAAAAAAGCTAGTTCTTTGGGGTATGTAGAAGGTTGCGCATCTCTAGAAATTTTTTCGTAAAAATATGTATGAAAAATTCCATAAAAATGCACAACTATCGGCCAAAAAAGCTAGTTCTTTGGGGTATGTAGAAGGTTGCGCATCTCTAGAAATTTTTTCGTAAAAATATGTATGAAAAATTCCATAAAAATGCACAACTATCGGCCAAAAAAGCTAGTTCTTTGGGGTATGTAGAAGGTTGCGCATCTCTAGAAATTTTTTCGTAAAAATATGTATGAAAAATTCCATAAAAATGCACAACTATCGGCCAAAAAAGCTAGTTCTTTGGGGTATGTAGAAGGTTGCGCATCTCTAGAAATTTTTTCGTAAAAATATGTATGAAAAATTCCATAAAAATGCACAACTATCGGCCAAAAAAGCTAGTTCTTTGGGGTATGTAGAAGGTTGCGCATCTCTAGAAATTTTTTCGTAAAAATATGTATGAAAAATTCCATAAAAATGCACAACTATCGGCCAAAAAAGCTAGTTCTTTGGGGTATGTAGAAGGTTGCGCATCTCTAGAAATTTTTTCGTAAAAATATGTATGAAAAATTCCATAAAAATGCACAACTATCGGCCAAAAAAGCTAGTTCTTTGGGGTATGTAGAAGGTTGCGCATCTCTAGAAATTTTTTCGTAAAAATATGTATGAAAAATTCCATAAAAATGCACAACTATCGGCCAAAAAAGCTAGTTCTTTGGGGTATGTAGAAGGTTGCGCATCTCTAGAAATTTTTTCGTAAAAATATGTATGAAAAATTCCATAAAAATGCACAACTATCGGCCAAAAAAGCTAGTTCTTTGGGGTATGTAGAAGGTTGCGCATCTCTAGAAATTTTTTCGTAAAAATATGTATGAAAAATTCCATAAAAATGCACAACTATCGGCCAAAAAAGCTAGTTCTTTGGGGTATGTAGAAGGTTGCGCATCTCTAGAAATTTTTTCGTAAAAATATGTATGAAAAATTCCATAAAAATGCACAACTATCGGCCAAAAAAGCTAGTTCTTTGGGGTATGTAGAAGGTTGCGCATCTCTAGAAATTTTTTCGTAAAAATATGTATGAAAAATTCCATAAAAATGCACAACTATCGGCCAAAAAAGCTAGTTCTTTGGGGTATGTAGAAGGTTGCGCATCTCTAGAAATTTTTTCGTAAAAATATGTATGAAAAATTCCATAAAAATGCACAACTATCGGCCAAAAAAGCTAGTTCTTTGGGGTATGTAGAAGGTTGCGCATCTCTAGAAATTTTTTCGTAAAAATATGTATGAAAAATTCCATAAAAATGCACAACTATCGGCCAAAAAAGCTAGTTCTTTGGGGTATGTAGAAGGTTGCGCATCTCTAGAAATTTTTTCGTAAAAATATGTATGAAAAATTCCATAAAAATGCACAACTATCGGCCAAAAAAGCTAGTTCTTTGGGGTATGTAGAAGGTTGCGCATCTCTAGAAATTTTTTCGTAAAAATATGTATGAAAAATTCCATAAAAATGCACAACTATCGGCCAAAAAAGCTAGTTCTTTGGGGTATGTAGAAGGTTGCGCATCTCTAGAAATTTTTTCGTAAAAATATGTATGAAAAATTCCATAAAAATGCACAACTATCGGCCAAAAAAGCTAGTTCTTTGGGGTATGTAGAAGGTTGCGCATCTCTAGAAATTTTTTCGTAAAAATATGTATGAAAAATTCCATAAAAATGCACAACTATCGGCCAAAAAAGCTAGTTCTTTGGGGTATGTAGAAGGTTGCGCATCTCTAGAAATTTTTTCGTAAAAATATGTATGAAAAATTCCATAAAAATGCACAACTATCGGCCAAAAAAGCTAGTTCTTTGGGGTATGTAGAAGGTTGCGCATCTCTAGAAATTTTTTCGTAAAAATATGTATGAAAAATTCCATAAAAATGCACAACTATCGGCCAAAAAAGCTAGTTCTTTGGGGTATGTAGAAGGTTGCGCATCTCTAGAAATTTTTTCGTAAAAATATGTATGAAAAATTCCATAAAAATGCACAACTATCGGCCAAAAAAGCTAGTTCTTTGGGGTATGTAGAAGGTTGCGCATCTCTAGAAATTTTTTCGTAAAAATATGTATGAAAAATTCCATAAAAATGCACAACTATCGGCCAAAAAAGCTAGTTCTTTGGGGTATGTAGAAGGTTGCGCATCTCTAGAAATTTTTTCGTAAAAATATGTATGAAAAATTCCATAAAAATGCACAACTATCGGCCAAAAAAGCTAGTTCTTTGGGGTATGTAGAAGGTTGCGCATCTCTAGAAATTTTTTCGTAAAAATATGTATGAAAAATTCCATAAAAATGCACAACTATCGGCCAAAAAAGCTAGTTCTTTGGGGTATGTAGAAGGTTGCGCATCTCTAGAAATTTTTTCGTAAAAATATGTATGAAAAATTCCATAAAAATGCACAACTATCGGCCAAAAAAGCTAGTTCTTTGGGGTATGTAGAAGGTTGCGCATCTCTAGAAATTTTTTCGTAAAAATATGTATGAAAAATTCCATAAAAATGCACAACTATCGGCCAAAAAAGCTAGTTCTTTGGGGTATGTAGAAGGTTGCGCATCTCTAGAAATTTTTTCGTAAAAATATGTATGAAAAATTCCATAAAAATGCACAACTATCGGCCAAAAAAGCTAGTTCTTTGGGGTATGTAGAAGGTTGCGCATCTCTAGAAATTTTTTCGTAAAAATATGTATGAAAAATTCCATAAAAATGCACAACTATCGGCCAAAAAAGCTAGTTCTTTGGGGTATGTAGAAGGTTGCGCATCTCTAGAAATTTTTTCGTAAAAATATGTATGAAAAATTCCATAAAAATGCACAACTATCGGCCAAAAAAGCTAGTTCTTTGGGGTATGTAGAAGGTTGCGCATCTCTAGAAATTTTTTCGTAAAAATATGTATGAAAAATTCCATAAAAATGCACAACTATCGGCCAAAAAAGCTAGTTCTTTGGGGTATGTAGAAGGTTGCGCATCTCTAGAAATTTTTTCGTAAAAATATGTATGAAAAATTCCATAAAAATGCACAACTATCGGCCAAAAAAGCTAGTTCTTTGGGGTATGTAGAAGGTTGCGCATCTCTAGAAATTTTTTCGTAAAAATATGTATGAAAAATTCCATAAAAATGCACAACTATCGGCCAAAAAAGCTAGTTCTTTGGGGTATGTAGAAGGTTGCGCATCTCTAGAAATTTTTTCGTAAAAATATGTATGAAAAATTCCATAAAAATGCACAACTATCGGCCAAAAAAGCTAGTTCTTTGGGGTATGTAGAAGGTTGCGCATCTCTAGAAATTTTTTCGTAAAAATATGTATGAAAAATTCCAAAAAAATGCACAACTATCGGCCAAAAAAGCTAGTTCTTTGGGGTATGTAGAAGGTTGCGCATCTCTAGAAATTTTTTCGTAAAAATATGTATGAAAAATTCCATAAAAATGCACAACTATCGGCCAAAAAAGCTAGTTCTTTGGGGTATGTAGAAGGTTGCGCATCTCTAGAAATTTTTTCGTAAAAATATGTATGAAAAATTCCATAAAAATGCACAACTATCGGCCAAAAAAGCTAGTTCTTTGGGGTATGTAGAAGGTTGCGCATCTCTAGAAATTTTTTCGTAAAAATATGTATGAAAAATTCCATAAAAATGCACAACTATCGGCCAAAAAAGCTAGTTCTTTGGGGTATGTAGAAGGTTGCGCATCTCTAGAAATTTTTTCGTAAAAATATGTATGAAAAATTCCATAAAAATGCACAACTATCGGCCAAAAAAGCTAGTTCTTTGGGGTATGTAGAAGGTTGCGCATCTCTAGAAATTTTTTCGTAAAAATATGTATGAAAAATTCCATAAAAATGCACAACTATCGGCCAAAAAAGCTAGTTCTTTGGGGTATGTAGAAGGTTGCGCATCTCTAGAAATTTTTTCGTAAAAATATGTATGAAAAATTCCATAAAAAATGCACAACTATCGGCCAAAAAAGCTAGTTCTTTGGGGTATGTAGAAGGTTGCGCATCTCTAGAAATTTTTTCGTAAAAATATGTATGAAAAATTCCATAAAAATGCACAACTATCGGCCAAAAAAGCTAGTTCTTTGGGGTATGTAGAAGGTTGCGCATCTCTAGAAATTTTTTCGTAAAAATATGTATGAAAAATTCCATAAAAATGCACAACTATCGGCCAAAAAAGCTAGTTCTTTGGGGTATGTAGAAGGTTGCGCATCTCTAGAAATTTTTTCGTAAAAATATGTATGAAAAATTCCAAAAAAATGCACAACTATCGGCCAAAAAAGCTAGTTCTTTGGGGTATGTAGAAGGTTGCGCATCTCTAGAAATTTTTTCGTAAAAATATGTATGAAAAATTCCATAAAAATGCACAACTATCGGCCAAAAAAGCTAGTTCTTTGGGGTATGTAGAAGGTTGCGCATCTCTAGAAATTTTTTCGTAAAAATATGTATGAAAAATTCCATAAAAATGCACAACTATCGGCCAAAAAAGCTAGTTCTTTGGGGTATGTAGAAGGTTGCGCATCTCTAGAAATTTTTTCGTAAAAATATGTATGAAAAATTCCATAAAAATGCACAACTATCGGCCAAAAAAGCTAGTTCTTTGGGGTATGTAGAAGGTTGCGCATCTCTAGAAATTTTTTCGTAAAAATATGTATGAAAAATTCCATAAAAATGCACAACTATCGGCCAAAAAAGCTAGTTCTTTGGGGTATGTAGAAGGTTGCGCATCTCTAGAAATTTTTTCGTAAAAATATGTATGAAAAATTCCATAAAAATGCACAACTATCGGCCAAAAAAGCTAGTTCTTTGGGGTATGTAGAAGGTTGCGCATCTCTAGAAATTTTTTCGTAAAAATATGTATGAAAAATTCCATAAAAATGCACAACTATCGGCCAAAAAAGCTAGTTCTTTGGGGTATGTAGAAGGTTGCGCATCTCTAGAAATTTTTTCGTAAAAATATGTATGAAAAATTCCATAAAAATGCACAACTATCGGCCAAAAAAGCTAGTTCTTTGGGGTATGTAGAAGGTTGCGCATCTCTAGAAATTTTTTCGTAAAAATATGTATGAAAAATTCCATAAAAATGCACAACTATCGGCCAAAAAAGCTAGTTCTTTGGGGTATGTAGAAGGTTGCGCATCTCTAGAAATTTTTTCGTAAAAATATGTATGAAAAATTCCATAAAAATGCACAACTATCGGCCAAAAAAGCTAGTTCTTTGGGGTATGTAGAAGGTTGCGCATCTCTAGAAATTTTTTCGTAAAAATATGTATGAAAAATTCCATAAAAATGCACAACTATCGGCCAAAAAAGCTAGTTCTTTGGGGTATGTAGAAGGTTGCGCATCTCTAGAAATTTTTTCGTAAAAATATGTATGAAAAATTCCATAAAAATGCACAACTATCGGCCAAAAAAGCTAGTTCTTTGGGGTATGTAGAAGGTTGCGCATCTCTAGAAATTTTTTCGTAAAAATATGTATGAAAAATTCCATAAAAATGCACAACTATCGGCCAAAAAAGCTAGTTCTTTGGGGTATGTAGAAGGTTGCGCATCTCTAGAAATTTTTTCGTAAAAATATGTATGAAAAATTCCATAAAAATGCACAACTATCGGCCAAAAAAGCTAGTTCTTTGGGGTATGTAGAAGGTTGCGCATCTCTAGAAATTTTTTCGTAAAAATATGTATGAAAAATTCCATAAAAATGCACAACTATCGGCCAAAAAAGCTAGTTCTTTGGGGTATGTAGAAGGTTGCGCATCTCTAGAAATTTTTTCGTAAAAATATGTATGAAAAATTCCATAAAAATGCACAACTATCGGCCAAAAAAGCTAGTTCTTTGGGGTATGTAGAAGGTTGCGCATCTCTAGAAATTTTTTCGTAAAAATATGTATGAAAAATTCCATAAAAATGCACAACTATCGGCCAAAAAAGCTAGTTCTTTGGGGTATGTAGAAGGTTGCGCATCTCTAGAAATTTTTTCGTAAAAATATGTATGAAAAATTCCATAAAAATGCACAACTATCGGCCAAAAAAGCTAGTTCTTTGGGGTATGTAGAAGGTTGCGCATCTCTAGAAATTTTTTCGTAAAAATATGTATGAAAAATTCCATAAAAATGCACAACTATCGGCCAAAAAAGCTAGTTCTTTGGGGTATGTAGAAGGTTGCGCATCTCTAGAAATTTTTTCGTAAAAATATGTATGAAAAATTCCATAAAAATGCACAACTATCGGCCAAAAAAGCTAGTTCTTTGGGGTATGTAGAAGGTTGCGCATCTCTAGAAATTTTTTCGTAAAAATATGTATGAAAAATTCCATAAAAATGCACAACTATCGGCCAAAAAAGCTAGTTCTTTGGGGTATGTAGAAGGTTGCGCATCTCTAGAAATTTTTTCGTAAAAATATGTATGAAAAATTCCATAAAAATGCACAACTATCGGCCAAAAAAGCTAGTTCTTTGGGGTATGTAGAAGGTTGCGCATCTCTAGAAATTTTTTCGTAAAAATATGTATGAAAAATTCCATAAAAATGCACAACTATCGGCCAAAAAAGCTAGTTCTTTGGGGTATGTAGAAGGTTGCGCATCTCTAGAAATTTTTTCGTAAAAATATGTATGAAAAATTCCATAAAAATGCACAACTATCGGCCAAAAAAGCTAGTTCTTTGGGGTATGTAGAAGGTTGCGCATCTCTAGAAATTTTTTCGTAAAAATATGTATGAAAAATTCCATAAAAATGCACAACTATCGGCCAAAAAAGCTAGTTCTTTGGGGTATGTAGAAGGTTGCGCATCTCTAGAAATTTTTTCGTAAAAATATGTATGAAAAATTCCATAAAAATGCACAACTATCGGCCAAAAAAGCTAGTTCTTTGGGGTATGTAGAAGGTTGCGCATCTCTAGAAATTTTTTCGTAAAAATATGTATGAAAAATTCCATAAAAATGCACAACTATCGGCCAAAAAAGCTAGTTCTTTGGGGTATGTAGAAGGTTGCGCATCTCTAGAAATTTTTTCGTAAAAATATGTATGAAAAATTCCATAAAAATGCACAACTATCGGCCAAAAAAGCTAGTTCTTTGGGGTATGTAGAAGGTTGCGCATCTCTAGAAATTTTTTCGTAAAAATATGTATGAAAAATTCCATAAAAATGCACAACTATCGGCCAAAAAAGCTAGTTCTTTGGGGTATGTAGAAGGTTGCGCATCTCTAGAAATTTTTTCGTAAAAATATGTATGAAAAATTCCATAAAAATGCACAACTATCGGCCAAAAAAGCTAGTTCTTTGGGGTATGTAGAAGGTTGCGCATCTCTAGAAATTTTTTCGTAAAAATATGTATGAAAAATTCCATAAAAATGCACAACTATCGGCCAAAAAAGCTAGTTCTTTGGGGTATGTAGAAGGTTGCGCATCTCTAGAAATTTTTTCGTAAAAATATGTATGAAAAATTCCATAAAAATGCACAACTATCGGCCAAAAAAGCTAGTTCTTTGGGGTATGTAGAAGGTTGCGCATCTCTAGAAATTTTTTCGTAAAAATATGTATGAAAAATTCCATAAAAATGCACAACTATCGGCCAAAAAAGCTAGTTCTTTGGGGTATGTAGAAGGTTGCGCATCTCTAGAAATTTTTTCGTAAAAATATGTATGAAAAATTCCATAAAAATGCACAACTATCGGCCAAAAAAGCTAGTTCTTTGGGGTATGTAGAAGGTTGCGCATCTCTAGAAATTTTTTCGTAAAAATATGTATGAAAAATTCCATAAAAATGCACAACTATCGGCCAAAAAAGCTAGTTCTTTGGGGTATGTAGAAGGTTGCGCATCTCTAGAAATTTTTTCGTAAAAATATGTATGAAAAATTCCATAAAAATGCACAACTATCGGCCAAAAAAGCTAGTTCTTTGGGGTATGTAGAAGGTTGCGCATCTCTAGAAATTTTTTCGTAAAAATATGTATGAAAAATTCCATAAAAATGCACAACTATCGGCCAAAAAAGCTAGTTCTTTGGGGTATGTAGAAGGTTGCGCATCTCTAGAAATTTTTTCGTAAAAATATGTATGAAAAATTCCATAAAAATGCACAACTATCGGCCAAAAAAGCTAGTTCTTTGGGGTATGTAGAAGGTTGCGCATCTCTAGAAATTTTTTCGTAAAAATATGTATGAAAAATTCCATAAAAATGCACAACTATCGGCCAAAAAAGCTAGTTCTTTGGGGTATGTAGAAGGTTGCGCATCTCTAGAAATTTTTTCGTAAAAATATGTATGAAAAATTCCATAAAAATGCACAACTATCGGCCAAAAAAGCTAGTTCTTTGGGGTATGTAGAAGGTTGCGCATCTCTAGAAATTTTTTCGTAAAAATATGTATGAAAAATTCCATAAAAATGCACAACTATCGGCCAAAAAAGCTAGTTCTTTGGGGTATGTAGAAGGTTGCGCATCTCTAGAAATTTTTTCGTAAAAATATGTATGAAAAATTCCATAAAAATGCACAACTATCGGCCAAAAAAGCTAGTTCTTTGGGGTATGTAGAAGGTTGCGCATCTCTAGAAATTTTTTCGTAAAAATATGTATGAAAAATTCCATAAAAATGCACAACTATCGGCCAAAAAAGCTAGTTCTTTGGGGTATGTAGAAGGTTGCGCATCTCTAGAAATTTTTTCGTAAAAATATGTATGAAAAATTCCATAAAAATGCACAACTATCGGCCAAAAAAGCTAGTTCTTTGGGGTATGTAGAAGGTTGCGCATCTCTAGAAATTTTTTCGTAAAAATATGTATGAAAAATTCCATAAAAATGCACAACTATCGGCCAAAAAAGCTAGTTCTTTGGGGTATGTAGAAGGTTGCGCATCTCTAGAAATTTTTTCGTAAAAATATGTATGAAAAATTCCATAAAAATGCACAACTATCGGCCAAAAAAGCTAGTTCTTTGGGGTATGTAGAAGGTTGCGCATCTCTAGAAATTTTTTCGTAAAAATATGTATGAAAAATTCCATAAAAATGCACAACTATCGGCCAAAAAAGCTAGTTCTTTGGGGTATGTAGAAGGTTGCGCATCTCTAGAAATTTTTTCGTAAAAATATGTATGAAAAATTCCATAAAAATGCACAACTATCGGCCAAAAAAGCTAGTTCTTTGGGGTATGTAGAAGGTTGCGCATCTCTAGAAATTTTTTCGTAAAAATATGTATGAAAAATTCCATAAAAATGCACAACTATCGGCCAAAAAAGCTAGTTCTTTGGGGTATGTAGAAGGTTGCGCATCTCTAGAAATTTTTTCGTAAAAATATGTATGAAAAATTCCATAAAAATGCACAACTATCGGCCAAAAAAGCTAGTTCTTTGGGGTATGTAGAAGGTTGCGCATCTCTAGAAATTTTTTCGTAAAAATATGTATGAAAAATTCCATAAAAATGCACAACTATCGGCCAAAAAAGCTAGTTCTTTGGGGTATGTAGAAGGTTGCGCATCTCTAGAAATTTTTTCGTAAAAATATGTATGAAA